>CM053028.1:287172045-287494545 GCA_028564925.1 Lithobates sylvaticus | reverse complement strand
AGCTTGTATAACAGTGTAAATGTTCTGTCTCTTCAAAATAACCCAACACACAGCCATTAATGTCTAAACTGCTGGCAACAAAAGTAAGTACGTGAAAGTAAGTGAAAATGTCCAAATTGGGCCCAAAGTGTCAAAATTATGTGTGGCCACCATTATTTTCCAGCACTGCCTTAACCCCTTGTGCATGGAGTTCACCAGAGCTTCACAGGTTGCCACTGGAGTCCTCTTCCACTCCTCCATGACAACATCACGGAGCTGGTGGATGTTAGAGACCTTGCGCTCCTCCACCTTCTGTTTGAGGATGCCCCACAGATGCTCAAGAGGGTTTAGGTCTGAAGACATGCTTGGCCAGTCCATCACCTTTACCCTCAGCTTCTTTAGCAAGGCAGTAGAGGTGTGTTTGGGGTTGTTATCATGTTGGAATCCTGTCCTGCAGCAAAGTCACCGAAGGGAGGGGATAATGCTCTGCTTCAGTATGTCACAGTACATGTTTGCATTCATGGTTTCCTCAATGAACTGTAGTTCCCCAGTGCCGGAAGCACTCATGCAGCCCCAGACCATTACACTCCCACCATGCTTGACTGTAGGCAAGACACACTTGTCTTTGTACTTCTCATCTGGTTGCCGCTACACACGCTTAACACCATCTGAACCAAATGAGTTTATCTTGGTCTCATCAGACCACAGGACATGGTTTCAGTAATCCATGTCCTTAGTCTACTTGTTTTTAGCAAACTGTTTGTGGGCTTTCTTGTGCATTATCTTTGGAACAACAGCCATGCAGACTAATTTGATGCAGTATCCAGCGTATGGTCTGAGCACTGACAGTTGGACCCCCCACCCCTTTAACCTCTGCAGCAATGCTGGCAGCACTCATACGTCTATTTCCCAAAGACAACCTTTGGATATGATGCTGAGCATGTGCACTAAACTTCTTTGGTCGACCATGGCAAGGCCTGTTCTAAGTGGAACTTGTCCTGTTAAACTGCTGTATGGCAGCATTGGCCACTGTGCTGCAGCTCAGTTTGAGGGTCTTGGTAATCTTCTTATAGCCTAGGCCATCTTTATGTAGCGCAACAATTATTTTTTTGAGATCCTCAGAGGAGTTCTTTGCCATGAGGTGCCATGTTAAACTTCCAGTGACCAGTATGAGAGAGTGAGAGTGATAGCACCAAATTTAACACACATGCGCCCCATTCACACCTGAGACCTTGTAACACTAACAAGTCACATGACACCGGGGAGGGGAAATGGCTAATTGGGCCCAATTTGGACATTTTCACTTAGGGGTGTACTCACTTTTTTTGCCAGCGGTTTAGACATTAATGGCTGTGTGAGTTATTTTGAAGGGACAGCAAATTTACACTGTTATACAAGCTGTACACTCACTACTTTACATTGTAGCAAAGTGTAATTTCTTCAGTGTTGTCACATGAAAAGATAGAATAAAATATTTACAAAAATGTGAGGGGTGTATTCACTTTTGTGAGATACTGTGTGTATATATATATATATATATATATATATATATATATATATATATATATATATACACACACACACACACACACACACACACACACACACACACACACACAACATTCTAGTGTGGCTGTACAGTGAATGAGTACAGATCAGCTTGGATTTCCGGTCACCCTGTGCCCCTATTAGAGACACAGGGTGACTTAGACATAGAAGGTGCATGGGGAGCTGAAATAAGGTTTTCCCAACCACCCCAAGGGATTCTGGGTTCCTGGGGGGGGGGGGGCGGAAATCAAACTTGGCTGGCTGCTGCTGGCTGCTACCCCCTTGCCCACTCATGTAGGTTGGTTACAGAGGAAAGTCTGCCTCTTAGTCCCCAGCATCAGGCATTTGATATTTACTCACCGGCCCCTGCTGTGGAGAGGAACTGTGCTCCATGTCTCATTCGCCCTCTCCCCGGGGCCGCCATGCTGCCGGCTCCTGTGATCTGTTTGGGCTGTGCAGAGTTCACCGAGGGGCAGGAAGCATAACTCCCTGTCATCTTGGCCCTTTGGGCACTCAGTGCGGGCTGGCACAGTTGCTGGTGGCTGATCCCCGCTGGAGCTCCCCGGTCAAGCAGCCATACTGACTCGTGGCCAAGCTCGGCCCCATCTCAGGAACCGCTTCCTGATTGGCCGGGAGGAGATGCAGGAAAACAGTGAATTTGAATTCGCTAATTTCACACAAGTGGATGGGCTCACCCTTTTTGAAGCCAATCAGAGCCTCAGGCTCTAATCACATGCTTAAAAAAAAACCCAAGTGAAGTTTATGCATCCAGTTCCCTGCATGGAGATTTGTGGTGGGGCGCATGGATTAGGGGGACGGTGCCCCTGCGCCCCTAATGAGCGGGCCACCACTGACAGTGGCTAAGTGGTTAGCAGCACTAGGGTCCTTGATTTGAATCCCAACCACGGCACTCCCTGCTTAGAGTTTGCATGTTCTCCTGGTGCCTGCATAAAAACATACTGGTAGGTTAATTTGCTGCTGTCTAAATTGGTCCTAGTACTGTATGTGAATTAGGGAGATTGTAAGCTCCTTAAAGGCAGGGACTGATGTGAATGTACAGTATATGTAAAGAGCTGTGTAAATTGATAGTGCTATATAAGTACCTGTAATGAAGTAAATACAAAATATCAGCGTTATAAAAGCACACAATCTTAATTTGCTGAATGCAGGTTTCTGTATATAAAAGAAAAACTGTGCAGTGCTTAAATATAATTAGTGAAACAAAAGTCCTGTTGTGTGCAATAAGTAGAAAGTTCAATTTTTAAACTGTGATAGAAATTAGAAGAAACTCTTAAGTGTATCCAAAAGGTTGCTCCAATGTGTGAGGTGTCAGAACACTCACCAGAAAGCAGACAAAAATTTCAGCATAAAAAGAACACGCTTCACTGTAGGGAGGGGCCTACACGCTGATGTCATCGCTGCCATGTCCTTGTTTCACTAATTATGTTTAAGCGCTGCACAGTTTTTTTCTTTTATTATCATTTGGAGGTTGTATATTCACCTTTTTTGTGCCAGCTGCTATATTGTTATATAGCGCTCACTTTACTTTGGTTTTGAATGTTTCTGTAAATATTCATGTTCAGTAATGTGTGAAATTATGTTTAACTTGTATACTGACCTCTGGATCCCCCCCAAAAACAGTACTTACATAAATATGTTTAATCCTCTTTGCTTAAATTGAGAACAATGAAGCTTCCCTTGTCTTTTTCTGTAACACTTGCTGACTAGTGCAATGCTTCAGTTTTTTCTTCATAGGACAAGGATTGCTTCAATGGCAAAATGCAGCTGTACTCGCTGTTTTGTTGATACGTTTAATAGTCAAATCAATTTCTAAGAAGGCAGACTAGAATGCCATAAAATGCCATGCTCATCATTACATTTTTTTATAATATAAACAGCTTCCTCAGTCTTACCCTTTCAGATCGTGAAACAAGTTCATTAAAGTCTAGCTACTGTGAGAACATTTTTTTTTAGAAATGAAAATGCATGTCCAAGAATACTCAGCAGTGCTGAAAAGGAATATTACCATTGCAGCCTCTGTTCACTTTAAATAGCCAATAAGGTTTTGAAAATTAGAAAAAAAAATGGAAAACTCCCCTGAACATGATTGAATATTTCAAGTCAAACCAAGCTTCATAAGTAGAGCACTAAACAATGTATTTAATGCATATACATAGTTCAGCAACTCTAATGAAAGTAGCAGTGCTTCTCTCAAAAGGTAAAAATTCAGGTCTATATAGAGTGTGCGGAATTTTTGCAAAAAAAAAAATACACAAATATACAGGCTATTTAACCAGCATAAAGTGCTTGAGAATAAACAATATGCTAGTGTCCACATCATTCCATAACCCTATATATAAACACAGTGCATTTTTTATGAAAATGGAAATGAAATGAAATGAAATGAAAAATGTTATGATTAGTACATACAATCAGAAACAGCAATAAACAAGTAATGCTATAATGTTCCACATGAAAAAGCGCAGAGAAAAAGGAAAACCAGAGTATGTCTAAAAGTATTATTGAATTTGAAAATGCTGAAAATATTGAAACTAAAAATAATAACCAAGAAAGAAAGAAGATAACGGGGGTAGCTGACTTAAACAGCTATACTCATCTTATGGAGTTATAAAGTTAAGCACATCTGTGTAAAACACCCAATGTATGACAAGGTAATGCTATCACTTCATCAGGGGCTGGGAAGTGAAGGCACAATGTTTACTTTAAGGCCTCATGCACACTGGACGTTTTTACAGCAGCTGTTTTTAGCTTCATGCGTTTTTTTTTCTACAGTCAATAAACTCCCCATTATGTTATACTTTCAAGAAAAATGCGGACGCTAATGCAGAAAACCCCTAAAAATGCTAAAAAACACTATTGCAAAAACATTGAAAAACTCACTACAAAGCTACTGGTGTTTTTATAATGTTGTTTTAACGTCCGGTGTCCATGAGGCCTTAAAGTTGGGGTGGACTGCACATGTACTATATGTACAAATTATAAAGTTTTTATTTTCATGACATGTGTATAATAAATGTACTGTATCTGTATCTAGCTTTATGGAATTATGTAAATACTAGCACATTGTTTATTGCCTAAGCATTTGCTGGTTATATAGCCTGTATATATGTCAATTTTGCAAAAATGCTGCACACTATATATAGACCTGAGTTTTTTTACCTTTTGGGCGAAGCACTGCTCCTTTCATTAGAATTGCTGAACTATGTATATGCATCAAATAAATTGTTTAGTGCATTACTAATGAAGTCATTTTCACCCTAGCTTGGTTTGACTTGAAATACCCAATCAGGTTCAGGGGAGTTTTCCATTTTTTCTCCTTCAGTAGGTTTATTGAGAAAATATACAACAAGACATAACACATTTTGCGGTCCAGTGCATAAACTTTATGGCTTCATTCCAGCATTGAAAAGCAGGTAGTGAAATACAAAACATTTTAGGAAGGGTAGCTGCCAATGACTTTGGATATGATGACAATAGAGGTTCTTAAAATGGCTTAGTATTTTATATGACCAACACCCCAATATGTAGATAGGAGGTCTGCAAACTTGGAATAGTCTAACTTTCCAATCTATCAAAGCACTGGAAAGAGCAAAACATCATTATGAGAAAAGACCCATAATCAGCACAATAAACAGTAAAGGAAGTCAAGAAGAAGCAAGAAGGGAAAAGTGAAAAGGGCAGTATGGAAAGAGAAATAGGAAACTATTGGGGAGAACTCAGGGAACTTTAAGGGTGGACATAACTGAATATGCATAAATTAAGCCCATGGGTCCAACGTCTCCTCAAACTGTCATACCCTCCATTTTTTTTGTTCTAATTTTCAGATAGCACCAGATGAACTGGAGTTGGGGGATTATAATTTCTCTTACAGTGCTAATGTTGGGTGTTGTAAAATTGTCATTACCTGTGATGTGCCATGTTGAGAGGTGCATTCTTTAAGTCAGTTACAGTTGTGCTCATAAGTTTACATACCCTGGCATTTATGATTTCTTGGCCATTTTTCAGAGAATATGAATGATAAAACAAAAACTTTTCTTTCACTCATGGTTAGTGTTTGGCTGAAGCAACTGTGTTTACGCTTTTAAAATCATAATGACAATAGAAACTAACCAAATGGCTCTGATCAAAAGTTTACATACCCCAGTTACATACCCCGACATTAAATGTAACAAGACCTACTCTATGTAATCCCAAGCACTACTGGAGAGACGAAAACAACTTCTACTGCTTAATGCTCACTTCTAGTTTCAGCCTAAGATTGATTTCCTCTGCAGTATGATACCTTGTTTTCCCGAAAATAAGACTTAGTGTGATTGTCGTGATGGCTGCAATATAAGACCCCTCCACCTTGGAGCAGGCTGATGCGCCCAGCTGGAGCCAGGTATATATTTAGTAGCCTAAATTGTGATTGTGTGAATATTAATGCTGTAAACGTTAACATGTGAAACAATTAACACCCTGAACTCAGAATTGTGAAAAAAACTGACAAAAATTATGCACACTTCTAAAAAGTGTTGGTGCAACATATCGATACATATATAGTGTATACATACATCCAGTAGTGGCAAAAAAAAGCGTTAGACAACATTGGTGATCTGGTTGGAAAATGCAGGGGTCCAAATGATAGCCTTTTGGATCTTTTGGAAAATTTAGATGCTCGTTCCTAAGTTTACAATTGGATGATTGAGGAGGCCAGAAACCACAAAACAGGTGTTTGATTTTTGATTTTATTTGCACACAGGATGAGCTGACCCAGGATGATGCCGGGACAAGTGGTATGGAGGAGGAGGAGGACATGACCAACGAGAGCCAGGAGGTGGCTGGGCCCAGCACGAGCCAGAGTGACAGCCAGACCCAATTAAGAAGTCTACCTACACCCCTGCCCTTACCCCCAAGAAGGCCCAGGAGGATGACCATTGTTGAGGAGGAATCACTGCAACTGATTCGGAAGGCGAGTGCCATTCTGGACAAACCCACCCTTCCAGAAGAGGCCTATGCCAGCTACGTGTCCAGCAGGTTGCTGGAAATGGAGAGGGGCCAACGGCACCTGTGTGAGGGCCTAATTTCTGAGGCAATTAGGGTGGGTTTGAGGGGTGAATTACGCGAATCCACCCGCCTGACCCATGAAGGCCCGACACCAACTTCTCCTCCTCCTCCTCCTCGTCTTCCTTCTTCTCCTCCTCCTCCTCCTCCTCCTCCTACTCCTCCTCCTACCACAAGTCAGCCTCCAAGGAAGCGTGCAGGGAAGACTGCAGGGAAGAGTGCAGGGCAGCGTGGTGGGAAGAGTCGGAAGTGATTGCCTGGCTTCAGTCTGGTCTCACAGAAGACACAGGCTGTTGTAGTGCCACAGCTTGGGGACATAGATGTCATCTGCTGCTGTTCCTGGTCTGTCTGATTCCTGGTCAATCTTCTTGTGCTCCCTATATTGTATGAAATGTGCCCAAGCTTAATTTTTGGCTTCACAAACTTGGTGTCTGCCGTTGGGGCAAAAAGTCTTCACAAAATCTACAAGTGGCTCCAGTGTTGCCTTCCTATTTTGTTTTGCCTTGTTTGTTTTAACCAGAATAAATGGTCATTTAATTTTCATCAAATAATGATATACGTGCTTGTTATTCAAAAACATAGTTTCTTTAGGAGTAGGCAGGTACATGTCTAAACATTCATTTGACAATACAAGTGTAAAGTGCAACTTCAATGGAACTGCAAGTGCAGTCGCTGGAAAGGTGAGGGTTAAGATCTGAATTAAGGGCAAGCTCTGCTGACTCCACAATTGTATCATGTGTAATAACTAATCCTTTTGATAACCAACAAATAATAAAAAATATCTATATAGAGATATATGTACATATATAATATATAGATATATATATATATATATATATATATATATATATATATATATATATATATTTTTATACACGTATAGATCTATATATCTATATATATTAATATATATATATATGTAGATATCGATATATATTTTTTTTGGCTTATTGAGAAATATAGATATATTTTTCATTTGGTGATTTGGATATCTATATCTAGATCTATATCTATATCTATATCTATATCTATATCTATATCTATATCTATATCTATATCTATATATATATATATATATATATATATTATATATATATATATATATATATATATATATATATATATACAAATATATAACTTCACTAAAGAATGCTGAAGAAAAAACGTTCGGGAGTACTCTGCGTGAATATACAAGCAGCAAGGCAAAATCATTCTTCAAGTACGATAACATACAAATCCCGCTGTCAGAAAAAAAAAAAAAAAAAAAAATTCTGCAGCGTGACGATTGTGCGAGCTTCAAAACGAAGGCTAGTTTTACCAGACCGAGCGAGTCCGTGACATAAGCCCTACCCCCCAAATAAGCCCTAGTTAAAGTCCTTGTAGGTCTTATTTTCAGGGTAGGGCTTATTTTCAGTGGTAGGGCTTATATTGCAGCCATCACCGACAATCACGCTAGGTCTTATTTTCGGGGAAACAGGGTAGCAAGACAGGGGTCCACTATGCAGGTGGATAAAAGATCTCTGGTTTGATCTCTGGAGCCAAGCATTTGCCTTTTTACCAAACAAAAAATATATATATTTTTTTTACAATTGTTAGAGGATATTTAAAATTAAATTTCCTTTGCTTGCAGAGTATGTAGTAAACATTTCAAAGTAAATTTGAAACATTAAACCGCCCTTAGGCCAATTCAAAGATTTACTTTTTGCCAACATGGAATGTCCCCGTGCTGACTGAGGACATATTTGTAATTATTTCAGGTCCACTGAATCTGGATATAGCTAAAAAATAGCTGAGTCATATTCGATTTTTCATAATTAGTTGTCAGAGCATGTGTTTCATAATACTATATTTTGATGTGTTTTTATTATTTTGTACTATTTTTATTTCCTTGCATAAATGTTCTTTTTATCTTCTGAATGGTAAATGTTTCAAAGCTGAAACTAATTTTACATATTGCTGACAGGGAGTCTAGTCAATCAATAGCTCAGTGATTTTACAATATTATGTTAGTGCCTGAGTTACAAGCAGCTTACTGTTTTTTTCAAGGTTACACAGTATCGTGTGATGAAACACAATCAAGGTTTTCTTGATGAGGATAAACTTGGAGGACATTTTTTTAACATGAAATTAATGGGCATCACTACATAAAGTGATGTTAAACAATGTAGGTACGCAGGTTGTTCTTTTAAAACATAAAGCCATGTACTATACTGTGATAATAGTAACAAATATATTTGGGTTCTAATTGTTATTAGATAATGCAATTATTTTAAAGAATAAAGTATCATATCATAAGTATATCACAAGTTTTTTTTTTTTTTTGACAACTTCTGCATAGTCATATTTTGCTTATACTCTCTCTGTTGTTTTTACTATTACAATAAAACCACACACGCACTCAAATTATAGAGGTAGGTTTGACAAAAATGTCATAATGCATATCCTATCAAATCAGTAACAGCTGGTATAACTATGGAATTTTGTTGGGTTGTCCCACAAAACCAATGTTTCCATTGGGTAGAGGTAACAGGTATACCTTGGCAATACTGAAAATGCCCAATAATATGCACATACAGCCTATGGAATATATATGTATATATATTATTGCTTATGTGTACACATTTTCTACAGTCTTCTTCTTGTGTGTCTGTAGGCTTAAAGAGTTTGTCTAAAAAATGATATTATTTAACTTTTTTGGTGAATAAGGGTGAATGAAATTACCATGAATGGGTCCAGAAGAGAGGTTCTAAAGCTTGTTAAGCATTAGTGTAGGCCAAACACACCATATTCTTAACTTAGGCTGTGGAGGAACATCAGCAAGGTGTGAGGCAAATTCTAGATTGGTTTAACATTGTAAGAAATAGCAAGTGTGGGTTATTCAGGCTATATGTTCTATTCTTCCATTTACTTGATGCCTGATAATTCACTCTAATACATTAATGATGTTTAATACTTTTTCCTATGTTCTTTTCTCTTTTTAGAACAGACCTCTAAATTCTACATGTACTCATGAATCTTGACTTCACCATAACTGGAAATGTCCAGCTGTTCTGAAAGTATGAGGAACCAAGCTACTTAATTTCTTTGTTGTCCAGCTAAGCTTCACAAACCTGATGAATCCAAAGTAAGGACGTATTGTGAAGGTAATACTTTTTTGTAGCTTATCAATAACATGTCAGTCTTTTAAAAGTAACTGATAACACGTAAATAGCTTTTGCAGGAGTATTTTAATTGAGTATTTTAGAAAGGAGCCAACAATGACAGGCTTACATTTTTTCTGTATACTGTTTTTCTTTAGAATCCTAACATCATACAGTAAGCAGTATTTTATAGGCACACCAATCTAACCCATTTCATAGATTTATTTTCTCAAACAAAATTTGACGACAGCTCAACTCCCTCTGTACTTCTCACCCAGAGTTCATGCTCTATGTTTACATTTTAAATTCGAAGGCTGGAGGCTGCTGAGACACTACTGAGAAGAAATAACACAGTGAGCTGAGCAGCTGAGAGAACTATTTGAAATACCACAGTCCTTTAGCTACAAACTTTATATAAGAATTACTTCAAAGTGCCTGCAGCTACAGTAAATAGTGAGGGATTGTTATACTGCCTGTTAGGAATATGTAAATACTTGAAGGTCCATAGCCTAGCCATAGGTTTACACGGGATGGCCTTGGACTTCCCATTCTGCGTCATTTGGAACTTGGTTCCTGGTTATATACTTTATATACAGTGGGTGAAACAAGTATTGAACACGTCACCATTTTTCTAGGCAAATTTATTTATAAAGATGACATGACATTTTCACCACACGTCGGTAACAACAAATGCAATCCATACATACAAAGAAACCAAAACAAATAAGTTCAGAAATTAAGTTATGTGTAATAAAATGGAAAAAGTATTGAACACATGAAGAAAGGGGAGTGCAAAAAGGCATTGAAAGCCAAGACACCAGCTGAAATCTATCAGTAATTAGAAAGCAATCCTGTCTCTTGTCAGTGCAAACTAATATCAGCTGGTTCAGTCTCAGCTAATGGACTATAAAAGGTGTCTCATTACCAAGGTGTCACACAAGAAACATCTCATGATGGGTAAAGGCAAATATCTCTCTCAAGACCTTTGCAACATATTGATAGCATTGTTTACAGAAGGATTTCTAAACTTCTGGATGTTCCAGTGAGCACTGTTGGAGCTATAATCCAGAAGTAGAAAGAATATCATTTCACCACAAACCAGCCACAACCTGGTGCTCTTTGCAAAGATTTCTGAAAATAATTCTCAGAAGAGTTGTCCAAGAGCCAAGGACCACTTGTGGAAAGCTTCAGAAAGTCCTAGAATTAGCAGGTACAATTGTGTCAAAGAAAACAATAAGTAATGCACTCAACCGCCATGGCTTGTATGCACACTCACCACACAAGACTCCATTGCTGAAGAAAAAGCATGTTGAAGCTCATTTAAAGTTTGCTGCACAAAATTTAAACAAGCCTTGCAATACTGGGAGAATATATTCTAGTCAGATGAGACCAAAATTTAACTCTTTGGACGCCATAATACGCACCATGTTTGGAGGTCAAATGGCACTGCAAATCACCACAAAAACACCATACCAACAGTGAAGTTTGGAGGTGGGGACATCATGGTGTGAGGCTGTTTTTTCAGCATACGGTACAGGCAAACTTCATTCCATTCGTCATTGAAGGAAAGATGAATTTAAAAATGTACTAAGACATTCTTAATAAAAATCTGCTGCCATCTACCAGGAGGATGAAGATAAAATGAGAGTGGACATTTCAGCAAGACAATGATCCCAAACAAAAAGCAAAGGAAACTCTCAATTGGTTTCAAAGAAAGAAAAAAAGCTGCTAGAATGGCCCAGCCAATCACCTGACTTGAATCCAATAGAAAATCTATTGAAAGAACTAGATCAGAGTTTATAGAACACACAGAGCCTTCAAGATTTGAAGACTGTTTGTGTGGCAGAATGGGCCAAAATCACACCTGAGCAATGTATATGACTAGTTTCTCCATACAGGAGGCGTCTTGAAGCGTTCATTACCAACAAAGGATTGTGTAATGAAGTATTAAATAAATTTCAGTTAGAGTGTTCAATACTTTTTACCTGTGTGTCATTCAATTTTATTACACATTACTTAATTTCTGAACTTATTTGTTTTGGTTTCTTTGTATGTACGGATTGCACCTCTAGAAATATATTTACCTAGAAAAATTATGTTGTGTTCAATGCTTATTTTACCCGCTGTATATGTGTGTGTGTTTGTATTTATATATATATATATATATATATATATATATATATATATGAAACGGGATCCAAAAATGCAATACAAATATGTGAGTAAAATGCATTTAATGTCATCCTTAAAATAATAACAAATAATGATTAATTTATTACACCATCAAGACTACAATGGTTACAATATGATGCAAAGCTTCTTAACTTTACATACACTATGCACATACTGTATATGTTCCATTTTGGTTATCATGACAAATAATGCTTATGGAGTTGTCAGTAGAAAAAGAAAGAAGATGTAGCACATCAGTCTTCTCCCTGCTTATATGCTGGCTGAGTTGGATAAGTTGTATTGAATGTGAAAAATAATTTGATCTAATTTGTTGCTGCCAGCAGTGTTATAAGCTTCAGTGGTATTTACATAATCTTGCAGCAGAGATGAGGAAGGAGCTGTGAATACATATTCAGGAATGAGCTATCTCATGTATTCAATTTATCTTAGCTTGATGTTATTCTCAGATGCACATCTCCTGCTGACCTCTCTGGGATTAGCATATAGTACGTGCCTAAGCTATCTTCATAAATAACCATACTTGTACCAGTGATATATCTACAGCCAGTCCAGATCACCACCTTATTATGCCTACAGCATTGAAAATGCCATATATTACAGTAACAAAAATAAAAAATTACTATTTGGGTCTTCTTCCTGCTAGAAAATAAATGAATGTGGTGGGCATGATGTTTTAAGGTCTTACATATGTGAGTAGAGGAACACACAAACCAGTCATGAAATCGCATCATTTAATTTCACTCAGTTAACAGAATCCACCAGCTGAATGGCTCTAATTTCCATCATGCCATTAATTTCTGGAAGCTTGCACTAGTTTAGTCCTTATGCTGCGTACACACAATCGGAAATTCCGCCAGCAAAAGTCAGATGAGAGCTTTTGGTCGGAAAATGCGACCGTGTGTATGCTCCATCAGACTTTAGCTGGCGGAATTCCAGCCAGCATAAGATTCCAATCGTCTGTACAAATTCCGCAAAATTCCTACGCGTGCTTGGAAACAATATGATGCATGATCGGAAGCATTGAACTTAATTTTCTCGGCTCGTCGTAGTGTTGTATGTCACCGCGTTCTTGGCGGTCGAAGGTTCAGCAAACTTTTGTGTGACCGTGTGTATGCAAGCTGAGCTTGAGCGGAATTCCGTCGGAAAAATCATCCAAGATTTTTCCGACAGAAAATCCGCTCTTGTGTACGCGGCATTATGATTGTTGTCAAATCCACTGTACCATTACAGGGAACCCACTGCCTCTCTACATGTAGGAGGATACCTTGCTTGCCAAACTGTAGCCCTAAACATACTGAGATTTTGTTACATAACCAGCTATTACCTGTTTCAACTTTATTCAGGTGGTCTGTACAACTCATTACATGATTAATTGATACAATTCGCGCAGAGATCTCTACTGTTCTGATACCCCCCACACACAAGTTGCTAAACTACTTGATAATGTCCACCTTACCACCTGCCCTCTGGATCCTGTTCCCTCACAAATGCTACGTTCACCCTCTGGCTCTATGCTACATTCTTTAACCCACATCTTCAATCTCTCCCTCTCTTCTGGCATCTTCCCGAACTCTCTAAAACACGCACTTGTCAGACCCATACTTAAAAAGCCCTCACTGGACCCATCCAATCTTAACAACCTACGCCCCATCTCCTTGCTCCCCTTCTTATCCAAACTCCTTGAACGTCTGGTCTACAACCGACTGAGCATCCACCTCGCTGATAATAGTCTTCTTGATCCCCTTCAGTCTGGATTTCGTCCTCAACACTCCACAGAAACTGCTCTCCTAAAACTAACAAATGATCTACTAACGGCCAAAACCAATCGACATTATTCTGTACTCCTACTCCTGGACCTCTCTGCTGCCTTTGATACGGTTGACCACCCCCTCCTCCTCAAAAAACTCCACACATTTGGTCTCCGTGACTGTACTCTTCGCTGGTTCTCTTCCTACTTATCCAACCGCACCCTTAGCGTTTCTTACAACTCTACTTCCTCCTCTCCTCTTCCTTTCTCTGTTGGGGTCCCCCAAGGTTCTGTTCTTGGACCTCTTCTATTTTCAATCTACGCCTCCTCCCTGGGTCAACTGATAGCCTCCCATGGCTTCCAATACCACCTCTACGCTGACGACACTCAAATCTACTTCTCTACCCCTCAGCTCACTCCCTCTGTCTCCTCACGTATCACTAATCTACTATCAGATATATCCGTCTGGATGTCACACCACTTCCTCAAACTCAATCTACCCAAAACCGAACTTATAATTTTTCCACCCCCATATGCCCCTTCCCCTTCCCCTGATCTCTCTGTCAAAATCGATGGCACAACTATCAGCCCATCCCCACATGCCAAGGTTCTAGGTGTAGTCCTGGACTCTGAACTCTCCTTCAAGCAACACATCCAATCACTGTCCAAATCCTGCCGCCTCCATCTCTGCAACATCGCCAAAATACGCCCCTTTCTAACCAATGACACAACAAAGCTCTTAATTCACTCCCTGGTCATCTCTCGCCTCGACTACTGCAACTCCCTTCTCATTGGCTTACCTCTACATAGTTTATCACCTCTTCAATCCATCATGAATGCTGCTGCCAGACTCATCCACCTTACCAATCACTCTGTGTCTGCTACTCCTCTCTGTCAATCCCTCCACTGGCTTCCACTCGGCCAAAGAATTAAATTCAAAATACTAACAACTACGTACAAAGCCATCCACAATTTCGCCCCCAGCTACATCACTAGCCTAGTCTCTAAATACCAACCTACTCGTTCTCTTCGTTCCTCTCAATACCTCCTGCTCGCTAGCTCCCTCATCACTTCCTCCCATGCTCGCCTCCAGGACTTTTCCAGAGCCTCTCCAATCCTATGGAATGCCTTACCCCAATCTGTCCGCCTATCTCCTACTCTATTAGCTTTTAGACGATCCCACACATATCCTACCCACACATAACAACCGTATTTTCATTTTCTCCATCAGCTCATCACCTCACAGTATTACCTTTTGTTCCAATTGACCCTCCCTTCTAGATTGTAAGCTCCAACGAGCAGGGCCCTCTGATCCCTCCTGTATTAATTTGTATTGTAATTGTACTGTCTACCCTTGTGTTGTAAAGCGCTGCGCAAACTGTTGGCGCTATATAAATCCTGTATAATAATAATAATAATAATTACATAATTACTCATTAATCATCACTCATTAATGAACAATGAGATGTCTATTAAGTAGTTTTAATTGTGGCTATTGGTGGTATTGATCATTCAGAAACTGACATCACTCAGCACACATACAGTCATCCAATTGAGCAAAACATATTGAGCTGTTATAGCCGAAAGGAATGGATGAATTAAGACAGTAAAAAATAAACAGTTGGAACATTCTCAAATTTCAAAATCTTATAAAGTACAATGTGACATCAAAAAGTTAAACTCTTTCATTGTGCTCTTCCCCCCAATTCTATTCCACAACTGTGCCAAACATGGAGGCTTACCAAAGAGATTTGGTAAGTCAAGATCACTGAAAGTGCATTGATCAAGTCCCGAGTTATTTATACAGTATGCATATGCACTTGTGTACAACATTACATGTGAGTGGACGAAAAGCTCTGGTTAGAGGAGAAGCTTTTTGTGCTTAAGCTCCTTCCCTAGCAACCATAACCCCACCATTGGGCACTCACTCACCCACCCACCCTACTCATGGCACAGAAAATACCAGGCACCCAGCCAGTAATGTCACAGGAGAATGAAGTAAAGAAAGAAGCATAAGTTATGTATGAGTCAAGCTTCCTAGGATTCAAGTGCAACATACGGATCAGTGTCAAAGGGATAAAAACTCCAGGGCACCGGCTCACAAATGCTGCACTAAAGATAGAAGTATAATAGAAACTGTTATCCATGTTGCACAGAGCATAATGAGATACAGAACTGGGCCATACATTCCAAGGAGTTAATTGTGTCTGTGTGGAGAAGTGTTGCTTTTAAGATGGAGTGGTGCCTTAAGTACCATACTTGCTTTAAGCAACAGCCTCAGCCCGTCTCTGGGAACACTGGAGAGCGCTCGCTGTTCATTCCTACATTGGCACCGTGCACACACCAACTGGGGTAAGACTCAAGAGAGAGACGATTTTCACAGTAGCATCCTCACTTGGCAGAAGCCCAGAAAGGAAGTCCCTTCTGTTTGAACCATACAGTTATCAACTCCCCTCAGTCAGCACCACTCGAGCAAAACCTCAACGATTGTCTAGGGTGGAAAATAATAATTCACCCACTGTTGAGGCGACTCAACAGCAGCAGGCATAAATAACCAATGTCCTGGGCCTAAAAGACACTTGCCAAGTACAGAATAAATAACGCTAAGACACCACTGGATTTAACCAGAGACATGCCAGCTTTAAGTGGATGTAAACCCTTACATATACCCAGTGAAGTGAACAGCCTCAGATGATACACAGAGTCTTTGCCTTTCTATATTCTTTCGAATTCTTACATTGGGTTATAATTTTCACTTCCTCATTCAGCGATAGGAGTGTATTCTCGGCTTAAACTGGGATTGGAGGAAATGCACACCCCCCCACTCCACATAGGTAAAAGAATGAAGATACTTTCAGAGCTGTGCTGTGACAACACAAGCTCTCTGCTAATCAATTTATAGCAACCTACTACAAAACACAATTCCAGCTGCTTTTATCTCCCATCTTGGAGAACGTGTCATAAGTTATCATGCTGATAACAGAGGAAAGAAACAGCATAAACACACAGGACTTAGTGCTTTGGAGAGAGATAAGAAAACCTTACAGATATATATACCTAGGTCAAATTTCATGAATCAGGTTTACGTCCACTTTAAGGCAGGACACCTACATGTTTTTATATGTTATGTTTAGTTTAGTAGGTATAAAAATTTTAGTTTTTTTTTTTTTTTGTGACTTTTTGCCTTTAGTACATTAGTTTTGGATGTTATTAGTACAAATCTTTATCATGGGTTAATTTAAACATTAAAATTTCACATATCTGAATCACTGGATTAATATTACAGTACATCAGTTTTCCAGTTTAATGTAAAATTAAAGATCTGTAGGTTTACCTATGTTTTATGTGAAATCCAATGAAATCCCATCTGGATTTCTAATAAGAAAATATCTGGTTGATCTATGTGCAAGCCTAAAAATCAATGTAGCCATCATTGTTGCTTCAACAGACCTGAACAACATTGCTGCTATCCTTCAGCTATTCTATGTGTACACCCACTATCTTAGAATGTCTACTATGAGATTTTTAAAAGCATCTGTCAGGCAGTTGTCATTTATGGACCTTGATTTATCTGAACATAAACGTTCTGCTAATGCGTTGTTACCTACCAGTATTCTCTCTTGACTTTATTAAAATTATAATTATAAAAAAAAAGAGTTGCCGCAAATGGTTTTATTGGAATACCTTTACTACGCTGCTGACTATACCTCTATTGTTGCCACTTCCTGAGTCCTGGTTTAATAGTCTGCGACAAACATATAGAGGGAATGGGCTGTTGACATTGAGAAGAGCCTTAGTCCCCTCCCAACCTCCCCTCGTATTTTTCCATCTTCCTCTCTCACCACCTCCCTGAAACCTGTTTCTGTTCTACTTCCTTTTTTCTCATCTTTACCTACCTCCCTTACCCCCATCCCACATAGTGGGATCAGACCATATCCTATGCTGCTTCAGCAGGGACCACAGACGGCTACCTCTATGTTTGGGGGAGGACTACCTTGCACTAACCTTTCCCTATTCTTGTTTTTTTGTTCTTTTTGTATAAAAGCTTGTCCTGGGGCAAGAAAATACAAAAATAAAAACACAGTACAAGGAGAAATGTCCAAGGAAATCCTTCAGCAAAAGGGTTAATATCAAAAGACTATCTCACACCACTTTCCTTGCAGCTCTGTGCTCAGCGGGGAACTGACAGCTGTAGAAACATAAAAGGAGATACAAGCGCACAGGCTCATGGTGCAAATAACGTTTGTTTATTTGATAAAGGAAATACAATCAATACACTTACAAGTGTAGATAGAACATAAGTGTCTAGAATCCTCCTTTATGGAGCCCTGAACAGGGTCACATCTGAGTGCCAAGATAGATTGATCGTCCACAGGATGGATGAGTACCACCACAAGCAATGGCTCACCATGTAGCTGCTGACAGGCTGCAAGCAAGCCACTCACTGACTCCAGGTGATGGCCAGTACAGGATGAAGCCTCCACCACGTAATCCAGAGGGGGCTTTTGATGGAACAGACTGACAGGGGACACTATGCGGTTGCCAGGACAACGCATTTCAGAGGGCGTAGCCTCCTTCCTTACATTTGCCCTGTGTTGTCTAAAGAGCCCTTATATAGCTAGTGATAAATGTCCAGGGTGTTAAAGGGGTTGTAAACCCTCCTTTTTTTTTAAAATAACAAACATCTCATACTTACGTCCACTGTGCAATTAGTTTTGCACAGAGTGGCCCTGAGCCACCTGTTCTGGGGTCCCCCGGCGGCGCTATCAGTTCCTCACCGCATTGGTAAACCCCCTATCAGAAGCGCTCTCGCTGGGGGTTACCGTGTGGCATGCTCCTGAGTCCCGCAATTGCGGCAATAGACACAGATTGCCGAACTCAGCTCCGCCCCCCCAGCAGCCGCGTCATTGGATTTGATTGACAGCAGTGGGAGCTAATGGCTGCGCTGCTATCAATCTATCCAATCAAGAGCTGAGACAATGGGCAGAGAGGTAGAGCACGTCTCCACTGAGGGAACGAATGGACTCAGGTGATTAACGGGGGGGGGGGGCTGGGGGACTGGTCAGTGTCAGAAGTTTTTTCACCCTTCTTTCTCAGGCCATTGGGCTTACATCGGAAACACACAGGGAATAATATGTGGCAACTAAAAAACAATCATAAAAGGCCTTTTCCTTTGTATCGATGTTAAAATGTTAAAATAAATATATATAGAAAAGTGTATTATATATACTTATATGGATAAACTAATTGGATAAAAGATATATACATATATATATTTTTTCATAATCATATATCCTTATTATGCAATTCGTTTGACCATTTTCTGTTTTGATGAATTCCTTGTTTGTTGGGTTGTATTTATTTTGCCCTTAAAAGAGATATTTGCCAAAAAGCATTGAAGCTAAATACAATCCAACAAACAAGGAATTCACCAAAAAGAAAATGGTTAAACTAATTGCATAATAAGGATATATGAATTTGAAATATATATATATATATATATATATATATATATATATATGTGTATATCTTTTATACAATTATTTTTTTTAACATTTTTTAACATAGATACAAAGTATGAAGCCTTTTATGATTGGTTTGTAGTTGCCACATATTATTCCCTGTGTGTTTCCAATGTATGCCAATTGCCTGGAGAAAGAAGGGTTAATACCCTGGACATTTATCAATAGCTATATAAGGGCTCATCGGACAACACAGGGCGGACCTGAGGAAGGAGGCTACGTCCTCTGAAACGCATTGTCCTGGCAACCGCCTAGCATCCCCTGTCAGTCTGTTCCATCAGAAGCTCCCCCTGGATAATGTGGTGGAGGCTTTCACAGCCTTGTCTTGACCGGCCGGCATCTGGAGTCAGTAAGTGGCTTGCTTGAAGCCTGTCAGCAGCTGCATACTGAGCCATTGCTTGTGGTGGTACTCATCCATCCATACTGTGGACGATCCATCTATCTTGGCGCTCGGATGTGACCCTGTTCAGGGCTTCACAAAGTCGCTTATGTTCTATCTACACCTGTAAGTGTAGTGATTTTATTTCCTTTATCAAATAAACAAACGTTATTTGCACAATGGGCCTGTGCGCCCATTTCTCCCTTTATGTCCTGGGGCAAGGAAGTTAGAATTGTTTGTCTTTTAATCCATTAATGCTTTAGGTATCTACACAACTGAAGTAGACTATATTCATCTACTGTGATGACGAAAATCTTGTTTATAAGACAGTGTCCTGATATGTGACGCATCGTCAGGTTTATGCTGATGTTAACTTGTATGTTTAGATTGGAATGCTGTTTATTTAGATGCTCTGTAATGCCTTACTTTTTTTTAATGAAAATAAATGAAATAGCTAAAAAAAAGTCCAGCACCAACTGCTGTGCTTAAATGTTCCCTGATTAGACTGTGCAATACATTATCACTTAGGACCTATTGAAACCTACATTTTAAAATAGTTTATCATGGAAAAAAACAATGTTCACAATACTTTTATAGGTATTTGCTATTTTTTGGAATTATAATTGAGTCAGAAGAACAGTTTTAAAAGAAAAATAAATCTTGTCAAATTTATTTTTTTCATTGGTTTCTACAATTATTCTTGCATGCTTCACATTTTTTCATTATGTCATCATTATTTAAACCAATGACTTTCTATTCTGATATCACATTGAACTCACATGTGTCCATTCAGCATTGGCCACAAAGGAGCATAATCAAGCTCATGTGTAACCATGATCATAGTTACCCATGAGCTTGATTATGCACCTTTGTAGAGCTCCATGACATTGTATAATTTTTAGTAAACTTGTGAGGAAGTCTTCTGCCAGTGAAAGGTATTGAAGAGGCTCAGAAATCTCTCTTTAATGAAATGTGCAGTGGTTGCTGAAAATCCATTACAGACTTTTTAATCAATTACATTAAATCCACAATTACATGCATTTTATTATTACTGATTATTAATGTAAAATACATGTAGCTAGATCTTTTCACAGAAAACAATCTGCTATTTGATGACATCCCAAAGATGAGACAAACAATTATAAATTCATGTAGAACTAAAGTATTAATTTAAATGCAAACACTCTGAAATTGCATGTTAAAATTTTTTAAAAACGCAGCCATTCTTGTGCAACGTTATTCTGTCTGATTTTCAATAGGTGTGACTTTCAGCTCTAGTGACTACATTGTGAATGACCCAGACCTACTTGGTGGCAAATAATGTTCTAGCTGTATTCGTCTTAGGGAGTGAATATTTTCACTGTTTGGAATAATGGGCCCCAGTCCCATTGATAGAGTTTTTTGTAGATGTATTGCACATGTGCAAGGCGATGAGGAAGTGGGGTGTGGTGAGCACATGATAACTGCAGGTTTCTACTTGAAGTGTTACTAAGCTCTAATTTTTTTTTTCACATTAAAATAACAAATGTTATAATTACCTGCTCTGTTCAGTGGTTTTGCACAGAGAAGCCCGGATCCTCCTCTTCTCGGATCCCATGCCGTTGCCCTTGGCCCCTCTCTCCTGTCAGGTGCCCTTGCTCTGGGGGCACCTAAGCAGACGCACTACCGAGCCGCCGCTCTGTGTATCCATTCACACATGAAGCCGCAGCTCAGCCCCGCCTCCTATGTCTTCTGATTGGCTCACTGGCTGTGATTGACAGCAGTGGCTCCAATGGCTCCCACTGCTGCCAAAAGCCAATCAGGAGTGCAAGTCCCTGGAGCCAAGGTTCTCGTGGACATCGCTGGATTGAGAGGGGCTCAGGTAAGTATTAGGGGGGCTGCTGCACACATATGGTTTTTTAACTGCATGCATGGAATGCATGAAGATGGAAAACCTTAGTGCCTTTATAACCACTTTAAAACACAGTCATTGTTCTTCTGTATATCTTTCTAACCTAATATTCAAGATGGAACAGCTTGTAAAGGTTTCAGTGCTGCTTTTCTACTCATTCAGGCATTCACCACCTCCGTGTGGGAGACAACTGCAGTCTGCTTTCTTCAGGCCCAAAAGCAGCATTGCATGACAGTCAGTATCTTCAAGGGGTGCTCCCCCAAGTGGAGATCCTTTCAGAACACCAGGTTCCTATGCTTCAAGGCCTAGGACAAGACATGTGTTACACTTGTGTCCTCACAGTGTGAAAGCCGAGGAGTGAAGGCCATGTGCCAGGGAGTGCATATATTTAACAATACTCTAAGGATGCACCATCAGGTCACCCAGGCCAGCTGATTGCCCAGGTATTAAACATCCTTAGCAAAGAATGAGACCTCTAGCACACCCTATTGGAGAACACTCACATAGCAAGTGACTTAGATGTTACGTTGTGCTTACAGAACAGCAACAGAAACACAGCTAAGCTGGCTAAAGCTCTCAACAAGATCGCAAAAAATGCAAAAATACTTTGTCTCTATAGTGCAAATCTGTGTTAACATATGTTATACTGGATTCATATTATCCATATGCCATGATACCTGGTTTGTTCTTCAGCATTAGTGAGAAGTGATGAAGGATTGCTACCATCTGTGGAAAATTTGGTAATTATTCTCATACAGGAAGTTCTCAGTGGAAACTTTTCTGTTTGTTTCCGGTTTCTGGTTCCTATGATGACATCACTTCCTTGACATGTTTCGTCCCATTGGACTTTATCAAGAGGAGGGGATACTTCACTATTGTAAGCTCTTTTTTTATGAAGTGGATTGATGACTCTGATAAAAGTAGTGGAGACAAAGTAAGTGGAGACTGAGTACATTCTAGACCGATTGGGGTCAATAGGCTCTGGTGAGGCTCCATTGCGTGAGGGGACACCTGATGGTGGAAGATTGTTAGGTGATATAGTGTGAGATCACTACATGTTTATGTGAGCACAATAAATAAAGCGTGGGGAGTATGGTTTCGGTTTGACAGTATCATGCTATGATGATTTTTGTTTTTATATGTCCATGAAGAATTATTGTGCAGAAGGCATGACAAGCAATGGAGGCAAAAAGAGAGAGTAACACTGGATTGTTTTTAAACATAAGTGTGATTTAACCCATTATACAAGAGGGGTCTTACTATATGGTGAGCATTTAAGATATTGGTAAGAAGATCACTTAAAGAGGATTGTTGATTAAGGAACTTTGCACATGTGGATATTCTAGCGCTGGGCATAAGGACTATAATTTTGAGACCTTTATGAGGAAAGGAGCATTCTAGCAGCTGGGCTAATACAACTTTTTTGGGGGAGAATTATATGTTTTCACATATCCTAAGCGCTGATTTGCACAGTGTTTATAGTACCAGTATTGACTTATGCGTCGGATTCAGGTAGTTCCTACTACCACAACTTTTAGAACCTGTTGCTATGGCTGCAACAGATTAGAAAATAATTATCGCCCGTTCTCAGGTAAGCAGATTGGCAGTAATTAGGACCAGCATTCAGTCAATACCCCCACCCCTTTGTTTACTTTTAGCTGTCAGCCTAGAAATCTGGGGCTAAACATGTACAGAGTATCTGTGGTATGGACAGTCCAGCCTCAGTGCCACACCCTCTGCATGTGATAGATTTGTGTACCTGCTCCCAACAGGTTCATGAATATGTTGCCTGCATCAACATTTGTTACAGAAGGAATGAGGGAATTCTAAAGAGTTTGTACAATACTGTTTATGAATTCCCTTGATGGTTTTCCAGGTGTGCATGCATGCATTGTTTTTATTATGCAGATAAAAAATACTTTATTTTGCTTTAAGTGATAGCTGTCCCTTACTGCAGGTGACTTTAACAGAGGCAGGGCCACACTGGCAGATTTTTGCTGGAGCCACAGGCCAGAGTTAACTTATTGTACTAGCCTGTCACATTGTAATATATTATGATGGGGTTTTTTTTTCTGTACAACATAGGAATCTAGGAAACTTTAAAGGATAAGTTCACCTTTTTGGGTAGAATTTCACTTTTCATAATAAATAGAAGCGTTTTCCAATGCCATTTCTGGTCCAGCCATCCCAATGTGCTTTTCTCTCACTTTCCTTATCGACAGGAGGTTTAAAATCTTGTCAGTTTATTTGAATTTTTAAAATGATTTTCAGATGCCATCACTTCCCGTAGATCATCTTTTAGCATTCATTCCCTGTAGGTCATCTCCCAGAAGCATTCACTACCTTGCTGCATCACAGAAGAGGACGTGATGGGGTGTGTTGACCACTCTGGACCATACCTCCCTCATTACAATATGGTTGTGCAATCTCCTTTAGATCTGCCATCAGCCATGTAGTACAAGGGGCTGCCTGATTTGATACAAATTGAATAGATTGGTCAAGTGGGGCCTCCTATTCCTAGTTCTGGTAACTCTTAGGCCACTTTCACACTGAGGCGTTTTACAGGCGCTACACTGCTAAAAATAGGCCTGTATAACGCATGAAAAAAGCAGCTCCTTTCACTCCAGTGTGAAAGCCGGAGAAAGCTTTGCAAGGGAAACTAAACAGAACATGCATGGTGCAGCATGCATGTTCTGTTTAGTTTGCCATGCATTTGGAAACACACAGATTTGAATGGAGTCTCATTGTTCTTATGTAAACGCACCAAATTCACTTTCAGGTCCCATTCACACCCAGAGTAGTTGGAGCGCATGTTTTTTGGTTAATTTTTCCAGTGACACACATTTGACTACAATGGGCTGCACTACACGTGATAAAGTAGCTCATAAGCTATTCTGGCATAGTGCGAGTTGGACGTTTTTTTACTGCGTGTTTTCCTGCATTTGTCACCCGTTTTTCATGTGTCAAAATGTGTTTGCTTCTGTGTTTGATGTGCAAATTAACAATTAATGACACTGAAAGTGCAACTAGGTAAGGTGTATAAATGTGGTCATACACTGTCCAATCTGATTGTACAATCTCTGTACAATCCCCTTTAGATTCACCAAAACTATATAATAGAAAGACACACCATCTAGCTAATCACTCTGCATCCAATCAGGCAGACCCTTGCACTACATCAGCAGTGTCCCGTGGGCTGCATGTGGCCCCAGGGAGTTTAGCATGTGGCCTGAGCCCATCTGGAGGGACCCTGGGGAAGCCAGGCAAATGCATGTGTGGAAAAACGCAGAGGATGCTGTGCAAACCTAGTTGATGGCTAAAGGGTCTGTGCTAATGAGGTCAGCTGGTAAATTCCTTCCTGTGACTTACTGTTTTCTCTGTCCCTATGCTTTATCATTTTATTTTTAGTATTCTTTAAAGACTTATACTGAACAAAAAACTGCCAAATGATCTAATGTTCATTTTATTTTTTTTGATTGATCACCCACACAACTTACACTCAAGTGAGCATGCTATTACTGGCAGAACTGCAAGATACCTAACCAGAATTCCCTTCCAGCAAGCCTCCACACAAGTAAATCAGACTTGCATTGCTTTTGTTGTAGTTAATGCATATACAGTAATTGTTAGTAAGGGAACACAGTATGTTCTCTTAGGCAGAGTTAAAAGGAAATATATACTTAGTAAAAGTGTTCTTAATCATGTACATTAAATTATATTCCGGAAATAATATTTCTTAGTTGTACTGTACAGGGCACAGGCTCTTTAGTCATTACTAGTGGGTTATATGCAACTACCCTCAGATGAGTGGACACTGGCAAAAAGAAAGGCTGAAAGGATATTTCCCTATATAACCCCTCCCACTATTAGCTAGCCTTGGTTTTTGGCTAGTTTCCTTAGTTGATGGACCACCTTTCTCTACTATGGAGGTTTTCTCTGTATCTGTCTGATTATGATATTCCACCAAGACGATTCTTCTGTATACCATAGCCACTGTGGTTCCTGATGCAGTTTCCAGAATAGTTGACTCCTTGACAGAGCCTTGAGGGACCATACCCAACCACGCTAGATGTAAGAAGTTGGACAGACTGTAATGTTGTTGCTGTACATTAGTCCTGCTGTAGACGCTCCCCTTGCAATGCATAGCCACAGGATGCTTTACAGGTCTAGGGATGTGGTCTGCCAGTGGCAGAACTCTGTCCCTAAAAAACACCTACAAGGGTATGGGGTGTTCCCCTACTTAATCCTTCCTACACAGGCACCCAGGGTGCCCCTTTTGTTACTCAAGGTCCCCTTTTGGGTGTGTGGGAGCCAATGACCACCATTTTTGTGGTTGAGGCTGAGACCAGGGAACTCAGGGTTTATGTTTAAGTACTACCAGGTGGATGCTCAGGCCTTCTCTGATGGAATTTTCAGGTCTAGGGTACTATAAGCTGTTCTCTGAGTTTGCCAAGCTTTTCTTGACCAGTTTGTTCTGTGAGCCTGTTAGTGTTGTTTGCTGTGTCGCCCACCCCTCAGTTCGACTGTTTTTGGACATCCAGTCATAATATATAAAGAGCCTGTGTCCTGTACTTACAAGTAAGAAAAATAGTACTTTTGACCTACCAGTAAAAGCTTTTGCTCAGCGTACACAGACCCCTCCCCTCTGTTCTTATGATCTCCCTATTGCTTGATACAAAACTGAGGCTAGCTGGAAGTGTTTGGGGTTGTATTGGAGGATGTCTCTGCAGCCTTCTTTTTTTTTTTTGTTGCCAGTATCCATTCACCTGTAACGATTCATGTGCCTGTCTACCATACTGTACTCAAAGAAATGGATTTTATTGGTAAGTCAAAAATCCTATTTTTCATGGTTTGTACAAAAATATAATAATTTTTTCATAGGTAAGTTTTAGCTACTATGTATCTTATAGAGTTGTGTTTAGTGTACGTCAAGTGATGTACTTAAATAGGTATATTTACAGTGATGTGCCATCTGATATTTATTTGGATCCTTATGCTCCAGACTGGTGAAAAAATATCTCTCACTAAGCAGTTTCATACCTAATGTATCGGCTTTCATTTTACCTATTTACGTATTATTATTATTATTGTAGTGCTTTGTTTATTACATCGCCAGCCATGCTTTTTTATTTCTCCATACTGGATTGCAGGATATGATGCCCCTCGATTCACTTCCCCTCTTCAATGTTCAAATGTCTGTTGTCTTTTGTGATTAAAATGAATAGTACACTTGGGTTGTATTTTCATTGTATATATTTTTATCAATATTTAGGTGCTGTAATATCTCCATCACATCACCATATCTTCCCTAGCCTCTCCTGGACCCTTAAAGTGGAGCTCTCAGTTTGAATAAAGTTGAAAAAAACATTAAAACCCATTTCAGATTTATACTATCTATTGCCCTGTTGGGGAGATTAACTCTGGTTGTAGTCAGGGCAAAGAGGTGAGATCAAACAGGAGGGTGTCATCAAACAGGTGTGAAATGACAAATGAGGATGACAGATGAAATATGTTTCTGCTTAAATCCTTAACAATTTATTTCCAAACTTAGTGTGCTAAAACCTGCAATAGAGTCTTGCTTAACAAAGTACCATTCCAATTTAGTCTTGGGAGTTGATAATATTTTTTTTGTAACCTCAGTGAACAGAATGCTGTGCTCTTGTTGGAACAGAGGCTAGCGGCTATTAGACACCTTTCACACTGGGGCGGTTTTCCTTTAGCGCTTGAAATAGCCTCTGCTAAGCGCCTGAAAACCGCCTCTCATTCATTCCAGTGTGACTTTTCACACTGGGGGCGGTGCGCTTGCGGGACAGGAAAAAAAAGTCCTGCAAGCAGCATCTTTGGGGCGGGTTGGGAGCGCTGTATACAGCACTCCCATAATGCCCTGCCCATTGGAATGGATGGGCAGCACATTCAAAGCGCCTTAAAAGAGTGTTGAAAGTGAGTTTTTGCAAAAGCGCCGCTTAAACAGTGGTAAGGCACCACTAAAACGAGTGCCGCTGTAGCGTGAAGCAGCGGCCCCAGTCTGAAAGGGGTCTTACTTCTATTAGTCCAAGGGGCTGACAATTTTTTGTAACCTGTAGTATTTGTCATAGACACCCTTAAGATTTCTGTTGGGGCACAGCAGCAAAAGTGTTGGTGCTTGCACAAATACTTTGTTGTTTTAGCTCCAGGAGCTGACAATCTATTCCTAACTCAAAATACTATAAAATATATGCAGACACCACCAAAACCTTTGTTGCCCCTAATCAACACTAACATCAGCTGCTTAACATTAAATATATTCCATTGTCACAACCACCACCACCTGAAGCTGAAGTATTAAAATATAAATCCAGCCAAAACTGCTGCTTTTAGTTTGGGATAGGGTAAAGAAGACATAAAACCTTTGTTGACTTTTAACTGCTATTCGGGGGTTCATTGAAGAGATTTCCCCTCACTTGCACAGTGAGAATGGGCTGACCAGAGAGGAAAAAAGGGAAAATCTCCAAAAGAGTTCAAATTCAGTTTATTCACTCAGCTTTAGGCTGAATTCACACTGCAGACAGATGCGGCTGACACCAGGGGTTCGGTGCGTCCCTGTTCTCTGTTTCAGGGATGAATCAGGCCTGAATTTTTGCCTGAATTCGGAGCTGAAATAGAGCCAAAGGACCTCTGTGCAATTTGCTCCGCAGCCACTCCGGAAATGTGTGAACCGGCTCCATAGAAAGCTGGTCACAATCTCCTGTCATGCGAATTGGATGCGGGGAAACACACATCCAATTGATAATAGTGTGAATCTAGCCTTAGAGTTCTTCCCCAATACATTGTCTATCTTTATCAATAAAATATTGGCTACCACAGCTAAAAAGAACACACCAAACATAAAAATCACCTTTAAATGCCTAATAACTAATTTTGAAGATTTTCAAGGCCACAGGGCAAAGTCGTGCCTTAAATTATCAGTATTATAACAGATGTACTGTATCCTGTTTTTTTTTTTTTTTTTTAAATTAAGAAATTATTTGTAAAGGTAAACAATAATGTAAAATCAAAATCCATTGGTGGTCAATGTTCATGTTATAGGGGTGCTCAAGAGTGGTCTGACATTTATGGTTCCATAGAATTGTACTTTGTTCCTGATTTATCTTGAGGTAGTGTTAAAACTTGTAGAAAATTGTTTTAGTGTTGTACAAATTATTGAATAAAGTATAAAGTCAGTTAGTTTTTACTGGTTCTAACAATTCTCTTGCACAAGAATCAGGGCTGACCCAGTTTTTTAAACAAGATATGTTTCATACAAAATTTTAATTTCCCCAGAAGATTGATGGATTGGGAGGAAAAGGATTCTATTAAGAGCTTACTGAATTATATTCATTATTCAGTTCCTATTTCTTTAACTACTCTGCTACCTTTTCTGCTTTGTGGTTCACATTTTCATTCTGAACGTCCAGATTTTCTGTAGGCACTGTACTTGTGTAATATTTTGGCATTAACACAAAGTGACAAACACAGAGATGTTTTTTAAAATGTACTATAGATTATGACCAGTGTCATGAATAAATAACTTCATGTCAAATGATCTGTTTTTTCGAGACAAAATTGTTGTTACCAATAGTTTTTTAGGTGGACCCGATCGGACCATCCGCTGCCCTCTACAAAGCGGCGGGTGTCCATTGACACCAGCCGACATCTGATCCTATCTGCTAAAAACAGACAGGTAGGGGATCCGCTCCCCATCTGTCAAATGGAAAGGCAGTCCATTTACATCTGACTGACCATAGAGTATATAATTATTTGTATATTACTTAACTATGGTAATTAACCCCTTGCCACCCAGGCCAATTCTGACACTTCTCTCCTACACGTAAAAATTATAAATTTTTTGCTAGAAAGTTACACGGAACCCCCAAACATTATATATATTTCATCTTTTAGCAGAAACCCTAGAGAATAAAATGGTGGTCGTTGTAACTATTTATGTCACATGATATTTGTGCAGCAATTTTTTAAATGGCGCGTTTCTTTTGGAAAGAAAAAAGTTAGCCTGATTTTTTTGTATAATGTAAAAGATTATGTTACGCTGAGTAAATAGATACCTAACATGTAACACTTTAAAATTGCGCATACTTGTGGAATGGCACCAAACGTTAGTACTTAAAAATCTCCATAGGGGACGCTGTTACTATTGTATGTCTAAGAAAATGTATTTTATTTAATATGTAGGTCTAAATGTGATAGCATTCAACATGTGTTGAACTCCCGCTGTCAGGTCCAACTGTATTCTGGGGTGATATATAAAAGTAGTAATAGCTGTCACTCAGCAATGTAAATGTTCACCAGGCTTAGTAAATGACGTGAAGCCATGTTCACTTTGAATACCCAGTCATGTGCAATGAAATTTTAAAAAGATTGATTTGAATAAAAACAGCTTTGCCTTGTTAATCAAGCTGTGCAGGGGTGTTTTATGAAATCAGTAGGCCTGTGTGCAAGATCATAAGTTGGACCCTATTGCTTGAAAAAAAACACAGAGAACGGTAGGCATGGTTTTCATTGCGCCAGGGACTAGGATTGTAAAAGCGCATCTTTGGGCATAGGAAGTAGAAGATAAATACGAGCAGTGGTTGTGACAAAATTGTCTTCATGGTGGGAGGGGCTTAAGGGGTGTGGTTAAATAAAACAAGGTCAGTCTTCCCCAGTACGATCCTCCCCTCCAAAGTCAATGTGTCCCCCAGTTAAATCCTTCCCAGGTCTGTGTGTCCCAAAGTATAATCCTACCCCCTCCCCCACCACCTCAAGTCAATCTGTATAGTACCCCTGGTCGGTCTGTCCCTCAGTATAATACTTCCCCCCTAAAAGGTTAATCTGTCCCCCAGTATAATCTTTCACCCAGGTCAATCTAATCTGTCTCCTAGTATTATCCCCCCAGGTCAGTCTGTTCTCCAGTATGTTTCTTCCTCCCAGGTAAATCTGTCCCCCAGTATAATCCCACCCTAGGTTAGTCTGTCCTCCAGTACAATCCCCCCAGGTTAGTTAGACTGACCTAGGGGGATTGCACAGAGGGACAGACTGGCCCCCAATACAATCCTCTCAATAATTGATTTTTAGGCTCCACAATGGCAAAAATGTATCAAATCAGTAGAAAAACACTACAATTTTTATTAGAACACAATGTAACTTACAAAATTCCTGTTAAATTCCTACCATGGCCTCATTCACATGGGGCATACTAAAGTGTATGCCCATCTGAGGGCCATGTTTATGCACAGGGGGATGCACAAGTGTTCCATGCATTCCTGTGCAGGTAGTCCCATTCATGTTAATTTGAAAGCACGGACACAGTTGCTGCTCCTAATCTAACATCCATGTGGGTGCACAGCTCTGTGAATTCAGGGACATGCACCTGCACCCACAGAGATGTCAAATCATTAGCAGTGGCTGTGTCCGTGCAGCTGCTGCTTCCTAATTGACAGCTATGGGACTGCCTGCACGGGGATGCATGGAATAGCTTGGTGGTATGCCCTGTGTGAACAAGACCTCGCTTTGTTTTTTTTGTTTTTTTTTTACAATGGTGTTTTTAATATATTTTTTTTTTGGGGGGGGGGGGCGTGCTTTGGTGAAAAATCAGGGGTCCAAACAGACCCCTGATGTCTCTTTTTGAGGCAGAGAAATGGACTGAGGATGTAGAGTCCTCATTCCCTTTCTCTGCAGCCTCAGCTGCACTATAGATGAATGAATAGAAGTCTCTGTACAGAGACTGCTATTCATTTACAAACTGAAGCATAGTAAACTCTTCAGTGATGACTGAAGCATATTGGGTCCCCCTTCCCTCTGGGCTCGTGTGTCCCGCACACACTTGCACAGTGAATAATACACCACTGAAGCTATGTGAACATTATTTTACTACATTAATCCCGATATTTCTTTAAATCTCAGAAATAGAATACATCTGCTCTGCTGCAGTGAAATTTACTATAGCAGATTTTATTGCAGTGCTACTTCTAGCACTGAATCACAGTAAAACAGCTACCCACATAAAAACATGAAATATAAGCAAAAAACAATGTAAACTGTGCAGCCTGTTAAAATTATTTTTGACATTAACATTATTACTAAGAAATAACATCACATCAAGAGTCATAACAGTCATATAACAAAATGGCTAGCAGTGTGTGGCCACTACAGCTGCCAACTCATCCCTTTAATTACTTACATATAAGTACGTTATTCGAGTCTCTTAGCTAATTTTCTTCTCAGTGCCTTTCCTGCATTTAATAATCAACAAATATGTTAAACTAAGATGGAATTCTGCCAAAAAAATATTTTTTCTATATACACACACTGTACATAATGGTAAGGAAATTATTAATATTTGTACATTTGCTTGGACTTGGGTAGCTATTGCTGCTATACAGCTATACATAGACTACTAGGAAGAGTTTATGGAGCACAAATGAGTACATTGATTTAGTTAGTGCCTGGGTTCGGTCTGCTTCATCACTTTCAAATCAGGAAACCTCTGAGAAAAATTTCGAGTGTGAACACAATGTTGAAGAAATGTGATTCATATCTAGTCCTTGATTAATAATCCTGGAGGCAGAAGCTTTTCCAGCAGAGTGAGATTTCAGCACAGAGGTTCAAAGAGATTAATTGCAACAGGGTTGATTTAATCCATGTGCTGACAGTATCTGTTGAATCTAGGGATGCTGTGTTGATGAAAGGTATATGTGGCCTTTCATCTAAAAACTCTTTCTTGCTATTCTCATAGGTGCTGGAGACCTTTCAATAAAATGTACAATATAGATGTACATAACACTAACATAGTGATTTTCATAGCTATCTACATTGATTCGCCATTGCCAGCATTTGAAATAATCAATATAGTACTTTTTAAAACTCAGTACTGGAAAGAAAAAAATAAGAATCCTATTCCATTTAATAGATGTTAGTTTTTGTTTCCTTTCCTTCTGCTTGCCCACAGTGGCAAATTTTAACTCGTATGGATTCTACATGGTATTTAGGTCATTGTCACCCAGTCTATACATTATTCCTGTCTGACTGCCCACTGAAACAGACGCAATCAATACATACTATACTTTTTCATTATGTCTACAATAATGGAATCAGTGGTACGAGATCCTCCCCCAGGTTCTCTGTTACATATATTGACCCCTTAATGCAACTGTGTTTTTTCTTTTTGTTTTGTGAACGCCTGAGTGCTGATCATTTTAAATAGCCCACTTCAAATTTAAGCTGCCAGAGACGGTATACTGTAGCTGTCCACTAGCTCCCATCTGTGTCCCGGTCTCATGATATTTTCAAGTGATCCAAACAGGGAAATCTTGGGCAGTCTTACAAATAAGAAGTGAGAATGTGAAGGAGATGCCACCTTGCCCCTGCAGCACATTGCACACATAGGCAGTTATTTGTCCTGGTAAGACAGTTTAACTGTGACTGTGGTTATAAAAGATTTACAGGCGTTTACTCATTTTACTTTATTTTGCAAGTGGTCTGTAACAGTGCCTTATGCTCACACTCTGTGTTATTTACTACAGATCCCTGAACTCTTTGTTATGTATTACTGACACCTGGCCCCTGCACATCCTGTTACCTACTGCCGATCGCTGCACTGTGCCTTACTTACTACTGACCTCTGATTTAAGTGTTACTTACTCCTGTTAGCACAATATGGTAAGACCCACCATCGCATGCTGCCTCTTGCTTTGCCCCTGTCTCGGGTACATTGAAACTATAGAATGCCCCCAGATTTTATTTTGAAAATCTGGTCACCTTACTATAAAAGAATTTCAAAGCTCACTTGGAATACAATTATCCAAATTAATAAGACCTCAGCTATGAAAGATTTCCAGAACTGAATTATCAACCCTTGAGAAGAGGCAGTAAGGGGTTTATGATCACTTTGTAAAAACCCATAAATGGTTCATAAAAAAAATTCACTGGGAATTTTATGGGTCACTTACCTGGATTTCTGATAAAATAGTTGGAATGTAACATTCAGTGATTTTCATGCTGCTGAAAAATAAATAGAACCCCATAAAATTAAAGTGAAAAATAGAATATAATGATCATGTAACTGTACGCTATGCTTTTCCTTTAGCATGATAAAACATTAGGTTGCTAATAAATAATCATTTTCGAGATTGTGTGTTAAATGCCGCGCTTAGGTGGATTAACACAAGGTTGCCGCCACCCAGGGAATAAAGAAGAGGGGTATGCCTCAGTGAGGGACCCCTATACTTTAGAAAGATGTATAATGGTACTGGGTACAGGCGCTACCTATATCACAAGACAATAGTCAACCTATGTGGATGTGTGCGTCCATATGCACATGCACTCTTGTATGTCCAGAAATCCCTGTGCACCCTTAACACAACAGGAGCACCAGGAGGCTAGATGCGTGCCTGGACCAGCTAGTTAGAATTTGCTATACTAGGCTGTGTGGGAGACAATAATCCACATTATATCCGTCTAAGTACTTCAGGTTGATGCATAAATTGATAAGTTGAATGATGTTATTGTGAAATCAAACCAATGTAGTGAGACCCAGTAAAAGAATATATATATGTGAACAAAGTGTACCAAAACTAGATGGAGTGGTATAAAATAAGAAGTAATAACCAGATGTGTATGTGCTTTACATAAGCTCATCCATGTGGGCTAACAATAGTCTCACAAGCTATGTAAAATGCACAAGTTGATAAAAAAGAAGAAGACTTCTCAGGGTATGGTGAGGTACCTAGTAACGACACTAGTCACCATACACCCTAACAGTCTATACCCCTCACTGGGGTGTGTTTCGTGGTTCCAAAGAAAAAGCTTAGTGATATTCGTGCTTAGGTATGTATATCTATATGCGTGCTCCTGTAAACGTGTGTGGTAATACTGCAAAAACCATACATATGGGAGTGTGCCAATACTAATAGGTAGGTATATGTAATCATATGGCGTGACAAGAATGAAGTATTGGGATCTTCAAAGTACTATATACAAAATAATACTATTGCATGTCATGCCCAATGGCATTTAACGTATAAGGCACAAAAGTCTCATGTACAATGCAGATTAGTGAGGAAGGAAAGTCCAAAATAATAGTGAAATATAAGAACTCCAGGGTAATTGTTCATATTAAGCGGGTGCCTTCTCTGTGCTCGCAGATCATTCAAGTGACTTTGGGTGCTCCCCCCAGTGATATCCCACTCACCAGCTCCCTGCACCCCTGCAGGGGCTACAGGCACGTAGATTGCACTTTACCCCGTCCGGGTCACAGCTCCAGATCCTCCAGCTCCTCTGTCAGATTTTTTGACGTGGTGCAGGAAAGCTTCAAGTGTGCTGGTATATTGGTAGGGTAAATCCTCATATGTGGGGGAGACAGAGAAAGGAGACTCCGATAGTGTATTACTTAAAAGTAAGAACTGCCTTTATTAGAAGTAAGTTCTGTGTAAAAAGTAGGAGGGTAAACAGAACACTTCGCTGACAAAAAATCTAAAATTAAAAATATATATATAAAAACAAAGGATGTGCCAACAAAGAACGAAGCCCCCCGCTGAGTGCTAGTGAGGTAACTCAGCTGGTGGGTGTAACGTGCACTTTCCTGGGACGAGAAACAAAAAGCCGGCACTGTGGGCGAGCTGTTTGCGTTCCAGCTGCCCTCCACCAGCCCGTATTCCCGGAAGTGACGTATGGACGTGATTGCGTGGCTCCGTCGTACGCGTTTCGTCATAGACGTCGTCACCCCCGCCGCTGAAGACGTCTACACTATCGGAGTCTCCTTTCTCTGTCTCCCCCACATATGAGGATTTACCCTACCAATATACCAGCACACTTGAAGCTTTCCTGCACCACGTCAAAAAATCTGACAGAGGAGCTGGAGGATCTGGAGCTGTGACCCGGACGGGGTAAAGTGCAATCTACGTGCCTGTAGCCCCTGCAGGGGTGCAGGGAGCTGGTGAGTGGGATATCACTGGGGGGGAGCACCCAAAGTCACTTGAATGATCTGCGAGCACAGAGAAGGCACCCACTTAATATGAACAATTACCCTGGAGTTCTTATATTTCACTATTATTTTGGACTTTCCTTCCTCACTAATCTGCATTGTACATGAGACTTTTGTGCCTTATACGTTAAATGCCATTGGGCATGACATGCAATAGTATTATTTTGTATATAGTACTTTGAAGATCCCAATACTTTATTCTTGTCACGCCATATGATTACATATACCTACCTATTAGTATTGGCACACTCCCATATGTATGGTTTTTGCAGTATTACCACACACGTTTACAGGAGCACGCATATAGATATACATACCTAAGCACGAATATCACTAAGCTTTTTCTTTGGAACCACGAAACACACCCCAGTGAGGGGTATAGACTGTTAGGGTGTATGGTGACTAGTGTCGTTACTAGGTACCTCACCATACCCTGAGAAGTCTTCTTCTTTTTTATCAACTTGTGCATTTTACATAGCTTGTGAGACTATTGTTAGCCCACATGGATGAGCTTATGTAAAGCACATACACATCTGGTTATTACTTCTTATTTTATACCACTCCATCTAGTTTTGGTACACTTTGTTCACATATATATATTCTTTTACTGGGTCTCACTACATTGGTTTGATTTCACAATAACATCATTCAACTTATCAATTTATGCATCAACCTGACGTACTTAGACGGATATAATGTGGATTATTGTCTCCCACACAGCCTAGTATAGCAAATTCTAACTAGCTGGTCCAGGCACGCATCTAGCCTCCTGGTGCTCCTGTTGTGTTAAGGGTGCACAGGGATTTCTGGACATACAAGAGTGCATGTGCATATGGACGCACACATCCACATAGGTTGACTATTGTCTTGTGATATAGGTAGCGCCTGTACCCAGTACCATTATATATAAATAATCATTTTCAGCTTCATACACAAAAATATTATACGGTTTACCTCTTATTGGTTTTATACCATTCTATCTTCAAGGTCATATTACAATATGAACATAAAATCAAATCTTTAGAGCATTTGACCATGGCATTTGGAGAGGAAAAGAAATTGAATAAATGGTATACAGATGCCATACTCTATGCCTTATGTTGCTTTTGCAGTACCGTATAATAATTCCTCAAAGTCAACAATATGAAGCATGTCAAACCATGAACTTCATAGATTCCAACCAGAGACTACAGATTGAACGTAATAACAAAATTATTGTTATGATTTCTTCAGTATAGTTTCTTATCCTGTCAGCCATTAATTGATTTATGGCTTAGAATACAGGTTTATGAATTATAGTGAGCTAGTGAGGTTACAAATGAGAGAACTGGAGTGAGGCCTGGATAAGCCAGGCTCTGGACACTGGATATCTACAAACTTTGACATGTCTCACATTCTTTACTTTAAAAAAAATAATCATTTCAGCTTTGAGTAACAGTCTGTTATCCCCATAGCTGGGGACATTGACCGTACAAGCCCCACGCTCTGCTAGAAACAGCCTATGTAAAGCTGAACTTGGGTCTTCTATAACTCTGTACAGTTATGGGAATCACAGAAGTAGGGGACTTTTGTGCAGCCAGGACAGATAGATTGTGTTTTTTCCATCCGATTAAGGTAAAATGCTAAAATGGTCCAAATGATCATTGACCCTATTCAAAAGACTGCAAATGTTAAATGTAAAAACACCCACACACCTTAAAGCAAAATCTTTATTAGTACAAATTAGTACAAATGTCAATTCTTTCCTGTTTTTTCACCAACTTAAGTTAAAAATTAATAAAGCAGAGGTTTGCACATATGCACAGATTTTGCTGAAGCTCCCCTACAGGTACTACTAATCTCTCCTATAGTAAAATCCACAGAGCAAGGGATAATATATTTTTCTATCTTACAGTCAGGAGTGATACCATTGCAGCATTTCTTGTTATTTTTTATTTATAATTTTTTTTTACACTTTGGTACTTTATATTTAACACTTTAATTTCAGTTAAAGTAGAAGTAACCCCTAACTGAAATACTAAATAACTAAAACACTGAGAATAATATACACTTGCCATTTTTAAACCTTTGTTGTCCCTCAGTGCTGCTTATCACCTGCAGCCTCTTTGAAGCCTCTCCCTATCTATATGTGTATCTTCCAATGATGCCTGCATGTGTTGTGGTTTTGACAAAGCACGAATCTCGTGTGAAATACGTCAACATTGCATTGTGTGGGTGTGCAGCCAATTGTCTTTTTGTTTCACGTGCATGTGTTACGTGTTGTAAGCCTGTTACATGGACCTTCATGGCAGGATCACCAAGTATTTTTTAATGAACGTTGCAAATACAACTTTTTAACTAAAGAGATTACATTAACTTGCTAAGGCTTATATAAGATTTTATTGGTTGGTTTACATAAACATTAAGTAATTAGTTGCCTAGTATCATCATAAAAAAAGCGTCCACACGCTTATAGTTCTATAGTACTGGTGCTTGTTTTCCCAGTTTTTTTATTTTGTACAAGCCTGAAAAAAAGAACAGAATGAAAAAAATCATGTGACTGAAGGGAAATGCAAACTCCTAGTGGAACACATTTTCATTTAATTGCTCATCTTAGCTACAAGGAGAAAAAGAATATATAATTTGTTTCTTTGAAATTCAGTTCAAGGTTTATTAGTTTAGTGAAAATTGATAGATTGATCCCAAATTAATGGAGGACTGTATAGCCCCGCTCCTCCACTGGTCTTGAATGGCCCTCAAAGTATTTAGCCGAGATTTCCAAATGCACCAGACTTACTTTCTTGGGTGCATCTACTGTCAGGGTTGAATCTTTGACTTTTGGTGGGGTATATAAGTTGAGCGCTAAGTTGTCACGTTAATATTTTTATTTAAATGTAATTGCTGAATTTAATCTTAGGAGAGAGGGTTACAGGGGATACAGGATACCCAAGAAAGAGGACAGAAAATCTGGCATACACAAGGGGCAGGGTGAATCTCATTTTCCCCAATTTACTGTAATTTGTGTTTGCTTTTCTCTGCTATAGCTGGTGATGCTTGGCCCCTTAAGAGCAGTTGGAATTAGCCCTATCACTCTGTAATAGTGTTTACAATTCAGATATATGACTCTGTAAGCACAATCACAAGGATCAATTCACTAAGAGATAAATACTGCATACAGTTTTGCCAGTTTTTTTTTTTTGTTATCTTAATGCATTACCTGCATTAATGTAAAAAAAAAAAATCTTTACCTTGGTGTTGGTTCCACCCCTCCTCCCTAAATAAAAACCTGGGTCCTATCTTGACCCAGGCCTGTGGCCATCTGCAGCAGCACTAGTCTTTCCTCCAGCTATCAGAGGACAGACTGATAACAATGGGAGCCATTAGCTCCTGCTGCTGTCAGTCAAATCCAGTGATGAGGGAGCAGGGTTGTGGCTGAGCTGGGCTGTGTGTGTCTATGGATGCACACAGCCAAGCACAGGAGTTCACGGCTCATGGGTTGCTATGGGGGCACACTCCGGAGAGGAGGAGCAGACAGCACAGGTAGTGGACCTCAGAAGAGGAGGTAAGGGCCCACACTGTGCAATACCATTACGCAAAGCAGATAAGTATAAACCTCTTTTTTTTCATCTTAGATATCACGTACTTGGTGGGTGAGCCTGACATAATGAGAAGAGCCTCTCTTACAGCTCCGGCTTAGGGCACCTGATAGAGTGAACAGGTGGCACAAAAGCATGAAGTGGCAAGTGGCATGAATGCCTGTTGGGGCCGAATAGGCTGTTCAATTCCGAGTGTGAGGAAACTGACAGTGGAAAGTAGGATAACTGGCTGGTCAGCTGGCAGGTGGTGAGCAGGTGCTGCCTGGTAGCAGGTAGGTGCTCAAAGCAGATGGCTAGATAGTATGTGAAGGAATAGTGGAGTCAGACATGCCAAGTCAGAGACTGATCATCAGATCAGGTACACGTACATAACTGGAGCATTGTCAGGATGCAGGCCGTAGTCAGTAACTGATAAGCAGTACAGTAGCAACAGGAATAGGCAGAAGCAAAGGTCAGAGGCAAGCTAAAGTCCATGCAGGCAAAGTTCAGGGAATGGTCAAGGCAAGCTGGGTTGGTAACAAGTAATCAGATACAGATAGCGGGTTGTAGGTCACACAGAAAATGCTGGCACAAACATTAGTAACAGATGCACGTGTATGCACGTGCACCTGGTGTAGGTCAGCCTGCATCTGCACGCAGAGATTCACCTTGAGGTGACATCTTGCCTGTTGGCATGCTCTTCCTAACATTAGGTTAAAATTAACATTTTCAGTGGGGCTTGGGTTTGACATCTCAATTTCTTCAAGTTCGCCAAATCCTTGACATATTGCTTAACATATTTTCAAGTCCAAAACGTGGAAATACACGTGGAAATATTGACAGCACATTGTAAAATTTCAAAAATGTGGAATAACACACGGAAATATTGGCAGCACATTGTAAAATTTTCATGTTTGATTGCAGTATACTTCAAATATGCATAAGTGGCCAAGAAACAACACTGCTACCTTGTTATCATTTTTTTTTCAGGACGCCAGATGTGGGAAAGAAGGAATACACATTTAGAATCATAGCATGTTGAAATTGCTCCTTACAAAATAGACCAGTTTTGTACTGAGCAGCTTCAAAATGTCTATCCAGTCTGGTGCTTCCCTTCAGGGACTTTATAGTGTGTCTCCATTAAATGGCAATAGCAGCACAGCTGAGCAGTTATTTTCAACTGTCTAGAAGTTTTACAGTCTGTAGATGTACATGGATTTGCTTCAGTGTTACATTTATAAAGGAAAATTATTATAAATTGAATTACCTAAATTTTATTTATCTATTTTATGTAAGGAAACACATTTATCTGCTCAGCTGTCAATATGACAACAGTATATAATACAGTCTTTCATGTGATAAATACAAGTGACACTGAACTCTGACACATTTATAAGGTCAAGCCCTAATTATTTCATTGAACGCTGTATGGTCTTGGCCACTGTGCTGCAGCTCAGTTTCAGGGTCTTGGCAATCTTCTTATAGCCTAGGCCATCTTTGTGTAGAGCAGCAATTCTTTTTTCAGATCCTCAGAGAGTTCTTTGCCATGAGGTGCCATGTTGAACTTCCAGTGACCAGTATGAGAGAGTGAATGCGATAACACCAAATTTAACACACCTACTCCCCATTCACACCTGAGACCTTGTAACACTAACGAGTCACATGACACCGGGGAGGGAAAATGGCTAATTGGGCCCAATTTGGACATTTTCACTTAGGGGTGTACTCACTTTTGTTTCCAGCGGTTTAGATATTAATGGCTGTGTGTTGAGTTATTTTGAGGGAACAGCAAATTTACACTGTTATACAAGCTGTACACTCACTACTTTACATTGTAGCAAAGTGTAATTTCTTCAGCGTTGTCACATGAAAAGATATAATAAAATATTTACAAAAATGTGAGGGGTGTACTCACTTTTGTGGGATACTGTATTTACCACAAAATATAATTGGCTAAGTCTGCTAACTTAAATGATATGACATTAGTGGAATTAGCTCAAATTGAACGTATGCATTTTGCTTTAGGAGAGATTTGTTCCCCTTTCAGTGATACACAGGGAAAAAAAAACTATTTTCGTAAATTGTAAACATAACATTATAATAGGCTTAAGTCATTGTAAAGTTTTTTTTTTATAGTTAAAAATACTGAACATGTTATACTTACCTGCTCTGTGCAATGGATTTGAACAGAGCAGTCTGGACCCTTCTCTTCTCGAGTCACTCTTTGGTGCTCCTGGCCCCTCCCTCCTTTTGAATGCCCCTACAGCAAGCAGCTTGCTATGGGGGTGCCTGAGTAGAGTCACAGCTCCCTGTGTCCATTCAGGCATGGAGCCGTGGCCAGGCCCCACTCCCTTTCTCTCCTCTTTGGCTGACTGGCTTTGATTGACAGCAGCAGGAGCCAATAGGCTAAACTGCCCATTTTGAAGGCTTGTATGCAAGTAATTGGCCATAAAAGGGGTATGGGGTCTGGGTACTGCACTGGGGGACATGTATGAATGCAAAAACCTTTTTTTAAACAATAGTTTTTTCAGGAGCAGTGATTTTAAAGATGCTTAAAGTGCAACACTAAAAACAGAAAATGCCTTTAAATATAGTGCCTGGTGGTTCCCGTTTGTCTGCCTGTAAAGTGTAGCATCTGTAGCATGTATAGAACATGCTGCAGCAAAAATTACATTTCTAAAGGAAAAAGAGTCAAATCACATTTAAATTGACTCACAATTGCAATTGCCGACACCCTGCTATTGAAAAAAAATAAAGAAAAAATAGGGCGTTTGACAGTTCTTATATAGAGAACCAACCAGACGGACTATACCAGTATAGTCCGTCTGGTTGGTTCTCCTTCCTGGTCCTTTTTTTTTTGTTTAACGTTACACAGGATGAGGTACCCCCCATAGCTCTGTTCACATAGTTTAGAAGTTCTTATATAGGTAAGGGGTGGGGCCACCTGGCTACGTTACCTTTGTGGCACCACCCCCTTCTGACATCATACACCAGTGCATGCTGGGTCAGTAAATTAACATTGCACTACCACATAAGAATAGGTAGGGGGCATCTACTAAGCTGCTGAAAAAGTATTTTCTTTTTACCCCTTCACAACAATGCTATAGCCGTATGAAGGCTACAACTAGGTCACACTTTGCCGGGAGGCCGCCACTGCCCCCTGTGCAACGGCATTACAGCCAATAGAGTTTACAGTTTTTGGGGGATTTTTTAGATTGTAACCATATCCCGAATTTCGGTGGTTATACCGAGATGGTGCCTGCAGCTGCAGGCATCACACCAGTACCACTTTTTAGAGCCGACGGTTGGCTTTCTTGTAATGGCAATCAGAGCAGTTCACCAGCCACTCGATTGCTATTACAAGCAGCGGGAGGGGATGTGTTCCCCCCCTCTCCAGCCGCCTTTTGCGGCTCTCTCAAGCTCTCCCATCCCACCAGGAGGCCCGAGTGACCACCCAGTGCATCCACCGGCCAGCCGAACAAAGCCACGATCAGGTTTGATCGGCCATTCATAATAGTAACGAATCACTTCCGGTTTACTCGGAAACCATCAAGCCCTTTTTTAAAAATCAAAAGCATTCAGATAAACAGATCTTGGTGTTTTTGAATGCTTTAAAGTGCAGAGGAGGGATCTAAGGTCTTATAAACCCCAGTTCTCTCCATAAAGAGGACCTGTCACATGCCTATTGCTGTCACAAGGATGGACTTTAGGGGAACCCGCACCATTTTAAAAAATGGCATTGGGGGCCCCCCAAAATCCATACCTGACCCTTATCTGAGCACGCAACCTGGCAGGCCGCAGGAAAAGGGGGGCCAGAGAGTGTCCCCCTTCTGAAACATGCCAGGCCACATGCCCTCAATATGGGGAGGGTGTTTTGGGGTCCCCCAAAACACCTTGTCCCCATGTTTATGGGGACAAGGGCCTTGCCCGGTGGTTGTGGGGGTCTGCGGGTGGGGGGCTTATCGGAATCTGGAATCCACCTTTAACAAGGGGACCCCCAGATCCCACCCCCATGTGAATATGGAATCCCCTTTAACAAGGGGACCCCCAGATCCCCGTCCCATGTGAATGGGTAGCAGGTACATTTTACCCCTACCCATTCACCAAAAAAAGTGTCAAAATGGTAAAAATTACACTAGACAGTTTGGGACAAGTTTGGGACAGTGTCCATCTTCGATGACACTGCCGATGACCCCAGAAAAAAAAAAAGGAAAAACTCTGCCTCGATGGGAGGTGTCCCAAGACTGCAGGCTTTTTGCAATGACAGCTGTTATATAGCTGAGGGTGGGGCCACCCGGTAACATAAGCGGGTGATCCTGCCCCTTCTGACATAATGTTACATCATGTAACATAGTTGCATCACGGGACACTTTTTTTAAAATAAAGGACTTGTCCCAAACTGTCTTCTGTCATTTTTACCATTTTGACACTTTTTTTGGTGAATATGTAGGGGTATAATTTACCCGATACCCATTCACATGGGGGGGGGGGTCGGCCCTTGTTAAAGGAAGCTTCCAGAATCCAATAAGCCCCCTGCCCGCAGACTTCCACAACCACCGGGCAAGGGTTGTGGGGAAGAGGCCCTTGTCCCCATCAACATGGGGACAAGGTGTTTTGGGGGGACCCCAAAACACCCTCCGCATGTTGAGGGCATGTGGCCTGGTACGGTTCAGGAGGGGGGCACTCTATCACTCCCCCTTTCATGCAGCCTGTCAGGTTGCGTGCTCAGGATAAGGGTCTGGTATGGATTTTGGGGGGGACCTTTTTTATTTTGATGCGGGTTCCCCCTAAAATCCATACCAGACCTGAAGGACCTGGTATGGATTTGGGGGGGACCCCCACGCAATTTTTTATTTTTTTATTTTGGCGCATGGTTCTGCTTAACTACTTCCCACCCAGCCAATGTATATATATATGGCCGGGTGGGAGCCTTCTACTTCTGACTGGAATTTCATTTGGGTACAGCGTAGCATGACCGCGCAATTGTCATTGAAAGTGCGAGAGCGCTGAAAGCTAAAAATTGGGCTGAGAAGGAAGGGGGCAAAAGTGCCCTGTATTGTAGTGGTTAATATCCATACCAGGAAAGGGACTGGTAATGGACTGGGGGGGGGGGGACCCATGTCTTTTTTCAATGATTTTTATCTCTATTGCTGGGATCTGGCTATACATTACAGCCACAAGCAGTTTTAAATGAAATTTTTTCCTTTGCTAATGTAATTTTGCTGTTCTCATTCATAAAACTATGTATGGCTGCCATGTAAGCATCCTTACATAACGTGGGGCGTGAACTTAGCCTTCTGAGCCATGATTGGCCAAAGGCACCCTGCCTTTGGCCAACCATGGCTCTTGCAGCAGAGCACACTGTGATTGGCCAAAGCATGCAGCTGTCAATGCACTGCAATCTCGCAGTGCATTGACGGTCTCGCCGTTCATTATGGGGCATTCCGTGGGCACTCGAATTTCCCACGAATGCCCCATAATGTTCTGTATTCGGTGAAGGGCATCGGGCTCATTCATTGCAGATGATTAATCTTCATAGTGCATGCGTTTTAAATGACAGTAATTTCTTTACTTGCAGTGAATGTTAGGGGATGTCACACATTTTATAAATACATCCAGGGCCGGACTGGCCTACCGGGATACCAGGAAATTTCCCGGCAGGCTGCCTGCCCTGGGGCCACTTTGAGCTGTGGCTCAAGCAGGGCCGATCCTGCGTGGCTGCACTGCACGTCAAAGCTCCCGTGCTGTCCTTCCCTCCCTCCTGCTCATATGTGGCACACATACACATCGGCTATCTCCCGCTGTGTCGTGGAGCTAGGGGTTCGTCTGAGCTGTTTGGCAGCGCTGTAAGGAAGTCCCGCCTGCTAGTCCGGCTTTTGTGATTGACCGAACACTGATCCAATGGGGCATTGAATCAGTGTGACCTTAATCACAGGAGGCGGGATTTTCTTACGGGCGGCAATTTAAATCCAAGCACCATGACACAGGCGATTGTGATCCAGGTACTGGTGGGCACTGCACTTATAGGCTGCATTTGGTGGATACTGCACAGGTGGGCTGCATCTGGTGGGCTGCATTTGATGTTCTGCGTCTGGTGGGCTGCATTTGATGTTCTGCATCTGGTGGGCCGCATTTGATGTTCTGCACCTGTTGGGCTGCATTTGGTGTTCTGCATTTGATGTTCTGAATCTGTTGGGCTGCATTTGGTGTTCTGCATTTGATGTTCTGCATCTGGTGGGCAGCATTTGGTGTTCTGCATTTGATGTTCTGCATCTGCTGGGCTGCATCTGGTGTTCTGCATCTGGTGGGCTGCATCTAGGGTGACCACATTTCCAAACTGTCAAACTGCCCCCCCCCCCCCCAAAAAGATGATTTTTGACATATTTTTTTGCTGATTCTTGGGGCAGGGGCGTATGAAATCAAAAGTGGGCCCTAGGTATCAAGAACAACAACAATATGGCGCGTAAAGCACGTTGTGGTGAACAGTGGACATGTCTTAAATTGCGCTTAAATATTGGCTTAAAGGGGGTGTTGTTAAAGAGTCTGAGATGACTTACAGTGCAGAATTTGGTAATGTTAAATAGGGAATGCAGAGTGTATAACAGTGAGTAGTATGCACAGGAGAGGAGTGCGGAATGTATGGCGGGGGGTAATATGTACAGGAGAGGAGTGCAGAGTGTATGGCGGGGGTAATATGTACAGGAGAGGAGTGCAGAGTGTATGGCGGGGGGTAATATGTACATGAGAGGAGTGCAGAGTGTATGGCGGGGGTAATATGTACAGGAGAGGAGTGCATAGTGTATGGCGGGGGTAATATGTACAGGAGAGGAGTGCAGAGTGTATGGCGGGGGGTAATATGTACAGGAGAGGAGTGCGGAATGTATGGCGGGGTAATATGTACAGGAGAGGAGTGCAGAGTGTATGGCGGGGGTAGTTAGTGGAGAGAGGAGGAAGAGGAGTGCAATACCACCCCCTGATAGTCTGTCAGCCACTGCTCTACCACCTTGGTGGTGGGGCACTCTGAAGGTTGTAAGGGGGCACTCTGGAGGCACTAAGGGGGCACCCTGGAGTGCCTCCTTACATCGTCTGGAGTGTGCCTTACATTCTCCTCCAGGGTGCCTCCTTACATCCTCCTCCAGAATGGCCCTGAATCTCTAGCAAAGTTCCCAGGATTCCAGACAGTACAATTATCCCCTCAATAGCAGCCAGTTTGTCTTTAGGGAAGGGGGCAAGTTGTCAAAGAAGAATACTTGCAGTGATTTTGGGGAATAAGTGCATGTTGTATGTGCTAAGGGGCACACTTTGGGAGGGGAGAGAAATTGTGCTGGAAGGGGGGGGTTGAATAAAAAATCTGACCCCCCAGCACAATTTCTCTCCCCTCCTAAAGTCCCCCCCCCCCCTAGCACATACAACATGCTCTTATTCCCCAAAACCACTGCAAGTATTCTTTTCTGACAACTTGCCCCCTGTCTCTGTGTCTACTTCTCCTGCAAGTGCCAAGCATTAATATTCTGTACCTCAGATCAGCACGTCCCGTCCTGTGTGCTGTGTCCATTCTCCTCCCCCTCCTTCTCCTGTCTGTGACATTCGAGCCGAGGAAAAGGGGGAGGGGACTTCACTAACTGTGTTAGTGTGAGGTGGTCAGGAGGGGGAGGAAGGGAGAGGGAGAGATGCCGTGCACATTGTAATTGCAGCGTGTGGGTACAGAAACACCCCACACAAGCTGCAAGCCAGTCTCTGGAGCCAAGTGCCCCGAAATGAAAGAACCAGCAGTGACTCCCAGGCATCACTAGCGCGGAGAAGGAGGAGGCAGTGAAATCCTCCTCCGCTTTCAGCGCTGGGCAGTGACGTCACTGGTTACCAGACGCCAGGCGGCTATAGCAAAAAGTGATCTGGAGGAGGCGGAGGCGAAGCCAGAGCCAGCGCTATGGTGGCTCGGTCCCCCCTGTTCCCAGATTATCAGTTTCATTCTGGGACACTGTATTGTCCCGGAATGAAGATGCCCGGGACCAGGGACAAAAATGTACATTACGGGATAATCCCGGGCAATCCGGGACACGTGGGCACCCTAGCTGCATCTGGTGTTCTGCATCTGGTGGGCTGCATTTGGTGTTCTGCGTTTGATGTTCTGCGTCTGGTGGGCTGCATCTGGTGGGCTGCATTTGGTGATCTGCATTTGATGTTCTGCATCTGCTGGGCTGCATTTGGTGGGCTGCATCTGGTGTTCTGCATCTGGTGGGCTGCATTTGGTGGGAATTGCAATGGCGGGCTGCATCTGGTGGGAATTGCACTGTGGGCTGCATCTGGTGGGCTGCAATTGGTGGGCACTGCACAGGTGGGCTGAATTTTTATAGGCACTGTACAGGTGGGCTGCATTTGGTGGGAATTGCACTAGTGGGCTGCATTTGGTGGGCATTGTACTGGTAGGCTGCATTTGGTGGGCACTGCACTGGTGGACTGCATTTGGTGGGCATTGTACTGGTAGGCATTGAACTGGTGGGCTGCATTTGGTGGGCACTGCATAGGTGGGCGGAATTTGGTGGGCATTGCACTAGGCTGCATTTGGTGAGCATTGCACTGGTGGGCTGCATTTTTATAGGCACTGTACAGGTGGGCTGCATTTTGTGGGAATTGCACTGGTGGGCTGCATTTGGTGGGCATTGTACTGGTAGGCTGCATTTGGTGGGTACTGCACTGGTGGACTGCATTTGGTGGGCATTGTACTGGTAGGCATTGAACTGGTGGGCTGCATTTGGTGGGCACTGCATAGGTGGGCGGAATTTGGTGGGCATTGCACTGGGCTGCATTTGGTGAGCATTGCACTGGTGGGCACTGTACAGGTGAGCTGCATTTGGTGGGCACTGCACTGGTGGGCTGAATTTGGTGGGCACTGCACTGGTGGGCTGAATTTGGTGGGCATTGCACTGTGGGCTGCATCTGGTGGGCATTCAACAGGTGGGCTGATTTTGGTGGGCACTGCAGAGGTGGGCTGCATTTGGTGGGAACTAATAAGGCTGCATTTGGTGGGAACTGATAAGCTGAATTTGGTGGGCACTGGTGAGGCTGCATTTAATGGGCACGGATGAGGCTTCATTTGATGGGCACTGGAGAGGCTGAATTTGATGGGCACTGATGAGGCTACATTTGATGGGCACTGATGAGAATGCATTGATCTCTTGCACCTGAGAGGAGGTCAGCATCGGTGCCGCCAAGCCAGTCTGAGGGGGGTGATTGAAGTAAGGGGGGATTGAATACAATAATGTAAGGGGGCACTGATATAAAGGTTTCCCCCTTAAATCAGCCACCGCTTACCTTAGTGTATACTTTCTGCGGAAAGTGGTCTCTGAGTCACCAGAGCCCCCCTCACATTCACAGAGTCCCTGGGGTCGCCCTTGATCATTGCTACACTTTTACTACTTTTGACTGGAATTTGCTCTTATATATATAAAGCCCTATGTACTTTCATATCTGTCTTATCTATGTATAATACACTCTTCAAATGTGCTTTAAAATGCATGGTTTTCCCTTTTATGAATAAGAAAATGACATAATGATGTTGGGCTGGTATAATATTGCTATGGGGCTGTATGACATTTTTTCCAGGGCTGGTTTTTATTCCCAGTCCGGCCCTGAATACATCCCAACATATTTAACATGATATGCACTCATTGTTAGTACACTCTTAAAGGGCATAAAGAAAATCAAATGCAATATTAATTTGCACAAAATCTAATCAATTGAGGATAACCTATATGTGTACATGAGTAAAAGAGTGATTTACCCTGCAGAGATAAAATATAATAAACACATATTTATGACTTTGACATTTGTCAGCTGTTTGACCATCTGTTTTATCTTAGTTCCAAATGTGGAGATGAGTCAGGGAAATTAGCATGCCTTCATTATCAATTGTTCTTCCTTTAGCACTTGTGTTATTTTTTTATTATGCACTATGCAAAATATACTGTATAATCCTTCATAAAGATTTGTGAGTTTGGTCTTTGGAAGTGTAGTAGGGCAAAAGTGCATTGTTTGATCAGCAGTAGCTGGATACAGTAAGTTTAAATTATTTCTAATTTCTTTAAAGTGGTGTTTCCACCAAAAAAAAAAATAGCTTAAAATTCATTAAAAAAATAAAAATAAATTGGAAAAAATAAATGTTTTACTCACCTCTAAATGCCCGGGCACTGACATCACTTCCCCTCGGCACAGTCAGTCATCTGGGACACGTGACAGGTCCCAGATGACTGTGCGGCGTATCACGGCGCCGCTCGAGCATGTGCAGTGGGTGCCCGGCTGTGAAGCCACAGCCGGGTGCCCACAGTAAGAATGCCGGTGCCGCCGAGCAGAGCGGGGCAAGGGGGGGCTTCGATCTCCCGCATTGCTGGACCCTGGGACAGGTAAGTGTCCAATAATTAAAAGTCAGCAGCTGCAGTATTTGTAGCTGCTGACTTTGAATTTTTTTTTTTTTTTTAGGGGGCATCCCACTTTAAAGTATTTAGAATAGCTTTTCTAAAATTGTTATTGTGCTGCTGAGGTGTAGAACGAAAAAAAAAACTGTCAGCTTCAGTCAGAGCCGCTGTACTAATGTCGGATCGTTAGATTGCCCCCTCGCTGAGCTACTGTATTCTGACAGGGGGACGGCCCCCCACCAGAACACTCCGATCAGCGCTCTCAGCCATTGGGAGCCAGCCAAACAGTCGGCCTCTGTGGAACCAGCTGCCTTACACAGGGGCCAAATTTTATTGAACTGGCCGATGTCGCCCAGCATTCGACCCATGTGTACTGGGCTTAATAGGGGTAGCAACTCTGTAGATATTGCTCCTTGGAAGTGCAGCAGGACAAAAGTGCATAATTTGAACAGCAGTATTTGGAGACAGACAACTATCTTTGGTTAGTACCTGTGTTTGAATTTAAGTTAATCTCTTTTAAAATGTCTGGTTTAGTTCAGTGCAGTACTTGTTTGGCATGCTTTTTTCATGGTACTTTTTGGAAGCTGGGATTCTGTCCTATTGTTATGAAGATTTTTAGTCTACGTGATGACATTGAAATTCCTTGGTTTGTTTCCTGCAGTCTGAGATCAGGAGGCTGTCTAAGCCAATTTGTTCTGTTGAGCTGCCCTGCAAAAAGCCACCTCTTCCTCAAAGACTACGCAGGAGAAGGGCAGCATGGACAATTGTTGGGTCAGGAAGAGTGATTCCTGTGGACCATAAACAAATAGCTTTAGCACTAATGCTCGTAGTTTATGGCAACGCGCTTTGTGAGCTGACAGTTCATATGTCTAGGGACAACTTGGACCTTGTTGCAATTACAGAGACATGATTTAACGATAAAGATGACTGGGAAATAGCTATACCAAGGTATACACTATACAGGAATGACAGAGTAGGGAAGAGGGGGAGGTGAAGTTGCCATATGTGAAAAATAGCATAACGCTAACATTAATTAAAAAAACAAATCAAAAACTTGAAACCCTTTGGGTCTGCCTTCCAACCAACCTTAGAATTGGTGTAGTATACAGACCTCCAGGACAGACTGAATATTATGATAACTTGTTGATTGACAAGATAACTCAAATGGCAATGAAGTGAGAGGCTTTGATTATGAGTGACTTCAACATTAGCTGGAATTCTCAAACTGCTATCACAACCAGGAGCAGGGATGTGATGGAAGCACTGAATGGGGATTCTCTAAAACAGTTAGTAAAAAGCCCAACCTGAGCTTATTTCAGACCTAGTACCGACAAATGGGGATTGATTGTCTGAAGCTTAGGTGGGAGAAAATTTGAGTTCTAGTGATTACCAATGTCTTTGGTTTGATATTAAAACAAGAACTGAAAAATCATATACAAGAACAAAAATTTTAGATTTCAAAAGGAAACATTTTGCTGAAATTAGGAAATTTCTAAAAAAATGTATTGAAAGGTTGGAGTAAAATGACAGGAGCAAGTAATCAGTGGGCACTGTTAAAGTCTAGCATCCTGGAGGCAACTAGATTATATGTCACACAAGTTAGTAAGAATAAATGGAAAGAAAACAATATGGTTCACTAAAGATGTAAGTAGGATAAAGGAAAAAAAAATCAGTATATAGAAGATTCAAGGCAACAAGACATGTAGCTGACAGAGAAGAGTATAAAAATAAACAAAATGAGGCCAAACACCTTATCAGTGCTGTCAAAGCACAGAAAGGGGAGGAAATTACTAAATCTATTAAGAAAGCAGATAAAACCTTTGTATTAAGATTTCTGGAGACAGAAGTAGCAGAGGAATTGGTTTGGGTTAAAGCTTAAATTGATACTAAAGTCTCGTTTTTTTTTTTTTTTCTTTAAAAATAACAAACATATTCTTACCTGATCTGTGCAGTAGTTTTGCAAAGAGCAGCCTGGATGCTCTTCTTTTCAGGTCCCTCGTCGGCGCTCCTCTCCCCTCCCTCCTGTCAAGTTCCCCCACATCAAGCAGCTTGCTATCAGGGCACCCGAATCAAGCCGCAGCTCTGTGTGTCCATGTCCCCTTTATCTCTATTCATTAGCTAACTGACTTTGACAGCAGCAGAAGCCAATAGCACCGCTGCTGTGTCTCAGTCAATCATGATGGAGAAACCCGGATGGCCGAGGCACTCGTGCACATCGCTGGTTCGAGATGGGCTTGGGTAAGTATTAGGGGGGCTGAGGGGGGCTGCTGCACACTGATGTTTTTTTATCTTAATGCATTAAGATAAAAAACCTTCCGCCTTTACAACCACTTTAATAAAGCAATGGGCCCTCATGGTATTCATCCCAGAGTTCTAAGAGAACGTTATATATACAGATATATAGTTGTTGGATCATTAATGGATCATTTTAATCAATCTATTCTAACAGGACAAGTTCCCCATTGAAGGGATATTTAGCTTAACTACTTCTTTGTATTATAGTCAGTTTCCATTTTGTGTCTCTCTAACATCCACTTCACAAATAGATATGCTCAAGTCTTGCTAATCAAGTTTTGTTTCTTCATGTTACTGTTATCTTCTTTTGAGTTTTGTTTCTTGTAAAGCAGGTGATATTTTAAAAATAATTAGTTTCACTTTGGTCATAGACTGTACTTATATGACTGTATATGATTGGATAATTTGTCAAAGGGCGGTACTTTCTAAAAAGCCCCTTTAAATATTCACACTCAAGAATAAAGATTAGATTTGCCTGGAGAGACGTTGTTGTTTTGTTTCATTGTCTCAATGGGCTAATCTCACAGGCCTGTGGGGATTGGAAAGCACACCTTGCCAGAGACCCCTATATAATCTACATTTCCCTTCACCCATGACTGGCGGAGAGCTAATTACAGGCCAGTGTTTAACATTGGTTGTAGTCAAGTTAATGGAATCACTCCTGAAAAGAAGGATCATTGATCACTTAAAAATACACAATAACTTTATGGACCCTAAGCAGCATGGCTATACCGAGGGCAGATCATGTCAGACTAATCTGATTGAATTTTGTGACTATTTTATCAAAGTTTTGGACAAGGGTGGTGCTGTGGACATTGCATATCTTGATTTCAGCAAGTCATTTGATACAGTTCTATATAACAATATAATAGAAAAGTTGTACAGGCCAGGACTTAACCATTGGGTGGTTCAGTGGATATGCAGTTGGCTAAAGGATAGATACTAGAATGTGGTTGTAAATGGGGTTCATTTGGAACAGAGACCAGTCGCTAGTGGTGTACCACAAGGCTCTGTACTAGGTCCTGTTCTATTTAATCTATATGTAAGTAATATAACTAAAGGTTTGTTGGGCAAGGTATGCCTTTTTGCTGATGACACAAAGTTGTGTAATAGGGTTGATATCCCTGGAGGTGTTTGTAACATGGAACATGATTTGACATTGCTGGAAGATTGGTCAAAGCAGTGGGAACTGTGGTTCAATGTTTCTAAATGTAAAATAATGCACTTAGGGAAAAAAATCCCTTGAGAGAGTATACCATTGGGGGTACAGTGTTGGCAAGCACTGATTTTTCAGTCATCTTATTTCAGCTGATTGCAAAATGAGCAAACAGTGTGACCAGGCAGTGGGAAAAGAGAGAAGGAAGGAGGTCCTCCCATATATAGCTACTTAGTGAGACCTCATTTAGAATACTGTGTCCAGTTCTGGAGACCTCGCTTACAAAAATATATTGAAAAGACAGAATGAGTCCAGAGACAGGTAACAAAATGGTGAAAGGTCTGGGGGATAAAATATATTGAGAGCAACTTCAGGTACTTAATGTGTACAGTCTGGAGGAAATAAGAGAAAGGGGAGACATGATTGAAACCTTTAAATACATCAAGGGAGCTAATAAGGTTCAAGAGGGCAGTATTTTCAATATGAAACCAAAATCAAGAACATGGGGACATGACCTCAAACTAACTTGAAAGTTTTAGAAAGTATACCGTAATTTTTCTGTAAGGGTAGTTGATGTCAGTCAGTCAGCAGTAGGTGGTTTAAAACATGTTTGGGACAAGAATAGATCTATACTCAGACAAAAAAGTTAACAAAAAAAGAAGTACATAGCATGTATAAAAAAAAAAAATGGGCAGACTTGAAGGACCACTTGGTTGTTTTTCTTCCGTCACTTTTCTATATTTCTATGTTTATGGCTTTTCTTTTTTTTTTTTCTGTAGAAAAAATTCAGTTGTGATTAGCTTACTGTAAGTAAGCTTATTTATAGGTTTTATTGCTTTAAAAATGTTTCTTCTAGGTACAATTTGTAAATATTTCTGTACATGGGCCAACCGTATTAGCTTGTTACAACTGCAGACTATAAGTGTGATAAACTCTGAAAGCAAATATTAAAGCGAACATAAAGAAAAAGATTTGAAGCTGCAGAACATAGCAAGCACATCCAGTTGCCATCACGTGTGGTCCATTTTCAAAAGAAGTGTCCTAGAACACCAAATTTAAGGGTGAGAGTATGACCCTGCCCCCTCTTTCCTACTAAAGCCTGTGAAGCCACCCATCACTATGAGCAACCAATAGTGAAGTTTAGCCAGCAAGACTAAAAACTTTTATGATATTTGTGTGACTTGAGTGTGGACTGGAGACTGAATTGGAAAATTGACCTGATGTGCAGACACCTGCAAGTGATTTAAAAAGTCACATCAAACATTATTTTCAGGTTTGTTTTACAATAAAAACTCAAAATGTGTATTCACTAGGAATACAGTACACCGTAGTTCAGCTGTAATACAGGGCAGAAACAGCTTTCACTGCATTTTCATTTCTGGCACACCGCATGTCTGGTCGACTAGTGCTTGCTTTGTCTGGTCCAGTAGTCAAGGGATAAGAACATTTGTTTCACTGTGATTTTATCAGGGCATCAGGAGGTGTTTGATCTTCTTCCATAGCTGGTTCACTAAGCTGTAAGTAACATGAAGAGGCAGTGAAATGTACCGTAGCTCTCAACCTCTCAAGAGAGAGGAAATGCAGACAGAACATCAGCATCTCTCTACTGTAATGTGCATGTTTCACATTTTGTTAAGGTGGGTGAGAGGTCACTTTGTCAGTGACTAATCATTTTATTTTCTGTGAGCATCCTTTCCAAGTTACTTTATTTAAATGAACTGGAAACAAAAAAAAAGAATACATCTTAAAGGAATATTAAGGAGGTTATTTTGATGCAAAAAGCCATTGGGTATTAATATTATTATTATTATATATCTTTACACTATGTTCAAAATAGTCAGAATTGCTATCTTGCTAAAGATTATAATGATTACGACGATCAGATGTAAGGAGTTGAACACCTCCTGTAAATTATAAGAATAATAAAATTCACTAGGGAGAACTGTGACAATGTTATTGTATGAGGCTCCTGACTGAGTACATTTCTAAAGGTCACTAATCTTCAAGGTGACTTGAATATCCTAAGACTCCTTGCACACTGAGGCATTTTTCAGGCGCTTTTGGGCTAAAAATAGCACCTGTAAAGCACCTGAAAAACGCCTTCCCTGCAGTCTCAGTGTGAAAGCTCGAGTGCTTTCACACTGAGGCGATGCGCTGGCAGGACGTTAAAAAAAACTCCCGCAAGCAGCATCTTTGGAGCGGTGAAGGAGCGGTGTATACACCTAAACTGCCCCTGCCCATTGAAATGAATGGGCAGCGCCGCCGAACCGCCAGCAAAGCGCTGCTTTGCTGGTCGATTTAACCCTTTTTCGGCCGCTAGCGGGGGTTAAAAGCACCACCCACTAGAGGCCGAAAACCTCTGCAAAAACTACGGTAAAGCGCTGCTAAAAATAGCGGCGCTTTACTGCCAATGCCTCAGTGTGAAAGCAGACTTAGTGATAAATAATGAGTTAGTAAAGTAAGTTATTGCTTAAATGCACAAAGAACTCACAAAGGCTGACACAAGCTGAATAGGAAAGACTGGGATGGATTATGAATGCAGATTAACAGGATCTGATGGACAGGAACAGTTAGCCATGGACTGGTAGATAGACATCCCTTGGCCACTTACAGGTTACTTTTCAGAGAGCAGAGGTTATTTAGGGCAATGGTGGAAATGCTTAGAAGGACACCAAACACCATTTCATGTCAGAGCATTCAAACTATAAATGATGTGTTCTGACAACTGAACTTACAGGAAGTACCATAGGTGAATCTTTTTTAGACCCCTTTCACACTGGGGCTGCCCGTGCAATAGCGGTAAAATGCCACTCTTTTTAGCGGCGCTTTACCGCTGTTTAAGCTGCGCTTTTGGACCGCTAGTGGGGCGCTTTTAACCCCAAAGAAGGGGTTAAAAATGCCTGTGTTGTGGCACTTCCGAAGCGCTTTTCAGGCACTTCGGAAGCGCTGCCCATTCATTTGCAATGGGCAGGGGTGTTTTGGGAGCGCTGTATACAGTGCTCCAAAACTGCCCCAAAGATGCTGCTTGCAGGACTTTTTCTAATGTCCCGCAAGCGCACCACCCGAGTGTGAAAGCTCTCAGGCTTTCACACTCGGGTGGCATGGATGGCAGTTTTCAGTAGGGATGGGCGAACAGTTCGGCCTGAGCATAAGTTTGGGCCGAACTTTGGTTGTTCGGATGTTCAGCAAACACTGAACAATATGCGGTGTTCAGGGCAAATTCGAAAGCCGCCGGAACACCGTTAAAGTCTATGGGACATTAACCTGAAAAATCAAAAGTGTTAATTTTAAAGGCTTATATGCAAGTTATTGTCATAAAAAGTGTTTTTTTTTGTCCCCCAGGGGACGTGCGCGCCGTTCGGGACCCCCATGAGTCCGATCGTTGGTCCCGCGGACTCGATCGGTGCAAGGATACCCGCGATCGTCTCACGGGGAGGAAGAACGGGGAGATGCCGATGCAAACAGCATCTCCCTGTTCTGCCTAGCAACAATTGACACTAATCTCTGCTCCCTGTGATTGGAGCAGAGATCAGTGATCAGTAAAACACGGCCACGTCCCCCACAGTTAGCAACGCGCCCCTAGTACACACTTAACCCCTACACTGCCACCCCCTGGTTAATCCCTTCACTGCCAGTGTCATTTACACAGGAATCAGTGCATTTGTATAGCACTGATTGCTGTATAAATGACAATGGTCCCAAAAATGTGTCAAAAATGTCCGATGTGTCTGTCATAATGTCGCAGTCACAATAAAAATCGCTGATCGCCGCCATTACTAGTAAAAAAAAATATTAATAAAAATGCCATAAAACTATCCCCTATTTTGTAAACGCTATAACTTTTGTGCAAACCAATCAATAATCGCTTATTGCGATTTTTTTTACCAAAAAAATGTAGAAGAATACGTATCGGCCTAAACTGAGGAAAAAAAAATTTTATATATATTTTTGGGGGATATTTCTTATAGCAAAAAGTAAAAAATAATGTGTTTTTTTCAAAACTGACGCTCTATTTTTGTTTATAGCGCAAAAAATAAAAACCGCAGAGGTGATCAAATGACACCAAAAGAAAGCTCTATTTGTGGAAAAAAAAGAAGGTCAATTTTGTTTGGGAGCCACGTCGCACAACTGCGCAATTGTCAGTTAAAGCGACGTAGTGCCGAATCACAAAAAGTGATCTGGTCTTAAGCCAGCAAAATGGTCCGGTCTGAAAGTGGTTAAAGTGACAATCTGCACTCCCATTAAGATCTGTGTATAACATTTCTAAACAGGATCTGAAGAGCGCTTTAAAGGCTTGGGGAAAGCTGCTTGAAGCTTGGCAGAAGCTTGATAATTTCATAAAAGCTTGCTGTTCCCACTACTCCTCTACAAGCTGAAGTCTGTGTGAATCAGGACAAATATAGTGTAGCCAATCAGCTACAGACTAACACAGAATCTGTTGATCAGACACTAGGTGGATGTCCTGTGTTTCTTTAGGCTTGGTTCACACTAGTGCGGGCCGTGTGTTCCGATTGTGGGTGCAGGAATTGCATCAATTCCCACTCCTCTAACCACCCACAGCCAAATTGCACTGCTCTTGCGAGACCTGCAGGGCTTCCATTTATTCTAAATGGCACCCTCGTGTATCTCAACCCGCAAAAAGACCATGCGGTTTCCCTGTGGTCGCATTTTTAAAAAGCGAAGAAACCATACACCAAGGATTTCTCAACGGGTCCAAAGCTTTATTTTCGTGGTCACATGATAAACATACAGCAACGTTTCAGAGCCACGCAGGGCCCCTTCTTTAGGCAAGTGGCTCCGAAACGTTGCTGTATATTTGTAATTTTCTTCATTTTGATCATCCACGGTTTCCAGCCTATGATCATTACAGCACCCAGAATTACTGAATAGCCAGTTTCTTGAATGTGTGCATATTGCGCTTGGACTTCGCATTTTTTTAAAAAGGTGCATGCACCTTTTTGTGCGCTTCACTTGGCACAGCAGTACATTCAAATGAATGGGCTGCCATGACCGAGCAAACACTGGACGCACACATGGCCCACACTAGTGTGAACCGAGCCTTATATGTGGTTATTAATAGTCAGGCGTGTACAGTAGGCCTAAGCTGCAGTGATAAGAAATGACCAGCAGGTGGTAAAGTTGAATGCTAATCATTATAGCCCGTAATGTCTGACATGGGGCACATAATGTAAACAAGATTTGGGGCAGCTAGTTATGTATATAGGAAGCTTCTGAAAGAGTTGTTATGCATTAAGACCTTCAGCTTAATACATTTCAAAGATGTACAGTTGACATCTTGTTTGCACCTGCTTTAACTAGTTGATTATGATGATGTTTATTCTACTTGATAGGCAAATATTGTATACTGTGTAATTTTCTGTTGCAGTAGTTAATTGCTATAGGCTTTAATTTTCATATTGCAGTTAAAAAAAATAGTTATCAGAAATTCAAAAAGTAAATTTGAAGAACCATCTGAACGGTATGAAGGTTGAAGTTAAGCAAATTTTAACACAAAGCCTATCTCTGGCTAATGCTATAGAACTTGATTAGTAAAACATGGTGATTGCACTTTCCTTTAAGATTGAAGTTAATGTTTCATTTGCTGAGGCTGAAAAGGACATTCTAATCGCCATTAGCATCACAGATAATATATAACAGCAGTAATGCCAGTTCACGTTGGCAGCTGTGCAAGAAACCTATAAATATTTGAAACATTACCATAACGTTTTCAGATGTTATTTTATTATCTTCTTTTATCCTGACTTGTCAGTCTAGAAGTCATTATGCAACTTTGCCACAACACAAGTTTACTGTGAAATCTTTACAGCTCTTTCCTGATAGTGGTTCAGTGCGGCGACAATAAAGGATGAGCTGCGACAACAACATAAAAATTAATAATGCGCTCTCTGCATACCAGAAGCTGATAGGGATTCCAGACACTGTTCAGAGAGTTCTGCTGAGGACAGTGAGATCTTGAGTAGAAACATACCAAATGAGAATTAGAGAATTTAAAACCTTAAATATGATGCAACCTACCAAGCCACATATCTATTTAATGTAACTCATCCATAACTGATTTTTTTGGAACCAATGGCCTTTTACAAGGCATCATAGGAAGTAATTATAGCATTGTCATGGGATGTCATTACAGCAGCTTGTCCTTTTATGTAAAAAGCAACTCTCCACCTCATCTCTATGGCAACAGAAAATATGGCAGAAATTGCAATTTCAGGATTTACTGAAAATTGAGGAGGTACCATGGATGGAAAGCTCCAGCAGATTGGCCATGAGTGCTGATTCTAACACACTCCCTCCCAACTTTCCTAAGCTTGCATGAGAAGATTTGACAGTGAGGAGCATTATATTGTAATACAACAGCTCAGTAGATCAGGATTGTGACAGGGAAACTACAGTGGGTAAATTAAGAGAATATCCTCCTGTGACATGATCTCCAAAAAATAGGTAGTATTGAAGGGGTAAGTCAGTGAACTGGAGGACTGCATGGCCCCGATCAAGTTTCATACTAAACTGACTGCCTAAGGTTCAGCCACAAAGGCCCTCAATTAATTTATTTTGTTAACAAAAATGCACACTAGTAGTTAAAAATTGTTGTGATAGCCAATATATTTCAATAAGTATTTCTTTTAGAACTGACAGTGCTGGATCCTAACCAAGTTCTTTTCAAAAACTAATAGCATTTTCAGGGAACTCATTTGAGAGAAAGGACATCCGAGAATACAATTACAGATGCTTTAGCTGAGAGCTCTCAATGTCTGACCCATCCATGCCAACATTATATTTAGCCTGTGGCCAAGGTAAGAAGTGTGTGTGGCTACATTTTTCTGAATTTTGGGCATGGCTTAAAGAGGAATTGTACAAAGAGTCTGAGCTTACTTGCAGTATATGCTGTACACTTATGCAGCAATTCTTGTAAATATGAATAATGCCTTAAAGTTGTGGTAAAGCTCAAATATTCTCCCACTATGCCAAAATAAAGCACATCACCATTAATCAGTTTACAGAAGAAACATTTCACAATCAATAGTATAAATTATTGTAAAGTTTTACATTATAAACTATTGTGAAACAGTAATTAGGAATGAGGTTCAGAGTCACCTTTAATGGCCGAAAATTTGTGCTCAAACCTATAATGCACTGCATAACCTTTATCCCTGGCCAGATGGGTCCTTGAGAGACAATAATCTGTAAGAATAGACATGCGTTTTCCTCACTATAAAAGGTGGGCTCCTAAAAGCCATATTATCAGTGAGTGTCGTAGGTAAATCTCATATAATAAACACATAAATGGCGTCAAAATATTGCAATGTTTACGCTAGACCCCAACATGTTATCCTCATACATGTTGGAGTTTTTTACTATAATGCTAAATAGGGAAAGCAATAAATAATGTTTGACAAAGTTTTGCATACTTTTCCCAAAAATTCTAAAATGTAAACATCCCTTGTAATAGAAAAAAAGCATGACAGGACATCTTAAATATGAGATCTGGGGTCAAAAAGACCTCAGATCTCATATTTACACAAAAATGCAATAAAAAAATAATTAAATGTAATTAAAAAAATAAATAAATAAAGGCCCATTAAGAGCTATGGGCGGAAGTGACGTTTTGACCTCGCTTCCGCCCTGCAACGATATGGAGGCGGGTGAGGGGCATCTTCCCCTCACTTGTCTCCATGCCTAACAGGAGAGCAGAACTGATCGCATCTACCGTCGGCGGCTCTGGTAAGCGGCGGAGGGCACTGGAGTGCGGCGGGAGGGGGGCCCTCTCCCACTGCTGATAAAAGGTACCTGGCTTTGATATATACAGCTATTCTCATAAGTTTACATACCCTGGCAGAATTTATGATTTCTTGGCTATTTTTCAGAGAATATGAATGATAACACAAAAACATTTCTTTCACTCATGGTTAGTGTTTGGCTGAAGCCATTTATTATAAATCAACTTTTTAAATCATAATGGCAGCAGAAACTACCCAAATGACCCTGATCAAAAGTTTTTAATTCTCACCTGTGATCTGTTTGCTTGTAATTAGTGTGTGTGTATAAAAGGTCAATGAGTTTCTGGACTCCTGACAGACTCTTGCATCTTTCATCCAATGCTGCACTGACGTTTCTGGATTTTGGGTCATGGGGAAAGCAAAAGAATTATCTAAGGATCTGTGGGAAAAGGTAGTTGAACTGTATAAAACAGGAAAGGGATATACAAAGATATCCAAGGAATTGAGAATGGCAATCAGCAGTGTTCAAACTCTAATCAAGAAGTGGAAAATTAGGGGTTCTGTTGAAACCAAACCACGGTCTGGTAGACCAACTAAAATTTCAGCCACAACTGCCAGGAAACATGTTCGGGATGCAAAGAAAAACTCACAAATAACCTCAGATGAAATACAGGACTCTCTGAAAACATGTGGTGTGGCTGTTTCAAGATGCACAATAAGGAGGCACTTGAAGAAAGATGGGCGGCATGGTCAAGTCGCTAGAAGAAAGCCATTACTGTGCAAATGCCACAAAGTATCCTGCTTACAATATGTCAAACAGCACAGAGACAAGCCTCAAACCTTCTGGCACAAAGTAAATTGGAGTGATGAGACCAAAATGTAGCTTTTTGGCCACAACCATGAACTCTACATTTAGAGAGGCCTATAATTAAAGGTACGGAGGTGGATTGCTGATTTTTTGGGGATGTGTGAGCTACAAAGGCACAGGAAATTTGGTCAAAATTATTGGCAAGATGAATATAGTATTTTATTAAAAAAATACTTGCATTCATTAGCCAGGAAGCTGCGCATGGGATGTACTTGGACATTCCAACATGACAATGATCCAAAACACAAAGCCAAGTTGACCTGTCATTGGCTACAGCAGAATAAAGTGAAGGTTTTGGAGTGGCCATCTTAGTCTCCTAACCTCAATATCATTGAGCCACTCTGGGGAGATCTCAAACATGCAGTTCATGCAAGACAGCCCAAGAATTTACAGGAACTGGAGGCTTTTTTCCAACAGGAAAGGGCAGCTTTACCATCTGAGAAGAGAAAGAGCCTCATCCACAAATACCACAAAAGACTTCAAGCTGTCATTGATGTTAAAGGGGGCAATACACGGTATTAAGAACTGGGGGTATGTAAACTTTTGATCAGGGTCATTTCAGAAGTTTCTGTTGCCATTATGATTTAAAAAGAGTAAAGACAGATTGATTGATTGATAATAAATGGCTTCAGCCAAACACTATCCATGAGTGAAAGAAAAGTTTTTTGTGTTATCATTCATATTCTCTGAAAAATGGCCAAGAAATCATAAATTCTGCCAGGGCATGTAAACTTATGAGCACAACTTTATATACTATACATACACTTCACATATTCTACATGTAATATGTATACTGGTGTCTCCAGAAAATATATGGTTTGGAGATCTTTTACATAATGTGTTTTTCTGTGATGTACATGGAAAAAATTGTACAAAAAAATGATCCAGCCAGTTGCAAAATTGAAGGCAGGGTCTGACAGAAAATCCATCAACAATGAGCATTTGCAATAATCTGAATCCTCACTCTTGAATTTGTATAATAGTGTGGCCTTAACTCTTGGGTTTCCTATTATTTATTTGTATTCTCTCAAAGTAGAACCAAGGCTAGCGGGCCTGAATGTGATAAATCGATTGATTCACCCACCTATGCTAAAGGGCATGGATGGAGAAATCCCTATTGCTGGTGACTTTATTCAGAGATCCACAGCACCCATGGCTGCCTGAATATCCTAACAGTGACTATGTGACTACTAAGTGATGACCAGTCGCCATTAGCCATGTTGCATTGTAATTTTTGTTTGTGCAGAGTATCATATGCGGGCACCCCTCAGGAAGCCCGTATAGAGCGAAATATGTAGGATCTTTTTTTTCCTTTTGTACATTAAATTTTTGGGCACTTTTGGGGTTCATATGGTTAGTGGGGAGTGATTGAGATTACCCCTTATTTACCGCTAGTTTGTTTTGAATGCTGCTTACTTGGCTCCTTTTTAAAAACAGGATTGGGTAGAGATTTTCTTCATTTTTTTGGGGGGATTTTTTCAGCTATCCTCTAGAGAAGACCCAACCTGTGGAAAAGTATATGCAATGAGTGCTAACATCTCCACCCCTAAACAGAAGCCTGTGTATACTAGTAGTGGAGGTGGAAGGAGTTCCTTTGCAACTCAGACTTTTATTTTTTTGTGGCAGCACCTCAGAAATTATTTTTGATAAAGTTAGAACAATAGGAGGTTTTCTTGGGGAAGTTTTTCCATATTTTGTAACTACTCTCTATAAGTAAATCACAGCACATTATGACCACTTAATTAAAGTCCTGACCTGTTCCCTGGGTTTTAATGCATGGGTATGTGAAGCTTTTTGATTACACATATTGCTGTTAACAAAAGGCATAACTAGATTTTGGTAAAACATTGGATTATTTTTTTATCATTCATTATTTTAGTTTTGGGTTTGTGAGCACTGCACTTGTTATATACTGTAGATATACTTATATTAGCCTTTAATTCTAATTTAAAGGGGGTGTAAACCTGAGTCATGAAATTTGACCTAGGCACATATATCTGCAGTGTTTTCTTATCTCTCTCCAAAGCCTTAAGTCCTGTGTCTTTCTGCTGCTCCATACTTCTGTTATCAGCATAATAACTACTGACAAGTTCTCTGACAATCGAGATAAAACCAGCCTGAAATTTGTGTCAGGAATGGTGCTATAAATAGATTAGCAGAGAGCTGGTCTATTTAAAGCACAGCCCTGCACATTCCTTCTTTCCTCTGCCTATGCGGGGTGCCTTTCCTCCAATCAGCTGTCACACAGTGTATGCCAAGACTTCCCTCCCAGTGCTCAACAGGAAGAGAACATTTCTAACATGATCTGCACTTTCTAAAGAATATATAAAGCTGAAGACAGCAGATATGCATGTAAAACTTATGTAGGGAGATTTGTATGTGTATCATCTGAGGCTGTTCACTTCACTGAGTATATGTGAGGGTTTACATCCACTTTAAGATAAGAGTATTACAAATGTTGTGTTTTTAGAAATGTGTTTATTTTTATCCATATATTAACCTTTACTCCCACTATAAATAATGACAAAGTTGTTGCTGAATAAACAGGCCCAAGGCAGTAATATAAAATCTGCTTTTATTCATAGCAGGTGTATAGGCATGAGAGCTGATTTAGAACATTCCCTGTTGTTAGTTATAAAGCAACCAGGCAGGATGTGCATGAGTTAATTTAGTTTTGTTTCAGATCTTGTTGCCTGATAAAATGATACCACTGGGATATGTACATGAAGTTACATTTTCCCAAACCAACATTCATTAGCTGATTTATCTGATTACTGCTCAAAACGTCAACCATTAGTCCGCACTTTCTTTATGTGATGGGAATTGTCCTCTGACTGTATTAAGTGGCTTATTAGGCATACTGAAGTTAGATGAGAAAGAATAACAGTGGATTTAATGAATGAAAGTTTAATTAGTACAGAGGCAGGTTAGTCAGAGGAGTCAGGAGTGGGGAGGTAATTGAAGCTTTAAAACTGGTTAGTTAGCCTCCTTCTACCCTGAGCACCATAGTTCTTCTGAAGCTGTTTAGTTGAAATGAAGGGCTAAGAAACCAAATGTAATTAAAATCTGTCTTGAAGAATACAGTGAGGTTTTTTTTTTTCAGAACTGCCTTCACACAGATCAGCTTCTAATTTTGCAGGACAGCTCCATTTTATTTTTGCAAAAATGATATTGTATATAAATAATTTCTATATAAAAACTATGGTAACAAAGTGGATATATTACCAGATATATTTTTTCAATTTACGTAGGCATGCTAAAGTTAAAATCCAGGCATATATAAAGGCACAATTTATTACAGCTCTGTAATCCTTAAAGTTTATTGTAAACCCTTATTGTTTTTTTAATAACAAACATGTTATACTTACCTGCTCTGTGCAATAGTTTTGCACAGAGCAGCCCCAATTCTCCTCTTCTGGGGTCCCCTACTGGTGCTTCTAGTAACTCCCCCCAAAGAGCCCACCAAGCTGCTTGCTATGGGGACACACATGCGAGCTCACTCCCAAACTGGTTCTGTGTACCAAATGCTTAGGCTGCCCCCCTCTCCACTCCCTCCTCACTGGCTGTGATTGACAACAGCAGGAGCCACTGCTGTCCCGGGCCTTTAAGGAGAGAGAGAGAGATCCAAGAGAGCTGCTGCTCTCCAGCACCGTAGGTGAGAAAATAGAAGAACAAGGAGCAAATCAGCTTAAATGCTGACAAGAAGCATGCTAATAGGTGGAGAGAGCAGAGTGATGAGAGAGATGAGTTCCTCACTGTATGCGTCTCCTTTCACCTGAGCTATGAGTAAGCACTAGATGTAGTGCGAAACGCGTCAGCTCTGTACCCCCCTTTTGTCGTGTTTGGATTGAAGTGATTTTTTGCTTTTAAATAAACCGTTTTGAATTTGAATTTTCCCAGTGTGCGGCTGTCCGGAGTTCTTCCTGATTTTCCAAATTGTTGTGCTAATAGCCAGCACCTGGGGCTCCCACACAGGAGCAGGAGCATTCGCTTAGAAGGAGAGTCTTGGAGCGGTGGTTATCTGTTTCTATCTATAAAAAAATCTCTGGACTCTACAAAGGCAATTTTCAGGTCGAACAGAAATAAAACATCAAGGTGGCATATAGGCAGACATTATGCAATGCAAACAAACCAGAAAACCAGGAAACTATTACCGTATTCCAAGGGAGCCTATTCAAAAGTGATCAAGCTGATCTGTCGACAGAAGCTGTGCACAGAAATTCATAAGAAAACATTGGGGGAGATTTACTATTACGGATTCACACAGAATCTGGTGCAGCTCTTCATGGTAACCAATCAGCTTCCAGGTTTTATTGTCCAAACTTAATTGAACAAGCTGAAGTCAGAAGCTGATTGGCTACAATGCACAGCTGCACCATATTCTGAGTGCACCAGTTTTAGTAAATCTCCCCCCATGTGATGCATATCTCCATCTTACATACCAGAATGATTCAAAGGACCAGATTCACCATAGGACCAGATTATAATAAGAGGAAATGAGGGAAAGGATAGAAATGTAATAGTCATTTTATCTTTTTATGCTGGAGTTCTGCTTTACATAATGTGTAACACTTACATATATTTATTACCTCTCTCAGAGTACTCTGACACCCTCATCTGCTTTTTCCTCCAGAACAGAGCAATCTTTTTCAAGCATTATTCAGGGTAAGTATCTGTTTCCTGGACTGAGATGCTGGCTCAGAGATTACATAATGTAAATTCTGGTGCCTGTGCAGTTCTTAGGCTAGCCATATATGTTTTTTTTTTTTTCTAAATAACACGTTTCTACTTTCTCACAAATCAGCTGGATGTAGTAATCCCCCCTCCCCTCCACCTGGACTTTGCATTGTGACAGCTGCATTCCACCGCTGTCAGAATATACTGATCAGTGGCTACAGCTGTGAAACACTGAGCATTTTTCAACAGGCCCCTTCGTCAGGAGTCGATCAAACAATAAACGTCTGTTAAAGTCAGAAGGCAGCCACACACTGATGGTGCGGACTCGCACTAGCACCCCCCCCCCCCAAGTGGCTCGCGATCGAACACAGCGGCGGTCCAGCAATCCACTTGCACTACACCCCCCACCCCCGCATGCAGCACACGATCGATCACAGCAGTGATCCGGCAATCCACTCGCACTACACACCACCCCTCCCCATGGCTCCATAGGCAGCAATCCTCACACTACCGCCACAACCCCCCCCCCCCCCCCCCCCGCGATCCATGGCCTCCTTACCTTATACAGTGAGAGGTGCGGGGAGAAGGACAAACTGGTGGGGGGGGCGTGTCCGGATGTAGAAGGGACAAGAAGCATTCTAAGGGAGCTCTGCTGATCCTGTTACAATCAGCACCCATCCTGAGGCTTACAGCACCTGGAGAGTTTTTAAACTCTCCCCAAAGGACACAGGGCATCTTCTGCACAGGCCCCAGTGAAAATTGTGAACTTTGGCCAGCCGATCGGGGCTCCACAGGGCTTCTCAATTCGGGGACCAGCCGACATCTTGAGGCCTACTCTGCCTCCATCATCCTCAGGCTCGGATGCCAACATCTGCGGGAGGAGAGGCAGTGAACAGCAGCCCATCAGCATCGGCCATCTCTGGGGGCTGCAGGAAGGTAAAGAGACTGGAAAAATTACAAGAAGGCACAGAGCTGCTCCCGGCCGCCGCCATCTTGCGGCCTAACAATCCGGAGCCATCCTGCTACTGCTGGCACCTGGGGGGACTTTTAATCTTCCTAGGGGGTCACTGGACATCGGCAGCACCTAACCCAGCATAAATTGTGGAGCTCGGCCGGCCGATTGTTCTCCACGGGCCGCGGCCGGCTCCACTCCTCAGAAGCCTACCACCATCTTGAGGCCTACCTTGTCTCCAACATCCTCGGGTTCCAGTACAGCGATCTGCAGGTGGAGAGACATTGATTTTCCTGTCAGCAGTCCCTGGGAGAAGGCTGGTATGCGAGGAGGTCTGGGGAAGCGCTGAGAGATCCATAGAGGCTGATTGCAGGTGCCATCTTCAGGCCTACTCTACCAGGCTCATCCTCCACCATAAGGTACTGTGTTACAGCATTGCTGTTTTATCCTCCCTGTACTTTACTCTGTGCCTCTGAGACATCATACTCCCCTCCCTGTGCCACCATCCTTGCCTCAGTGATTCTGCTCTGCCCTCCCTTCCCTTATAGAAGCTGTGCTCTGCCAAAGGCCCTGTTCCTGTTAGGCAGCTCATTACTATCTGTGGAGCTTACTAACAAGACTCTCGGGCGCTGAAGCATTGGCCTGAGCAGGGGAACACCTGGTCATGCGAAAGGGGGCTTCAAAAGCCGGTCACCAGACTCCACGGAAACAACACCAGACCCGCTCCTCACGAGGCCCCGACACAGGGGTGGCCGCTGCCATCTTGCCTTCCCCTCCTTCCTCCACTAGGCCTGCACAGCAAGCAAAGGCAATGGCTGCATCCGAAAAAGACATGAATGAATCGGGTGCCAGTGGTTCCAGGCCTGCCTCTCCTGTACCGGCAAATGCTCAGGATGCGATCACTCGCCCGATCCTGGAAGCGATTGCAGCAAGCAAGGCCGCTGTAATGGTGAGCATTGACCATTTGACAACTGAATGTACTTTAATCAGGCATGATTTAGATAAGATCAGGGGTCGGCTCACTGTGGCAGAAGAGAGAATATCTGAAGTGGAGGATGTCTCCCATACACAAGGCAATCAGTTATCCGAATTGCATGCCATGGTAAAATCGCTGCAAAGCCGCGCAGATGACGCTGAAGACAGGCAGAGGAGAAATAACGTGCGGGTGGTGGGATTACCAGAGGGAGCAGAAGGGTCCCACACAACCACCTTTGCTGAAAATTTCTTTAAGCAGCTGCTGTCACTGGGGGAACAACCATCAACGTATGTGGTAGAGCGTGCCCACAGGGTCCCCACAGGGAGGCGCCCCCCTGGTGAATACCCCAGGCCTTTTCTGGTACGTTTCCTGAATTTTAGAGGCCGAGATAAGATTCTGGCTGCCTCCAGAAAAACCCAAGAGCTGAAATATGAAAATACAAAAGTAATGTTATTCCCAGATTTTTCGGCCGAAACGCAGCGCAAACGGAGATCTTTTACCAAGATACGGAGGAAACTGCGGGAGAAAAATATCCAATACAGTATGCTATACCCCAGCAAGCTGCGTATTCAACACCAAGGCGCAGTGAAATTCTTTGAAAACCCACAGGATGCCTGTGATTGGCTGGACAGGAATCCATGAGAACGGTACAAGATTTGGTTCCATAATATTCTTCAGTTGCACCGGTTGTGCCTTTATTAAGACTGCCGATTACTCTTTGCATAGCTTGCCGGGTGAGGATTGATCAACATTATTCTGCAGCAGGATGGATGTGAGTAGAGACTAACTACAAATGCATTATTGTTGACATACAAAGCATCTTTTTGTCCACATTAGGTATGTGTCTGGCTGCTATAACCTGACGCCACTAGATGGTGCCAAAATCCTACATATGCCTGCTACAGTTCTTTTTGCATTTACATGCCCATTTTATATTGAACATGCTCCAATCATACTGACTAAATGGAGCTCCCTGGAAACGCTAGGAACAATCTACTGGTCTTGTCGGACTATCTTACGTCGGGAGACCTTCTAGCAACAATTTTTTGATTGTTTTGTAAGTTTGGGAATGAAAGCTGCATACCGGACGATGGTGTTTTTTGAAGTTTTTTTTCTTCAAGTTTTTTTTTCTTTGCTAGTTAGTTCTGGTATAACAGCAGGGGGGGTATGTTATTGTCTTGTTTGTAAGGGGGTAAGTTATTACTCAGTTCCCTTTCCCCAACTAGTGAGGGCAGTCGTTCACTTGGGGGGAAATGTATTCATTAAGGGGTTTAATGTAACCAAAGTTGTTGGGGGAGTTGTTGGTATAAAAGCAAGGGTGGGATTGATTGCAGTCACATCTCGACAAGGGGAAGCTTGTATAAGCTCCTTTGTCCTAGAATTTGTACTATGTGTTCTTTTGCTGAATAAGTTGATATGGAAATGGTGTCAAAAGCTATTGTGCACCACAGGTACGATCTTGTTGCATGTTGTTGAATGCCTGCCTTGGGGGAATGGAGCCTCGGGTCGGATGACACCGGGGGCATCATTGCCCCGGGGCGGTATGATATATGACTATCTCAATATAGATGGCGGATGATATTAAGATTGTTTCCTGGAACGTTAGAGGCCTGAATCATAAACTAAAAAGAGCCTCAACTTTCAGATACCTTAAACAGGTCCGACCACATATCATCTTCCTGCAAGAAACACACTTGGATGGTAGCAGGGTCCTTTCCTTACGTAAACCGTGGATCCAAAAAGCCCTACACTCGACATACTCTACGTTTGCTAGAGGTGTCTCAATTCTGATAAGTAGGTCCGTCTCCTGCTCGATAAACCAAGTGTTTTCTGATCCGGGTGGCAGATATGTGGCGGTTGTTATGGATATATGTTATAAAAGTATCGTAATGGTGAATGTATATGTGCCTCCCCCATTTCAGGTAGAACTGTTGGTTGGTCTGTTGAGTAAACTCGCACCCTATGCTCATCTGCCACTGGTGGTGTTGGGGGATTTCAATGCCGTCTTGGATGCGGCTTTGGACTCCTCCAACCTGACTAGAAGGGGGTCCCCAGAATTAAAAGGCTGGGGATCGGATGCAAATTTAACGGAACTCTGGAGATGGAAACATCCAACTGATAGGTGTTACTCCCATGTCTCGACGGCACACAAGTCAGCAGCTAGAATTGACTTGGCTTTCGGGAATGACCTACTGTTGCCATACGTTAGGGAGGTCTCCTACCTCCCCGGAGGCCTAACGGACCACAATCCCCTTGCGGGCGAAGCCATGCAATCGTATTGGTCATCTAACGACGACACAGCAGACCCCATGACTGTTTGGGACGCTTTCAAGGCAGTGACCCGGGGAGAGTATATCTCAGCCATTAAAACAGTGAAAAAAATGACCAGGAGGAAACAGAGTTGTTGCAACAAGCAGAAAGAGTGAAGGCGGGGGCGTATGCTGACGCTCCTACAGGAGCTTCATATGCGGCCCTGCTGGAAGCAAGACGCACATTATCTATCCATTTTACTGGACAGGCCCGTGCAGAATTGGTTAGGAACGCACAGACGACCTTTGCTGAAGGGGACAAGAACGGTAAACTATTGGCCATGCTGGTGGCCGATCACCATTCACTTACCTGCATCCCGGTGATAAAAGACACGGGAGGGAACTTAGTAGACGAGCCGGGTCGCATTATGCACATTTTTGTTCAATTTTACTCCAACTTATATGCTCCTATCCCCCCCTATGACATGTCGACTCTGGAATCTCTATTAAATGACCTACCCATACCAAGACTGTCTGAAACGGATATGCACGCTTTAGACGCCAGAATCACAAAAAAGGAAATCGAGAAGGCCATCTTTACTTTCCCCCCCAATAAAGCTCCGGGTCCTGACGGTCTCCCGGCTGACTTTTATAAGGCAAATGTAGAGGTTGTAGCACCTAGGTTAAACTTACTTCTAGAATACTGTCACGAGCATGATGCCTTGCCTGATTCCATGCTGGATGCCTATATGGTTCTGCTATTGAAACCAGGCAAGGATCCACAAGAATGTGCTTCGTACAGACCGATAGCTTTACTCAACACGGACTTGAAAATCTTGACCAAGATACTAGCCCTTAGACTGGCGACTGTACTCCCATCCATTATTAATATTGACCAGACGGGCTTTATGCCGGGAAAATCGACGGACACAAACCTAAGGAGACTTTTCACGCACCTGCAAATCCCACCAACACCCGACAGTAATAGAATTGTAGTGTCAATAGATTTTGAGAAGGCCTTCGACTCAGTCGATTGGTTGTACATGTTCAAGGTCTTGGAGACAATGGGGTTTGGACCACAATACAGGAGGTGGGTATCCCTGCTCTACAGACGACCGAGAGCAGCAATCCGGCTAGGAACCTCCACCTCGGACTTCTTTGAGGTGGGTAGGGGGACTAGACAGGGATGCCCACTGTCCCCTTTTCTGTTTTCTCTCGCCCTAGAACCCTTGGCAGTTGCACTTAGGTCTGATAAAGACATAAACCCCATCAGGGTGGGTACGATTGATGAAACCCTGGCATTGTATGCGGATGATATGCTGCTGTTCCTGGATGACCCGGGGGAGTCCCTGAAAAAAGCGTTAGAGACAATTGACCGCTTTGCCACCTTCTCGGGTCTGAAAGTGAACTGGAGCAAGTCTTCCATCCTGCCGATAGACCCCGGGGCTAAGGACAAAGCTGATCCCAATCTACCGCTCCAGTGGGTCTCTTCTTTAAAATACCTAGGAGTCCAGGTGACAGCAAATGTACAGGACTATATACCTCTTAACATACTCCCCTTAATTACGCGACTGAAGCGGAGGATACAAACCTGGTCCAAGCTCCCATTGTCTCTCGTAGGCAGAATAAGTCTCCTAAAGATGAAATTTCTTCCCGTGGTCCTGTATTTCCTACGACATGCACCTGTCTGGATTCCGAAAACTACTTTTTGGAAGTTTGACAGTGTAGTCTCCACCTTTTTGTGGACCCCCAAGCCCCCCCGAATAGGCCTAAAAGTACTGCAGGAGCCAGGAGAAAAAGGGGGTCTGGCGGTGCCAGACTGGCAAAAATACTACCTGGCTGGACAAATGGTCTTTGCCCGCAGGTGGTTGATGGCAGATGACGGTGACGCAGCTACGGTCTTGGAGGCGGCTCATCTGGGATCCTATGACAGTCTGCGATTTGCGCTGTTTAGAGGCACTAGATCTGATCTTCCGCTGACATTGACAATGAAGGCAAACATTAAGGCCTGGGAATTGGCGGTGAAAACCGCATGCCCAAGCTATCAGGGGGTGTCACCCTCAACCCCCATTTGGATGAACCCAACCTTACCCCAATTCTATAATCTACCAGATCCTATGATCTGGGCGATTAAAGGAATTAAGACGTTAAAAGACATAACATCTTTTGGAGAAATACAATCCTTTTCACAACTTAAATCTAGACATGACCTCCCCAATCATTACCTGTTTAGATTTCTACAGGTCCGACATGCTTTCCAAGTACAATTTCATGAACTGAAAGTAGAATCTCTACCCTCGTCCCTGGAAACGATGCTGACAAGAGAGGAGCTAACAAAGCCTCTCTCTGAAACGTACAAGGAATTCTTTAAAGTGACTCCCAAAACTATTACCAGATGCAGGGAAAAATGGGTGAGAGAAGTCCCTGAGATACAGGGCGAGGATTGGGACGACTTATGGACTCAACCCTTCAAGAACCTGGTGTCGGCCAGGGATAGGTTGATTCAATTCAAATTTCTACATAGGAGTTACTACACACCGGCTAGACTGGGGAAGATTTTTCCCTCAGCCTCAGCGGAGTGTTGGAGATGTTCTCATTCACCTGCTGACGCTGACCACATTTTCTGGCATTGCCACCACGTCCAGAAATTCTGGACGGATATCCATGCATGTATTACAGAACTTATATCAGTCCCGATTCCATTGAATGTTAGAGTTTGTCTCCTGGGGCTGGTTGATGATGTGGTGCCCTCAAGGGCCATGCGTACAATGTTGAGTATACTGTTCTTTTATGGCAAGAAGGCTATTCTACTAGCCTGGAAAAAAACGGTGGCTCCAAGTATCTCCGCCTGGAAAGGCCTAGTAAATTCAATGTTACCTTATTACAAAGCCACATATGAAAGTCGGGGTTGTATAAAGAAATTTGACAAAGTATGGCATTCATGGCTTAATTCTGACAGTACTGTAGGGTAAGAAATAGTTGCGAGATACTGGTACTGGAGGTTTGACCTGCTTCCCGAGGATGATGTGCTAGACAACATAGTTGGGTAACAGCTGAAATAATACAGAAGACACCAGGGCCCCACATTACAAGAGCACACATGCCTGTATAAATTGATATAGGACTCCGTTTCATAGTCGAGATGTGACTGGGGGGTGGGGGTGGGAGGGAGGGGGGGGGGGGCAGGGGGAAGTTTTAGTTAGTTGGTCTATGTTAGACAGTTGGCCTCGGCCAGTTTTTGGATGTTGTCTTGCGGACACATCATATGTTGTATGTTATGCATATTAAAATTTCAATAAACAGATTTTTTAAAAAAAAAAAAGGACAAACTGGTGGTGCACTGCTGAATCAATCCGGGGTAGGGCTCTAATGCCGGGGCCAAGGCTTCTCCTCCCGGCCAAACAGGAGATGGATCCTGAGACCCGTCCTAAGACTCCCAGCCAATAGAGTCTCAGGAGCCGCTTCCTGATTGGCTGGTAGTAGAAGCAAGAGGACATTAGCGAATATTAATTTGCTAATGTCACACAAATGGGTGGGCTCACTGTGCCCTGAGCCCACCCTTTTTTGAAGCCAATTAGAGCCTCCAGCTCTAATCACTTGCTTAAAAAAAAACACATTAACATCCATGTGTCCAGCGCCCTGCATGGAGATTAAGGGCCGGGCGCATGGCTTAGGGGGGTGGCGCCCCTGCGCCCCTAATGGACGGGCTGCCACTGATCCAGGGGTGCTGTGCTGGGAGTACAAGAGGGGGTGCTAATTTGTAATGCGGCAAAGTATACCTCCTACTGCATGTTTGTGGGAATGGCCAAAACGTGCGTGTCACTAGCAAGTGGACTTGGCCAGCAAGTGGGTTTTTCCTCGTGGTCTATGGCTTGTAGTGTGGCACTTTTCTTCCTTTGTATAGACCAAATAAGGCCTGGGGTGAACTGAAGAGACTGTAGTAAAAAATATTAAGCCCAGTTGGGGCCAGCTTGCGTCAGGTTCAGAAATAATCCCAACACAGAAAAAAATGAATTCCCAGCATGCAACAATAATTAACCTCCATTATTACACAGTAATTGACCCTCAACACAGCACAGTAACTAACCCCCAGCACAGTAATTGACCCTTGGCATGGCTCAATACATAAACCCCAGCACAGTAATTAATTCCCAGCATTGCACAGTGATTAACCCCCAACATTGCACAAAAATTAACTCTCAGCATGCACAACAATTAACCCCAAGCAAAGCACCATAATAAAACCCCAGAAAAACACAATAATAAACCCCCAGCACGACACAACAAGGCAGCTAAGACTCATTGTGCCCTCTTGCATTAGTGGTTAATGTGTATCTGCAAAATGGTGGTCAGTGAGCCTCCTGTAGAATTGTGGTCAGTAAGGCACTGTATACTGATGGTCACTGGCCCTGCATACTGGTGGTCAGTCCTCTGTATGCTGGTGGTCCGTCCTCTGTATAATGAATTTCAGTCCCCCTGCGTATTGGTAATTAGTTCTCCTGTATAATGGTGTTCATTTACCCTGTATAATGGTGGTCAGTCCTTTGTACTCTATACTGGTGGTCAGTTATCCTGTATAATGGTGGTCAGACCTTTGTATACTGGTGGCCAGTCCCCCTGTATACTGGTGGTCAGTTCCCCTGTATATTGGTGATAAGTTACCCTATATACTGGCGGTCAGTTCCCCAGTATACTGGTGGTCAGTTCTCCTGTATACTGGTGGTCAGTTATCCTATATACTGGTGGTCAGTTATCCTATATACTGGTGGTCAGTCCCCCTGTATACTAGCGGTCTGTCCTCCCAGCGCAGGTGGTCTGACACTATAGCTGGCTACTGTGTTCTTCGCCTATAGCAGCCCCCTTTCCCAGAAGGCAAACAGGCCTACTGGTACTCGGTTGCCCCCAGATCTTATACACAATTCTATAATGCCTAGCCACCACACCAGGGCAGGCGCAAACTGAGCTAATCAAACAGGTACTTGTGGTTGGCAGACAGGCAGAGTTGTTCTATGACAGTCCAGATAAAGGACAGGCTGAGTTCAGGGAATAGTCCAATATCCAGTCCAAGGTCATACACAGGTAAAACAAAACTAGCAGAGCAGACAGACAGGGGGGCTTGATCAGGAACACACATATCACTCTCTATCACAAGCATGCGAGTGAGTGTTTGACTGGCTTATAACAGGTTTGGTCTCCACCCAGAGACTGGCCATATTAATCACCTTGCAGGTGGACAAACAAGGAGAGTGCCATAGCCAAAACCAGGATGCTGGAGTGAGGAGTGCTAGATGCTCCTGATATTACCCCCCTCTTAGGAGGGGCCCTCGGACCACTTGGAGCAGATTTGTCAGGATTCTGATGATGGAAGTTATGTACAAGTCTGTTAGCGTGAACAACAGCAGCTGGAACCCAACAATTTTCTTCAGAACAAGAAGCATGAAGTTGTAATCTAAAGGATACTGGGTCTTCCTGGTTAATAACTTTGTAAGGCTCAATAAACTTAAGGGCCAGTTTCTGTGAGGGAACTTTGAGTGCCAAATTTCTCGTGGACAGCCAGATTCGTTCCCTAACCGTAATCTGAGGAGCCTGAGAGCGGAGACGATCCACACCGCTTTTTTGGGCAGTGGAACTAGAGGACGTTAGCCTGGGGTTTACTCCAAATCTGAGAAAACACGTGAATTGTGGTGTTAGCATCAGGAATATCAGAAGAAATGTCAGTGAATGAACAGGAGTTAAAATGGAAACCATAAACGCAATAGAAAGGAGAAATTCCGGTAGGAGAATGAGGCCAGTTATTGTAGGCAAATTCAGCCCAGGGCCATGCTGTGGACCATTCCACTTGCTTATCAGAGACAAACCAGTGAAGATAGGTCTCCAGGGATTGGTTCATCCTCTCTGTTTGCCCATACATTTGAGGATGATAGGCAGACGAAAAAGAGAGGCTGATTCCCATGAGGTCACAGAAGGCTTTCCAGAACCTGGAAACAAATTGTGTACCCTTGTCGGAGACAATGTTTCTGGGTACCCCATGGAGCATAAGTATTTCTTGGACAAACAAGGAAGCCAGGAGTTTAACAGAGGGAGGTTCGGCAAGTGGAATGAAATGAGCCATTTTACTAAAGCAGTCCACTACCACCCAGATAGCTGTGAGCCCATTTGAAGGGGGTTCCCCTGAGATCTTCCTTTAACCTTTTCCCCAGAGGATAAATGAGCAGTACCAATTTGTGTAAGCTCCTCATGGATAGGATTGGAGGACCCAGGGTGGGCTGATGGAGAAGTGGCAGGCAGAGCGCGGGGTGACAAAGAAACAAACCTCCCTGCACGCCTTTCCCGTAAATGCCTATGGATGGATACTGCCAGATAGCTTGGATTTCCTTGTTATCGACCTCAGATTGGACTTAAGACTATTCTCAGAACTCTGTCTGCCTTTTGACAATGGTTTTGACCCTGACTACTCTCTGAACATTGCCTGCCCTGAACCCAGACTGCTTTTAGACCACCCTGTTTACCTGCCAACCACAGGTATCAGTTTGATATGCTTAGCTCACCTCTGCCCTGGTGGCCAGGTGTTATAGCATTGTGTATAAGACCTAGGGGCAACCGAATACTGGTAGCCCTGCTTGCCTTATGGGAAAGGGGGCTGCTATAAGTGAAGAACACAGAGCCAGCTATAGTTCCTGGCCACCTACACTAGGTGTAGGCGTGACACCAGCTCAGGAATTATCAATCCACTGGTGTGACAGCCCTAGAGCCTGTGAGAGCATGTGTAGCTGGAACTATAGGAACTATATCAGGACCTGCTTCACAGAGACGCTGTATCACTGCACAAAAGTCCTTGTCCACTCACAATGCTTTGCAAGTTTGCATCTATATAGGATGGATAATTGCAATTTTGCAAAGTAATGTGATTGGACCGGGCATGTGCATTCATTGGGCCGCATTGGGAGTGCTGGAAGAATTTTAGAGGGTGCTTCAGCACACCCAAGCATGCCCATGATTAGCTCATGTTTTAGCATCTTGTGATACTAATTTACAATGGTACAGTGTAAAAGGTTGGGATATAGGCTGAAGAAATAGGAGCTCAAGGACTATTTAAAAAAAAGATTTACAGCTTTTTTAAATAATTTACTATTGCTGTAAATAAGCATGTTGAGAATTTATTCATGCAGACTTGTAAAGTCTTGTAACCATGACAACAGTTAGTTCAATTTTGTTCCCTTAAATTTTCAGATATTAACATAGAGCTGCCTACTCCAGGAGAGGTTTCACCTGGAGAACTTTTACCTTCAGTGTTCTCATCTGCAGTAAACTGATGCAATCTTGTAAGTCCAAGTCATCCCACGGCTCCTCCAGTTCTGACTCCCATGCTCAAACTCCAGTAACCATCTTGAATACCTGGCCCATGTTGACTACTGTATCTGTCAAAACGCAGACCCTTTCTGAGATGAAGATCAATGAGATGCAACCCTAGGGTGCTGATATCCTGGCAGCAAAATAAATGATCACTAACTGCAAAAACTGGGCTCTCTTCAAAGTTCAGCTTTATTAGGCATGGCCTGGACCAGACTGAAGCCAAAGACCGCATCTCATGTGGAGGATATTCTGCACGCTGATTCCTCTGAGATACTTACACTAAAGGTAAAAATAAAGATTTTGACTACGCTGCAATAATTTCTGAATTTTGGGTTTACAACAGAGGGCTGAAGGGTTCTCACAAAACTATTGGGCCTCGCTAACATGCCACCTATATACCTTAACTATAGGTATCATGATATGGTCCTGGTGGAAGCAAGAAAACATCAAGCTTTAGCATCCAAATGGCTAATCTCAACCCCTGTCCCCTGAAGCTACCTTACCTATACATCTAGTACTATGTTTTGAAACCACAAGTATTACTTTCCTTTATCTGAGTGCATGTTATTTGTTTGTTATCTTCATTTGAGACTTCATCCCCTTTTTTTTCCAGATACCATCTCCGTATGCAGCTGGCTGTGGAGCTCAGTGGCCACCTCTACAAAAAGACTTGTACTCTATTGAGTGAACTATACAATAGGCTTTCAAAGCCTAAAAGGACCTGTTTCTCTAAGACTTTAGCCCACTGCAGACTGCCAATTGCCATTGTTTTAGTTACTGGGTATAAACAGCTCTAGCACATTTGTTTTGTTCCGGTTAGTTAAGTGCAGTGACAGCAGGGACATATTCTCAGGGATTGTTGTTTTAGTTATTGTATTTTTTTTAAATGCAGCAATATCTCTCACTTTATTATATATTAAGAAGATGCGATCCTCCACCTGGAAATATCAAATTGGTGTCAAAAGTAAGAAACATTTTTGGTATTTTTTCATTTATATAGCAAAAAAAAAAAAATCAATGGTGATTAAATACCACCAAAAGAAAGCTTTCTTTGTGTGAAAATAATTCTATAAATTTAATTTGGGTACAGTGCATAACCAAACAAGTTGCATAACCAAACAATTTCCAGTTAAAGTAGCACAGTGCTGAATAGCAAAAATGGCCTGGCCATGGGGGTGGGGGGATAAAACCATCCAGAGGTCAAGTGGTTAAAAGCCTTTATTGCTTATCAATTTAGAAATAGCAGGAAATTATGGTTTTTCACATCTGAAATGAGTTCATGCAAAAAACAAAACAAAAAAAAACAGACCCTTCGAGTTTGGTATAGATTTTAAGTGGGAACCCCACACACAAATCAAGAAGAAAAATGTGGGGTCCCCCTAAAAAATCCACAGCAGACCCTTGTTCAAGCATGCAGCCGGGGAATCCAGGAAAAAGGGGGGGGGGGCAAGCATACAGCCCCTTCCCTGGAACCATACCAGGCCACAGGCACTAGACATGGAATGTGGGTACACTGTTGGAGAGGACCCCCAGCAAAGCATCTTGTTCCTATGTTACTGAGGACAAGGGCCTCTTCCGAACAACCCTGGCCTGGTGGTTATGGGAGTCTGTGAGCAGGGGCTTATCAATATCTGAAAGGCTCCTTTAACAATAAGGGGACACCCAGATACTGATGACCCCCCCCCCCCCCCCCCCCAACACACACACACACACACATATTGCCCCTACTCATTCACAAAAAACAGAAACAGTATAAAAAAAACACCTAAAACATCCTGGCATGGAATTTGGGGGGGGGGGGGGGGGGGGGGGCATGCTCCGCAACAAGTATAATTTATTTTTAGTAAGAACCCCATTTAATTTTTTTCTTGCATATGTCCCTTACTATTATTATTATTGCCAATTGGCCTGGAAAATATCCGGAACTGATTTTTACCATTTAGCTCCCATTGACTTCAATGGGATTCAGATTCAGCAGCCAACCTTTTGTAATGTTTATCAAACCCGCCTCGAACCAAACTTGTGCATGTTTGGCTACTCCCTACTAGTCTGTGTAAGCATGTATGTGAGATAGGAACCTTAGATTGTAAGCTCCATGAGGGCGTACATTAATCCCTAACATCATACCATACTTATTCACATCACACATTTGTAAAGATAGGCCTCATTCACACAGTGCACTTAAATGTACATCCATGCAAGGGACCTCTTTGCCTGCACAGGATTCCCAGGTTTTCCATGCATCCACGTGTAGGCAGTCCCATTCATGTCAATTGGGGTGCAGCAGCTGGAGAGACACAGCCACTGCTCCCAATTTGATATCCCTGTGGATGCGAGTGCTTGTGGGTGTGTCTGCATTCGGGGACAAACACTTGCATGCACCTGCACCCACATGACCCACAGACATACTGTAGGTAAATCCTTGTTTTCCTGCACAAAACGGGAGTAGTAAAAGTTTTTAATGGGAATAATCTTTTTACAGTTTTGTAAATTTTTTCTTTATTTCCCTTTTTTTTAATGTATTTGTTATTTATTAACTTGAGCACTTTCATATTTTATATTCACCAGGAATTTTTCTCTATGTATTCAAATTTTTCTATGTATTCTCCAAAAAGACAAATCCAGGAATGCAGTAAAATTAATTCTGTGGCCAAATCATAACGTGTCAATTTCTATTTTAAAGATAAACGCCACGTAAACAACTAAAAACATAGGTAAAATACATACACAAGAGTTGTTTACCTGACAATTTATATTCCTATCCATTCAGTTCTGAGATGTACGCAGCTCTCCCACACAGCTCAGCCATTTTTGTGACCTGACTTTTTCTGCTGCAGTTAAGCAGTACATCTATAAAAAAAAAGAAAAATCTATAATAAATTTAGCTTATATTATGTATTTCTGGTTTTATCTATTTAAACTATATTGTGTAAATCTAACATTTTGATTTATTTTTTTCCAGGGCAAAGTATGACATCAACATCTAAAGGCATCTTCCGACCATTTCTATTTGTCTGCATTGTGTTGATCTGTTTTATGGTATGTATATTGATATATGTGAAACCAACAAACAATTGGATCTCCAGCCCAATAGAATCAGCTAACTCTGTGCTTAAGATGAAGAGTTTTTTCTCCAGTAAAAGGGAGGATTATAATGAAACCATTGTTCTTATTTGGGTATGGCCTTTTGGACAAACCTTTGAACTCCAGTCTTGTGAAGCTCTTTTTAATATCCATGGGTGCCATTTAACTACTGACCGCACACTGTACAACAAATCCCATGCAATTCTTATACATCACAGAGATATCACCTGGGATTTGACAAACCTACCACCGCAAGTAAGACCACCCTTTCAAAAGTGGATATGGATGAATCTAGAGTCACCAACACATACACCACAAAAAAGTGGCATTGAACATTTATTTAATCTCACACTGACCTACAGACGTGACTCAGACATTCAGGTGCCTTATGGCTTTATGGTCGTAAGCACTCAGGCCTTTGAATTTGAAGTGCCAAGCAAGGACAAACTGGTCTGTTGGGTCGTAAGCAACTGGAATCCTGATCATGTGAGAGTCAAATATTACAATGAACTCAACAAATACATTGAAATCTTGACTTATGGTCAAGCCTTTGGGGAATACTTGAGTGATAAAAGCTTGATTCCAACCATCTCTACTTGTAAATTTTATTTGTCATTTGAAAATTCTATCCACAAGGACTACATAACAGAAAAACTTTATAATGCACTATTGGCGGGATCGGTGCCCATTGTACTAGGTCCTCCAAGAGAAAACTATGAAAATTATATACCAGCAGACTCTTTCATCCATGTGGAAGATTTTCTCTCTCCAAGAGAGTTGGCAGATTATCTGTTAATGCTGAACAAAGATACTGAGCGCTATCTGGCATACTTCAACTGGAGGAAATACTACACAGTGAACTTGTCCCATTTCTGGGAGTCTCACGCTTGCCTAGCATGTGATCATGTTAAAAGACATCAGGAGTACAAATCTGTCAGTAATCTGGAGAAATGGTTTTGGAACTAAGCCTCTGCTTTCATGTTTGAGCACTTTCTGAAGACATTACAATGGTTACTCACATCAAGATAAAAGTTTAGTGCTTTGTCTCACCGTTTACCGCTGTGTTGAATGCATAATTTAACATAAACTTTGTCAGACATAAAAGAAACTCCTTTCAGCATCAGAATTATCATTTGCTGACACTTACATGTAGCAGAAGATCATGTGCATAGTGGGAAGATTGCTTAGTCTGAACTAATCAGTTTATTTTTACACATCTTTTTAGCGTCCGTCCTTAGCGTCCGTCCTTTGTTCCCACATTATGTAGCAATTTGGTATCACCCACTTTTCTGTGTATTTGTTTGGCTGCCATCAATATCAATCTGCATATTGTAATGATGCCAGATATCAGATGGGCATTGGGTATTATACAAAATATATATGTCTGTTGCCAGATGTTTAGTAACAAAAATCTTTATGGGGTGAGAAATGAGAATTAGAGAAGTCTTATTTATCAATGTTCTCTGTGATAAGTCATATTCACCTAGCTTCAGCTGAACCTGCAAGTTAACACTTTAAAGCCATTTTCCCACCCTTTAAACAGGCTCACAGTGTATATCCATTTATACAGGTTTCACGTTTACGATCATATTGATCAAGTGTGATGCTATATTTGTTTATTTCAGAGTCACTTTTTCAAATATTTTTTTAAAGAAAGTATGACCTTTTAACTCATGTAAGTAATTAATGGCACCATTGTGATATGTGAAGTTACTTGTGGGGAGATGTAAATCTATTTTTCAGTCTTTTGGGGTATCCTGCGGGTATCTGCTTGTCAGTGAAAACAATACAGGTTTGTAAAATGACTTATACTTGGCCATTAGACCTTTACAGACTTTCGGATGTATACTGGAAGTGTTTCACTACTTGGAGAAGATACTGCCTATATTGAAGCTTTTGACTCATATTCTTTAGAGTTATTTTTGCAAGCCATGGTGATTTAAGGTCTATAATAGTTACAGCAGGAATAGTATGTACCATATTGATAAGCAACACAGGTTTTGTCACACATTTTTCATTTTCCAATCACAAGATAAAACAGTAGGCACAGGTGGTGAATATTATATAACTGGGAATAAAGTATAAGGACCATATATTTCATAAATTGTATTAAGCAGTGATGATGCACAGTGTGCTTCAGCCTATATAGCAATCTATCTAAAGACAGATCTGTGAAAGATGTAACTGCACAATTGGCTTTTATTACTGCATTTCATACATTGTGCTTTGCTCTGTTGAATAGGCTTGTAGATATCCCCCAGTTTATTCCAAATGTCATATGTGCATTACCATTGCCATTCTAAGAGGTAGCTAAATGCAGCCCATAAATACACTAGATCCAATATCACTTGAGAAAAAGCTTAGCAAATCCATCTGCATAACAGAATACTTCATTCATTTGAATTTCGATTTTAGTAATCCATGATTCAATAGTCCTATTTTGCTACTAAAGTATGTAAGTTAAGACTACAGTCCTGAATTCTTAGATTTCTGAACTGTTTTCTTTGCAGATTGAAAAAATCTTTAATCATATATTCAGGTAGATTGAAAATTTGCATTTAATCAAAAAAAGACGAGATTCAGCAAAATCGCAAATCAAGTGATCTACAAGTCATGTAGTAATCCAATCATATATTATAACCTTCACACTATCACATTATTCTTCTGATGTTGCATGCTTCTATCTAAGGCACAAAGCCAGACTGCATGGTGGTCAGATTTCATCTTGTTATGAAAAAGGCTCATAATTAAATTCCAGCTTTGAATTAGGCACACATTTGAACTAGGCATACACACACTCCACATTGCCGCCAAACCCTAATATGAAATTTTAAGCTCTAGGGCAAGATATGCAAATGAGTATCATTGAAGACACTGTTTGTTGTGTCATATAGCCAATCCTGTGGAAATCTATCATAGCTAAAATACTTGGTCTTGGATTGTAAACTGTTTACATTTTAAATGGAACACCCTTTTTTTTGTCATGTCCACTTATGGTGGGAAGCACATCCAAAGGCACAATTGTTACAGTATAAAACAAATGTTAATATATGATAAAAGACAATGATAGAAAATACAGTGTTAATGTATTCAGCCGCCTGACATTTCTAAGGAACAAATAAAGTAAAAAAAGAAGCACTGTAAATATAAAAAATAATAAAAAATCAGCATAGCAACTGCACCCTTTACTGCCAGATTTAAGCGGCTGAACTAGACCCAAATATTAAAGTATGGACTGGTAGCATCAGGAAATCATTTGCATAAAGTTGTTTAGATTTGCAATACTGCTGGTTCACATAACTGTCCAAACATGTTGGCCAAGAATGGGATGACAGTGATGTTTAGTACTCACACATGGGCCTAGAACTGTAGTTTGAAGTGATCTTAGTACATACTTTCCATATGATGCCCAAGTGACTGATTTCAAATAATACATTTGTTGTTAGGCACACACGCATGATGTGTTACTATCATTGAAAATGTTACTGTATGTGTAATTCATCATAGGTCCAATGGACCCTATGGGTGCACATTAGCAAATGCCTGATAGAAATAGTGACCTCTGCAATCCCTATTCTTACACAAAAGTCACAAACAATCTTATTCCAGACTAAACAGACTGTAAAGGTCCCTAATGAGAATAGCAGGGACAAAATGGCAGAGGATTTTTCTAAGTTGACATCTTTTCTGGAGTTGAAGGGTTTATCTGCTGGGTTTTGCACGTGCTTTCCCAAACATTAAAACTGCAATGGTCACTTACAGTCTTTTCATATACTGTACATTCTGAAATTAATTTTTAAAGGATTAATTACTTGTGTGGCAAATACACTGGGTACGTGCTGTTGAGGGGTTATTTGCAGTGATCAAAATGTGTCAATATGACCTAAACAAACTTAGTTTCATGGCCACTATTCTATTCATGATAAAAAAGACTGCACAATTTGTCCGCATTATAGTTGGTGCAAGCTGAAATAGTAAGAAGTAGTAAAAATTAGCAAAGCATTTAACACCAGAGTATTTTTCAATGTTTATATTGTTATATGTATTTTCAAAGCACAAAGTGAACTATGGTGTATTTCTATTTTGTTGGCACTGGAATTGGAGGCTTTTGAAGTTTATTTTCATTTACATTAATCAAAAACATTTTCTACAGAGAGTTTTGCTAAAATATGTTAACAGTATATTCACAAGTAAACTTTCTAAAGAGAAAATGTAAAATCCCAAGAAGCAACGCAGTATTTTTACACGAGCCACCAAATATAGTACCATCTGGTACAAGTTATGCTGTACAGAAAATTCAAGGTGTCCCTGTTAGATCTTTCAATAATTTACAAAGTCCCTGTAAGAGAAGAGGTACTATACAGCAGACTGTGTCTCCTACCTTCTCTCCATTCCAATGCTACAGCCTCCATAAATTCTTCATCATTCTACAGTTCTAGAAGTGATGGATGCATGTGTCCCCACCACACTTCATGGTTCCCTCCTCCAAACCCTACTTCGCTACAGGAATCAGCAGTGATGTAGGGGTCGTAGATAATAACCAAGGGGACACAAGCATCCAAAGTTCTAGAAAGTGTCAAATGCTGAAAATACTTATGAAGGCTTCAGACCAGGAATAAAAAGAAGGTGGGAGACATGGGCTACCGGAAAGGTTAGTATGCTACCTCTTCACTCACAGGTATTTCTTTTAGAAATGATCTACAGTCCTGACAGGGTTGCATAAAAGGTTGAGTAGGGCAGGGCTTAAAGCCTTGCTGGGACCTCACTGCTATCCAGAATCTTGGTTAGGAGTTCCTGTTGTAGCCACAGTACAAATGGTAATGGCCGAGCTCTGCTTTTCAATGCAAAAGACTTATTGTAAAACATGCGTGTGTCCTGTTCTTCCGCTTGGGTTCCCTATATGAAGCTGTGGAGGCTTGTGACTTTGATAACCCAAGGGTAAAATAGGGGAAATGCTCCTTGTTGGGATCCCAAACCGCACTAAAATTATGTAGTTATCTTTAATCTACTATAGGTATGGTCCTGTTTAATTTGCTCAGCTTTTTATAAATCGAAGAATAATTGACCTTTCATTTTAAGGACATGTTTGAAAGAAAAGCTATTAACCAGTTTGTCTCGGTTGATTGACACACCTTTATTACATTTTATTTTTATAATGCTATTTCCTTTACCCAATATCTGTGAAATTGGAGCATTTAAAATATTCTTAATTTTCTTTATTGTAGCAAACTGTGTTCCGGATTGTATCAAGTATGATTATATCATAAAATAATTTTACCTGAGAGAAATTAATAAACGATTGGCAAGTAAAAGTACTGCTGCCTGCAGTGCACTGTATATACACATGAGTAAGCAGCCCAATATGGTTCTTGCTATATCTAAAATAAGGTTATTTTTTAGGAATGGATTTCAAAGCCCATGTACTGTATTTGACCTAGTTTCATATGTGTGTATACGAGTAAATGGCTTCTCTAAAGTGTTATTTATTTCCAAATGATTTGTTGCAGTGCTGTTTAGAGCAGGGCTTGCCTTTCTGAATAAAACGAAGACGGTATTAAATAATTCTTTAGAGCACAAAATAACAGCATGCCATCTGCCACCTAATTATGGTCACTCCTGGCTGCTCTCATGGTCTTTCTTCCAGATACCAGATTATACTGTAACTGCTAAATGATGGGGTTCATGGAAAATATATATGATAAAAAAGGCAGGGTAACCTTTTTTAACCTAAATTGAGAGCCACTTCACATTATTATTAGTCATTTGCATTTATGAATTAGAGACAAAAATCTATATTGCAGAGAATTCTTTGTGCTTATGAAAATATTTTACTTTTACTTAGATCCATTTCAGGGCCAAGAACCTAAGGTATCCCTGTAAAAGGTGCCCATTAAAAGTCTAAAACTTACTATATATAGTGGTAGATGTTTTTTTTTCATCAGACCACACCAGTCTGTACTGTGTTTCAGGGCTTGCCAAACAAACAAAAGTAAAGTTCACAAAACAGTTTTCTACGAAGGGGATTTTCACCAGTAAGAACAAGTACAAACAACAAGTAGAGTCTTAGTCCAAAACCAAAGTTTTGTGATGATTCCAATACTTTAGCAGTGCTTCTGTCAATTAATCAAAATGTGACCGGCATTCATATGTGGATCATAGGAAAAACATATAATATGACATTAGCTTGTGAAAAAGTTCTCATTGTTTGGTGAAGATTCTAGTTGATATTCAATAAGCGTGCACCAAACACCAAAGTCCACACCGCGTGAGTCACACTCCCCTAGGGGTTTAAACTCACCAGAAAGCAGTTAATCATACGCCTTGAATAATCAAGATGTCATCCAATTGGAACGGTTAACTTAACAGCACATCAATAGCATAAAGTTAAACAAGCATACCTAATATTTTAGGTAAAGATTGAGTTGTCACCAGTCAGTAGGAGTGGAGAACCGTCTGCCATCCGCCGCACTAGCTGCGCTGATAATTCCTGGTTGTTCCTCCCTGGCCGTGACACACACACGTCCTGTCACCATATGGTCACATTCTGATGCATTTCATCATCACGACTTTATCTGACCCCTGAGACGAAGTCGTAATGATAAAACGTGTCAGTGTGTGACCATACGGCGACCGGACAGGGAGCACAATTGTCTTCTGGCTGGAGCCACTTGTCTCCTAATAGGAGGCCTTTGTCAGGTCTTTGCTTATAACGAGTGCGCACACTCACACAGCCTCACAGAGCCTAAAGCACCTCACTTTGCATTTATGTGAACCCTGTTTTAATTTTTGTTCCAGTATGACTGTGTCCTTGTGTTCAAATCTAGGTCTGTAAAGACAAGGTGTCTTGACTTTGGTGTGGAGGAACTTGTATGAGCTCTAATTTCAACCCAATTGAACACCTTAGGTATGAATTAAAATGCCAACTGCGAGCTAGGTCTTCGTCTACAACATCAATACCTAGCCTCATGTATGCTCTTTTGGATACACCCCAAAGTCTTGTGTAAAGTCATCCCAGAAGGGTGGAGGTTATTTGTATCAGTAAAGGGGAATGAGGTGGGCAACTCCATATGGTTTTGGAATAGGATGTCCAACACGTTCTTATAAGAGGCATATTCAGGAGTCCACAAATGTGTGCCCATATAATGTATGTTGTGAATTGCTAGGTGTTATGCAATGACTTTTGTGGAAGAAAATAAAAAAATAAGACTTTTTAATATGCATGAAAGAAGGGAGCTTTGATAACGTTATTAGCAATAAGACAAAGTTGAAGACATTTTTAAAGTGTATGTCAGGGTACAATAAAAAAATACATGTGCAGTACGTCTCTGCAATACATGCTGATCTGTTAGAAATGCACTCAGCTCCCAATTCCCTAGTATGGATTGACCGCACATGCTTGTTTTAGACTATAATTGCAAGAAATGGTGTCAGCCATTGGTGTCAGCCCTACCCAGTTTCTACTAAATCCTCCCAGTCTCTCAAACTCTGCTCATGGAGTATTATTGTTCCAAGATAATAACTGGGGCTCTAATTAGACTCATTCATATAACACACAAATTGTGCACAAAACACAGGACAACTTTCTGACAGGATCAGCACATTTTTTTTTCACTTATCGAGCAGAAAGATGAAAAATGTCTTTAATGGTATATTTAAAGGGTAACTCCACTTTCATGGGGAAAAAAAAAGCAAATAAAGAAGAAATAATATAGCGCATATGATTGTGACATTAATCATTTTGTAATTGAATGTTATTAAAAATGACCTTTCCTTTTTAATCTGCAGTCAATGTCATTTTATGAGAATACATTGCAATATTGCTACTTTTAGTTTTCTGTACATAGATTGTGTACTGACCACTGCCCAGATAAACAATTTCCTGCTGGTGTGATTGGCTCACCAATTTCCCCAGAAGTCTGCCTAAGATAAAAGTCAGATTTCAGGCATCCCTTGCAACAAAAATGTCATTGTAATGATGCAGGCCCAGCAGATTTCCTCATTAGTGCTCTGCAGCTCCATACCTGACAGATAATTATGAAACCACTCCCATTAGACCTTCTCAGAACAGAGGCACAGAGAAACATACACGGATTTCTTCAGAATAACAAAAGGTAGGAATCTGCATCAAAGTTTGTTATAATCCTTGCAATGTATATTGATCACCCAGAGGGGAATGCTTTTTTCTCAACAAAAGTGGAGTTACGCTGAAAGCGCTTACTGACCAGCCACTGTCATTATACTGCGGCAGGCTGGCACGATCCCACGAGCCGTTGTAGCTATACGTCGGCTCCTTTAAGCGGGATAGCAGGTGCGCACGCGCCCGCTGCACTGAGGGGGTTCCGATGCTTGTGGCCAACGGTCGCGATAACCACTGGCCACGAGCGATCGCGGGCACGAGAGGCAGAACATGGGCGTGTGTGTGTAAACACACAAATCCCTGTTCTGTTTTGTGAGGCTAGACAGAACGTGAGTTCCTAATAGCTAGGAACCACAATCTGTCATCCCCTCGTCAGTCCCCTCACCCTACAGTTACAACACACAGTCAGGGAACACCGTTAACCCCTTGATCTGCCCCTGGTGTTAACCCCTTCCCTGCCGGTGACATTTATACAGTAATCAGTGCATTTTTATAGCATTGATCGCTGTATAATTGTCAATCGTCCCAAAAATGTGTCAAAAGTGTCTGATGTGTCCGCCATAATGTCGCAGTCATGATAAAAATCGCAGATCGCCGCCAGTACTAGTAAAAAAATATTAATAATAAAAATGCCATAAATATATCCCCTATTTTGTAGACGCTATAACTTTTGCGCAAACCAATCAATATACGCTTATTGTGATTTTTATTACCAAAACAAAAATATGTAGAAGAATACATCGGCCTAAACTGAGAAAAAATATTAGCTTTCTTAAAAAAAAAATTGGAGATATTTTTTATAGCAAAAAGTACAAAATATTGTGTTTTTTTCAAGATTGTCGCTCTTTTTTTGTTTATAGCGCAAAAAATAAAAACCGCAGAGATGAGCAAATACCACAAACAAGAAAGATCTATTTGTGTGAAAAAAGGACGTCAATTTTGTTTGGGTATAGTGTCGTAAGACCACGCAATTGTCAGTTAAAGCCACGCAGTGCTGAATCGCAAAAAATGCTCTGGTCATTGAGCAGCCAAATCTTCCGGGGCTGAAGTGGTTAAAATATCAAAAGGGAGCAAGTAGGAAATGTTCACTGTTAGGGTTTATATACACCTTAAGGGGAGCTTCCACTTTCAGGGTTAAACCTCTTCTGTAGTGTTGCCCACAGATTCTTATAATATTATTATTATACAGGATTTATATAGCGCTAGCAGTTTACACAGCATTTTACAATGTAGAGGGGGGACAGTACAATTACAATACAGTTTAATACAGAAGGAATAGGAAAGCCCTGCTCATGGAGCTTACACTCTAAAGGGAGGGGGTACAAAAGGTAATATCTGCCGGGAATGATCTGATAAAGGTGACTTGGGTACTGGTGGGGTAGGCTTCCCTCAATAAGTGAATTTTCAGTGACCAACTAAAGGCGGACAGGGTAGGGGCTGACCAGACATAAAGGGAGTTCCAGAGGATGGGAGAGGCTCTGAAGATGTCCTGGAGGTGAGCATGGGATGACGTATCAAGGGAGCTAGAGAGCAGGAGGTCTTGGGAGATGAGGATGGAGGGAGGATGATTTGGGCGATATTTGCAGAAGAGATTGGTGATGAAGCTGGGGTCGATGTTGTGGATGGCCTTTTATGTTGTGGTTAATATTTTGAATTTTATACGGTGGGGTAGGGGAAGCCAGTGAAGGGATTGGCAGAGAGGAGCAGCAGTCACGGATCTGTTAGTAAGGTATATTAATCTAGCAGCAGCATTCATAATAGACTAAAGGCGTGATTGCCTGTGTAAAGGTAGGCCAGTGAGAAGGGAGTTCCAGTAGTTAAAGTGCGAAATAACCAAGGAGTGAATAAGTTGTTTTGTGGTGTCATTAGTCAGGAAGGGGCGAATAATGGGAATGTTGCAGAGATTTAGGTGGCAAGATGTAGCCAGTGATTGGATGTGGGTGGTGTAGGAGAGGTCAGAGTCTAGGATTACACCCAGCACCTTGGTGTGTGTGGAGGTCCCAATGGTTGTACCGCAGGTCTCAAAGGGAAAGTCATGGGTAGGGGATCGGGAGGAGGAAATATTATAAGCTTAGTTTTAGAAAGATGACCCCACCTGCCTGGATTCCTGTATAATAGTTACATAGTCTTGGCTCTGGTAGCCTGGAAGGGGAGAAAAGCCTTCCATAGGTTTGTTAAAGTAGATCATTTTTCATTCATGAGACTTGCCTGGGTTTAAAATGTCAGGGATACCACGATTTACTATTTTTTTTAAGATAGTTTAAAGATGATTTATTAAAAAAACTTTTTATACTGGCTTCTATTCTAGTTAGGTATATTATTATAGTATTTATTACATTTTTTGTTTGGTTTACAGAATATAAAAATAGACAATTATTTAAGGCATACAAAATAGCAGCTAAAAAAATTCCATCCCTCATATACAGTATATCAGAAAAGTTCAGAGATACAGGGGGTCCCCGACTTGAGAACACCCGACCTACGAACAACCCCTACTTACGAACGGGGTGCTGCGGGGACCCTCCGCCATTTTTCGGTCATTTTCGGCGTCTTTCTGCCGTTCTGCGCATGCGCGGCCGTACGGAGCTTCGGAAAATGCCGTAAATGTCCGTAATTTGCCGCGCATGCGCAGAACGGCAATAGACGGAACATCGGAAATGTCCGGAAATCTCCGTATTTGTCGGTCTGCGCATGCGCGCCGACTTACGAACATTTCCGACTTCCGTACAGGCGGCCAGTCCCTAACGAGTTCGTAACTCGGGGACCCCCTGTATCACAAAAACACCTACATATCACAGTGTGCGATAAATTGTGTAGAAAGGTACGATGTACATAGCATAACATGTAAGATTGGAAGTTGACCCAAAGAGTACAGAAATACAGGCTTGACAATGTACAAAAGCAGTTCTCACCAGCAATTAGTTTAACAGATAACAGATTATTCAGTTAAACAAGTCTAATGAAGAGGTGGAAGAGCAGGCAACAAAGGAGACAATAGCCAGGGGGACCAGATTGTATAGATTTATTTGGACAACCCCTACGTTGATATCTTAGTTTTTCTCTTTCTAAAATTGCATTAACTGCGTTACGCCAATCTAAAAAGGTGGGAGAGGCGCGAAATATCTAGTGCTGAGCAATGAGTTTACGTGTGAGAAAAAATAAATGAACCAGTAGTAATTTAGAGGATGGTGGTATTATATCCTCAGGGGGAATGCTCAGGAGGAGATAGATTGTTCTTACTGTCTAGAGTTCTGTTGGGGGAAATTTCCACTCACCTTGTATCTCAGTGCCAACTACCACTGGAACAGGAAGTAGGGGCAAGTCATCCTAATGCCGTCACAGAAGGCCAAAAATCCTGAGTTTCTACGTCTTTATCACTTTCTCCAAAACAACAAAATCATGAAAGCTCACTAACCACAACCCTTGGAACAATCACAGTGATTCCCAAGAAAATTCAATTTGGTTGACCATTTTATGGTTGCTGAATGCCGAACTGAAGGGACAGACAGCAGTGTCGTTGCAAGCACATGACAGGAAAACCAACACACATTCTTCTTTATGCAGATGAAACACATATTCATGTATAATGTAAAAGTCATTCAACAAGAGAAGTGTTTTAGGGAAGTGCCTTGATCAAATGACTCCATGCAACCCCAAAGGATTGCTCTTGTGCGACTTTTACATTATGAACAAATAAATGGTGATACTACCTAAAGCAATAAGTTGTAATGGTGACATATCCTATTAAAGCTATATTAAACCCAAAAATGTAATATATTGCAACTTACCTATAATTAGATGTGGTAGCTGTGTTAGTTTTCTATTTTAGGCTTTTTTCCCCTTTGTTTTCACAGAGCCTACAAAGAAAACAATTGCAGCCATCACATCTAAGAAATGATAAGCTGCAAAATTATAAATATTGGCTTTTGGGTTTAATACTAATTTAACTGTTGGGGAGATTTATACGTATTTCTTCTTCAAGTATCACCTGTACACTGAAAAACTTTTAGGGAACTTTATTTAAAAACTTCAATGACTAATTCAGATACAAAATATTTGTGTAATACTTTCTTATTCTGTATAGCGACATAATGCCAGCACTTCAGGGTATGGGGAACTATATAAGCACTAAATATGACCCGGTAAAATACAACTATGTCTATATAATTTATTCTCACTTATATTTTTGTATGAAAGAAAGTCTAGTGAAGATTATGTTTTGAGACCACGATACAGAAAAACTCTGTGTGCCAAACTGTTCAAGCACAAATGCTGTTACGAGTTAATGTATTGTTAAGACCATCTGTTATAATTTGTGTTTCTGTATTGTACTGTTGCACTACTTTGTAAAGCTATAAATACTTGCCAAATGCATACTATGTGAAACTCTATTTTTAGGTTTAAGCTACTGCACTATGGTCATGATACAGTTTCATGTAATTTGTAAAATATTGTGATGTCACTTATACAGCAGGTGACAATTAACAACACCTTTGATTAGCTGAATTTTGTTTTATGAGATAAAACATGTTCTGTCATTTGTTCTATATTTTTAAGTTGTCTGCCACCTGTCATTTCTACAAGCCAAATTTAACTTGAAGGCACAGCAAGGAACCATTAAAATAATCTCTCCTGATGAATATAATAGCATGTGATGTTTCTTGTGTCAAAGAAGAAAAAGTTTACTTTCGTCCTACCCATCCCGCGCTCTCCAAAGCAATGTACTATGTCAGTAAAAAAAAAAAAAAAAAAAAAATCAGAAACTTGTTTTTGTATCTGTCAGATGTGCACTCACCTATACTCTAAAGCCTCGTACACATGGCCCCATTGTGAAAATACAGGAATGCACAGAAGTGGCCATTTGCAGCAATCTCTGTTAGAATCAATGGCGGCCACTCGTGCAGGGCGCAGGGACGCCACCCCCCTTATCCATGCGTCCAGCCCCTAATCTACATACAGGGTGCCAAACACATTGAATCCAATGTTTTTTTTTTTTATCTTTAGAAGCACAGGATTAGAGCCAGAAGCTCCAATTGGCTTCAAAAAGGTTTTTCCTCCCTGCCAATCAGGAAGCGGGTCCTGAGACCCGATTGACTGGGAGTCCCAAGACCCAATTGGCCATGTGTCCTAAGTCCTGATTGGCCAGGAGGAGAAGCAACTACCAGCAGGGGGAAGCCGTGACCATGACGGAGTAAGTGCAGGGGGTGGCGGGGGGGTCGGGCGGGCGACGGGTGAGTGATGCAGTGATCGAGCGATGGGTGGGGAGCGGCGAGTGAACGCTGCAGGGGGGGGATGGCTGGCTGGGGGGGTTGACTGGCCGGCTGGCTGGGGAGGCCGCGGGCCCCCCCCCCCAAGAAAATTAAGGACCAGCTGCCACTGGTTAGAATTAATAGCTCTGAAACCTGAAATGGAAATAATTTGCTCCTTTTTTGCACCAAAAGACTGTCTCTGAACATGACATGGTGAAATATACATCATGGCCTCACAATCTTCCAGCTGCCTATTTGACAGATATATGCAAATACACCCTTGATGGATGGGAAAAATGTTACAAATGTTACAAACTAGATAAAATAAGTTTAGAGAAAGAATACACTGAAACATTTTTCAAATTCTGTTGTTACTGTACTCTGTTATATAGACCTAAAAAGAATATTGCTGTCTTGAGAAAATAATTATTTCTTAAGTCGACCATACATAGATTGAAATTCAGCTGGTTCAGTAGGGACTGCCCACAATTTGATCCATGTATGAGCAGGCTGAATGTACCCAAGTTGATCCATCAATCGACTTGGGTACAACCAGCCTGTCGGGATTTTTTACATGCAATTACTGCTGGTGGCTATAGCCACTAGCAGTAATCATAATTTTTTTGCGTCTGCATTTCCAGTTGCATTTAAGATGATTTTTTTCTTCTTTTTTTTTGTTTTTTTTCACTGTACTGGGGTCTGGTGTGTTTTTATGGGTTTTTGATGCATTCCGGTACATTTTTGATGTATTTTGCCGCATTTCAGTACAGACCAGTGCAGGAACTTACCGCACTGGTGTTAACTATGCCATTGGAAACCATATATTCTTGCAGAAAATAAAAATGCGTTGGACAGCATGTGGTGTGAACTGGCCCTCACACTACATCACTAGCAATACAACCCTATAGCAGCCAGAAGTCTGTTTACATTTATCCAGCCGGCTGTTTCCTAACTTTTGGAAGTTATTTGGCCTGATCATTTTCACAGGTACAGTAAAAGGCTGCCCAACAACCTCCCACATACTGGACCCCTCACATTGTGCATCCTGGGCACCCCAGGACATCCATGGCAGGTGTCAGTGCGGTCATAGCATAAGTACAGTAGTTTCAACATATTTCACCAGATATATGGCTTCTTCAGGAGACTCATGAAGTACTGTACAGATTGTTACTATGAATGAATAGAAAATATTACATTGTACGTGTAAATGAATAAATACAAATAGCAAATGGATTGATGGTATATTTAACAGTCCAAAAGGTAAAGAGTAAATAAGAGTTTATTGTTAGGGATTAGACACTCAAGGCTAATGATTCATTATATTATTTTTCTGTTGTATTTTTTCATCTCTGAAACTATTTGGGGCTAATGTAATGACACCGAAAACTATCAAGTCGAAATTAAAGTGGAAGTCTAGCCTTGACCTCAACCCCTATTACAATTTATTTTTTGCGGGAAGTGAGAGGAAATATCTATAAATTCAGGGGAGTTAACCTCTTAGTTATCACTGAGACCGATGTTCCCATTAGTTAGATTCGTTTACCATTTGTTCTGGTGGCCACTGTAAAATCTTCCCTTCCCACCCCGCTCCCGGAACAAAACCAAGTCAGACTGATCGCTGCTCAGACATTCACAGGAAGCTTTGTATTTTCTGAATGAGTACAAGGCTTCCTCTGATTGGCTGAAGTGGAGATAATGAGGTCATTCACCCAACTTTTGACCACAGCCAATCAGAGGAAGCTTTGTATTCAGAAAATACAAATCTTCTTGTGAATGGCAGAGAAGTGTGCATCCCAATTCAACTTTGTTCTGTAAAAGGGACGAGAAGTCCCCGTCCCGCTGCCAGAACACAGCGATGTATGCTATATGCTGATGCTACATACAGTTAAAACAGAGCTTTACAGTGGGCAAATCTGTGAGGGTAAAAGCTCATCTGGATCAGCTTGATCCAATCAAACTATTTTAAAGTGACAGAGAGGTGAAGTTAGGCTTTAACAAGGTATGCAAGGGCAGGCTTTTTCTTTCTAGCCTGGCATACCTAGTTGAAAGCAAAGATTTTTTCTCTGATCTCATTGGAGACACAGTGACTGGTTCTCTTTGACATGAAAACGGTTACTTGATCTGTCATAATTTCCTTAGGAATTCCAGTAAGGGAAGATATGGGGAGCAGCTTTTACATTATTAGAGGATATGTTTCTCAGAATGAACTGGACACCAGGTTGCATAGTCAAGGACTACCAAAGGGTGCTGGTGCCCCCTGGCAGACATCAACAATGGGCTGACTGGATCCATAGCAACCCATTTAATTTTCAATTTTATGTAAGGGTACCAGCAGACTTTTAAAATCTATTCAGGATGCATTAATTTGAAAATCAGGGTGAAATTTACAATACATTACAACTGCTTTGTAAATATGGAGGCAGAAAAAAACACTGCTCATTCCATTTTTGTCTATACACAAATGATCATAAGGCATACAGAGAGTAGGGATAAACTTGTGCCCCTTGTGAAGCACATACTGGTACTGAGAACGATCTCCAGGATATGCCCTCCTATTTACCCCTGGAAACAGGAAAATATCAGCTTCAGGTTCCTTTTGTATGCAGGAATCCAGTTCATGTTCCTTTTTGTCCAAGGTCTCTAAGGAAATGGGTGAGAAACCCATGGATGCCAGGTTTGGACAACCTCCTAGCCGAAAAGGAGGCGTATGTCATTATATGCATTCATGCTGTGTAAAGTCTAGAAACTGTAAAGCATGAACATTCTGATTGACCATCAGTTTCTTGGATGCTACAATCACCACATCTGGTGCTGATGCTACAATCATTCCTTGTACAAAATTCTTTAGATGATGTCTGTTTTTCATTTTCATGTTGTATGAACAACTACATTTATTACAACAAACACTTTTGTCCTGCAAGGACAGAGAGTGTCCCATAAGAATGAGTGTAGTAATAATATGTTAATAAATAAATCATAATGATATATAGACAAATCCCATACACTTCATGTGTTACAAAAATGCAAACAATTAGTATTCCAGTTATTGCAATATGACACAGGGGTGTCAGATTGCTATATTTTAATGCAATGTCTTATGCTTTGCTAAGCTTACGTATCATATCTTTGTCATTCAATTCAACTGGAAAATTACATAACCATGCAGTGTAGAAATTGTGGGAATGTGTTCCACATCATTAGCAATACTTATTAAAGTGGTAATAACCAGAGCAGCAGTATAGTTATGCTTGCTGAATTCATTGTTACCACACTTATGCCTTCATTTTATAGGTTTGGTATGTAAATTGCATAACCATATAGACCCGCCAGCACTACAGTTCATTCTTACAAACAAGTATTAAATATTGTAATAGGTTTCAATAGTTTGATATAACACTGGGAAAATGCATAACGGTACACAAACGTTTTTTTTGCTCTGAAGAAGTTACATGTTAACTATTCTTTAAAATAATTTGTGTGATACATTACTTACAATGTACTGATTTGAATGTATGCTTTTAATAACAAAAACACAATGCTTGGATGAATTCCGAGCCACTACAATAACCTTGATTTTGAGGAAAACTATGAACATATTAGTAAATAATTTGCTTGTTGAGTTTTATTAAAGCAAATCTGGATAGATAAACAAAAAATACCAATTAATGCAATAATTGTTCTAATAAAAATCAATAAAGGGTTTTATTTAGCAACATTTTCACCCATGTTTTAAAAAATGTTTACTGAAGATTTAAACATTTTTGCATAAAATTCAGTTAGAAAAATGTGTGAAAATTCTGTGAATCCCTGATAAAAACATTGATAAATGATAACCTTTGCATATATTTTTTAACTGGTGCTTGTATTAGAATATGACTTTTAATACTTAGAATGTAGACTATAGTAGAATGTAGACTGAGTGTGAGAGCAGAAGGATGAGCCCATGAGCCTACTGCTGCTAATAAATTGTCCAGTCGCAAGCAAGTGAGCAGGGAGGTAATGTTTTGGTCACATTTGGCCATTGACTACTCCTGCTTTATAGCAAATAAGTTGTTGTGATTGCCAAAAGTATCTTAACCTAGAGTTCTCTTCAGTACTGCTGTCAGCAGTACAGTGTGTTGGATCTCAAGCACAAGAGCAGCTATCCCACTACTAAGGGCTTCTCTATCTCAAGCTCCACTAACAGCTCTGGGGCTGCCTGTAGTGTTCCTCCTCAGTGTCCTGACATCAACAGCCTAGATCATTGTCCACTGCTTGAGTAAAGACACTCCCCTTGACTCCAGCTCAGTTCCATCAGGTGTAACCCCCTCCTCTGTCCTATCAAGAGAGGATTTCTCCACAACCATGCTGAGTTATATTAACAAGTTCCCACTATGATTATGGGTTTTGAGCATAGAGGCTGCAATAGCTTTTCTAGGCCTTCCCCACCAAAATCTTTATCTGATGACATTGCAGTCAATGCAGAGTCTGAGCCTTCTTTTGCTAATAACCTGTATGATGAAGAGTCTTATAAATGCCTTTTTGAAGAGCTTGCTCCTGAGGAACAGCTATCAACTGCCATTACTCTCAGCCTTAAAGTGGATGTAAACCCAATGTCATCCTTTCTAAACTACTGCCATAGGGGTTATCTATAAGGATACACATGCCTCCTGCATGTATCTTTACCTGTCAAATGTCTCCCCTCTGTCTGTTATGAGACCCGAAAAACTGCAGATTCTGTGGGTGGGTCTGTTGTCTGGAGCTCGGTGGGTGGAGTCGTGATGTCAGTAGACTCCCCGCCCACCTCTACACTCCCCTTGTCAATATGCATTTTCTCCTGTGTATTTCTTACACTGAACTTCTGCTATGATCTCTAACATCCAGTGAAAAGACAGGAAAGTAACCACATGACTTCAGCATGCCCAATTATGCTGAGGTGTGGAACATCCAATCCTGGCAGAGCAGCAGAAGAAAGGAGTGGGAGGGAATTAAGAAATAATCCATGTCTCTCAGGCTAGTGCACGAGATATGTAAATCACCTGTCACTCACAGCAAGAGGGAGGATTTGACAATGTTTTTCTCTGTCAAGATTTATCTCACTGAACAATAAAAGAGGATTGCTCAGAGCTGGATTGACTCTTTGTGGCAAGACTGGGCTCAAATGATAGGAAATATTATACTCTTATTATGACACATTATGACATCAAAAAGTGGGTTTACATCCACTTTAAAGTGATTGTAAGGTCTCGTTTTTTTTCCTATAAAAATAACAAACATATTATACTTACCTGCTCTGTGCAAACCCACTGCAGTATAATATGTTTGTTATCTTTATAAGAAAAAACAATACTTTACAGTTCCTCCTCTTCTCGGGTCCCTCTTCTGTGATCCTGGCCCCTCCCTCCTGTTCAGTGCCCCCACAGGAAGCAGCTTGCTATGGGGCACCCGAGCCGAGTCCCAGCTCCCTGTGTCCATTCAGACATGGAGCCCCGGCCACGCCCCTCTTTCCCCTGATTGGCTAACTGACTTTCACAGCAGTGGCAGCCAATGGCACCACTGCTGTGTCTCAGCCAATCAGGAGGGAGAATCTCGGATGGCTGAGACACTTGTGGACATCACTGGACAGAGAGGGACGTCAGGTAAGTATTAGGGGGGCTGAGGGGGGCTGCTGCACACAGAAGGCTTTTTATCTTAATGCATAGAATACATTATGATAAAAAAAAAACCTTCTGCCTTTATAACTACTTTAAAGATACCATATGGGTTCAAGTAATTCTTAAAAATATAACAGCCCGTTGCATCCACAACTGCTGTTACTGGTTTGGTATCTCTCCAAAGTTCAAACATTTTTAAGACTTTTCTGGTACATGCCTAACTTGAAGATTTTATATATGGCAATTGTGAAAAGCCTAAAAAGCTCATAATCCTCCTAAATGTTTTCTGACCAATACCCATTTGAGGAATCGTTTATTAAAAAGTTGGCTGTTCTTACTTTGGGTCTGGTAAGTTCTTACCTCAATGAAACACTGACTGCTATTGAGAGTGCCTCAGTGTTTAAGGATTCAACTGACAAATATTTTGAAGTTCTTTTAAAATCCCTGTTTTCATTGGCAGATGCTGTTATGCAGCCTACTATTGCTGTGATGTCAGTATGCCATATCTTAGGGGAATGGATTAAATTTATGTCCCAGGATTCAGCTTCTGTCCTCACTGATCCTTTGTCAATGTAATGCTTAGAGCTTACGCCATCTGCCCTACACTACTATGTTAACAGCTTACTCGACATCTATGCATCATCTATTTTCCAAAAAGAGTGTTCTTTTCATGAATGGGTGGGGGACTCTGAATTGTTGGTCTGCAGAACAGGCATGGAAGAAGAGTTTAGCTCCTCTCTGGATAACTTCTACAATGTCACTGAAGGTAAAAGTGCCAAAAAAAACCTGCATAAAAAACCAAAGCCTCCTCCCGCTTCTGAGTCAAAAATGTTTTTCTTTCTTGTCCCAGGCATCAACTTCTAAACCCAGACCCAAGCCAAAAGCCTTGGGCCTCAAAGTCTCAACCCAAGCCTGCAGATAACTTCTTTTCAGCATGAAGGGATGCCCCTGTTTTTCAGTTTTCAGAGTGGGAAGACATCTGTTAAGGAGGGTATACAGATTTTTATTTTGTTTAACCAGTTGAACTAAACAAAACTCAAATTCCTCCATCCACAAAAGTGAGGTAGATGCAGGGATCTCCCCTGCTGTGTTGTATCCTGACAGCCCTGTCAGAATACACAGATCGGCGCAGTGCAAACATTGGCTGCAGCAGCTGATCTAATGCTGGTTTTCCAGCAGGACCGTTAGAGAGCAATACGCACACATTGAAATTCATCCAGTTTCTGCTGAACTGGACAAATTGTGATACGTGTATACCCAGTTTTAGTCTTCGTAGTCACCTGGACAGAAAGCATCTCAAATGGGTACTGTACATACAATTTTAAGAGTTTTGCACTCTCCCTCATACCTGCTTAAAGCGGGACTGTACTGAAAAAAAAAAATTTAAAAGCCAGCAGCTACAAATACTGCAGCTGCTGACTTTTAAAAAATGGACACTTACCTGTCCAGCGGTGTCGGCAGCAGAGGCCGATCGATCGCTCGGCTCCCTGCTGTAGCCCGCGCCATTCTCGGTGAGGGAATCAGGAAGTGGCTTCACTTCCCGATTCCCTACTGCGCATGCGCGAGTCGCGCGGCGCAATGAGAATCTTCAGCGCCGTCTGCCGGGTCACGTGTGTGTCCCGGCTGTCTTAGACAGGTATCTGCACCCCCCTCCCCCCTGAAAGGTGCCAAATGTGACACCGGAGGGGGGGAGGGTTCCGAAAAGCAGGAGTTCCACTTTAGGGTGGAATCCCGCTTTAATTTTGTCTAACCTGCCTGGGTCTCTGCACAGGTCAGCAGACATTGTCCATTGTTCATTGTTGTTTTACTCCAACCTTTTCACTGACCCAATCGTGGGCATTCTTTCTTGCCTCTAGAGGCCAGTTTCCATAAGACATGGTTTTACCAGATCCAATTTAAATTCTCCAATAAGTACATAGGAGAACTACTTGAGCCTAGCTCTGTATAGGCTGGGACACTGTAGACTGTAAAGTCTGTAGAGTTTTTTCTTTCTTCTCTCTTTCTGCCTTTTCTTCCACAATGTATTTTCCCATAGCTTGTTGCAAAATTGGTGGGGTTCCTATCGTCTCCTATCAGCACATGTGTAGCACCCTGGAGTTTAGGCAGGGTTGCTCCTAAAAATTTTTTTTCTTATTTTTGTATATGTATTTAGCTACGGTGACATTTTTCTACCTTATTTTTTGGTTCTGATCGGAAGCCGTTTAAATCATACTCGGCTATTATTGTCTGTATCCAGCCAATTTTCCCCTTTCATTTTCCCTTTTCCCTTACCCTATTCCCTTACATTTTTTGCAATAATTTTATGATCATTAAGGTCTATACGGCAGGATACGCCAATACCTGTGTGCTTCCCATTTCAAACTGAGGAAATCACAATTCTTACCCTTTTTTTGTGTGGCCAGGGCATGGCTTTTATGTTAGGTGATGAGATAGACCAGGAAATTAAAACTGCTTTTCAATCTAACACCCCTCAATTATTTGATCAGGAGTTAGAAATTAAAAGCAAATTCAAAGAGCACAAGAAATTACTTATAAAACATTTAAATCGAAAGTGGGATGTATCCTCTTTAGAAAATTATATAAGTCATCGTATAGTACCCAGGGGCTTGAGAGATAAAACTATACCAGAAGAGCACCTGCACACCGACAGATTCCTCCCAAAATGGCGAGAGCTGTGTATCACACATGGAGTTGCGATAATGCAATTGATAGTTGAGGAAGAAAAAAACCAATTGATTATTTTACAGGAACAAATTGCAGAAAGTGCCAGTAGTTTGGAGTCTTTTAAAAATGATGAGGAATTTACAAGACAAAATGACAATATTAAAAAAGAAATAGAGAAAGTACAGTTAAATTTAAAAATCAGTAAACAGGCCAAATTCAGACGCGACGTTACCGACTTTGAGAGCGATCAAGCTTTTGACTTAACGATCAGACGGGGTAGGAGCCAATCCCGGGGTCGGGGATACCATCAAAAATCGCGAAAACAACGATCTAAATCTAACGGTTCTGACGAAGACACTCACAATAAAGTAATTTTTTTAGACCAGACGGGGGTGGCAAATTCAGACAGTCAGCAACCACTCCCCACCGAAAAAATCCCGACAGCACCAAAATTGAAGGAAAGCGCGCACCTACACCCGGAGCCAAAAACGAAACTAGCTCTCCCCAATCATCATGAGTTAACTCCACAAAACACAAAGGATTTAAAAGTTGTTAATTTGACTGATATAACACTGACCAATGACCATATAAAATTATTACAGAAGGGAATGTCCTTTTCCCCTACAGCGAGTATGGACGAATTTACAGTTTATAAAGATGTCGCCCTATTCTTGCGGAAGGTTTTTTTTCGCTCCTTATATAGTGAACAAATTAATTTAGAATCTACGGCAACCAATCACTTAGACAATGACGAAAAAGCGATTGACATCTTAATGTCCTTATTGGACGAAAACGACGACCACATAGTGCCTCCTGTCCTTATACGACGGCCATCCAACCTGAGAATAAGGTCACAAAAGATGCCCCCGTTGTCTAAGAATAGATGGCTGCACCTTTATTTGGAACTGGTCCAAAATGACCTTACAAAGATTAATTGGGATAGAGGTCCCCAGGACAACCTTACCAGTGCTGAGAGACTTGCTCTATCAGATTTACAAAAAAACAAAAATATAGTGATTAAGAAAAGCGACAAGGGCGGTAACGTCGTATTATTGACCGAAACCATGTATGAGAAAGAAGTTAAGCGTCTATTAAGTGACCGGGACACCTACAATATACTTGAAAGGGATCCCTTTCCAAATCTTGTCCATGATCTTAACGAGAAACTTACTTTCGCTAGAGAGGAAGGCCTTTTGACCAAAAAAGAATTTCAGCATCTTGTGGTCGGTGAGTACAGTCTACCGACTTTTTATATTATACCTAAAATTCACAAAAATTTGAAAAACCCCCCCGGGCGTCCCATTGTGTCTGCTTGCCAAGGCCCATTGGAAAGAATTGGTCGGTACCTGGACTCACTATTACAGGACATGGTCAAAAGCCTTCCGTCCTATGTCCAAGATACTGGACATGTATTGTCCATAATTTCCAGTCAGGATCCCTACCCTAATCCCGAAGAGGTGTGGCTAGTCGGCATAGATGTCGAATCTTTATACACTTCCATCCCTCACCAAATTGGCATTGAGGCAGTGTCTAGTTTTTTGGAATTAACATACCCCCAGGCCTGTCATCAAAACGAATTTCTTATCGATTTATTAAAACTGGCACTAACCAATAATTTTTTTCAATTTCTTAAGACATACTATCATCAGATACAGGGTACCTCTATGGGGGCAGCCTGGGCTCCATCCTACGCCTGCCTCCATCTGGGCCAGTGGGAGAGGGAGGATGTCTATCCCTCGTCGATGTACCGCAGCCATGTACAGACCTGGCTGCGGTACATCGATGATGTATTGATGATCTGGCGTGGCACCCTGGACGATTTACACAAATTTATGCAGCAGCTTAATTCCAACCATAGAAATATCAGGTTAACATATAATTATGACCGCTCCTCGTTGTCATTTCTTGATTTGAAAGTCTCTATGGAAAATGGTTTATTGGGCACTAGCACGTTCCGGAAATCGACAGCAGCAAACACACTACTATACGCCTCAAGCCATCATCCTCAATGGCTGAAAAATGGGATTCCCATCGGGCAGTTTCTCCGCATTAAAAGGAACTGCTCGGATCCAGCCCAATATAAAAAGGAGAGTGTTGAGCTATATAATCGTTTTCGGGAACGGGGCTACTCCCATAATCAGATTAAGAGAGCCAAAAAGAAAGCCGCCTTAAGAGACAGAGAAAGTTTGCTAGAAACCATACATAGACATGGACCACCCCCCTCGACACCTCAGGCCACTCCCTTAGAACCCGTAAGAATCATTACTACTTTTGGGTCTCAATGGAACGAGGTTCGTCGGACCTTGGAAAAACACTGGGGCATTCTGAAATGCTCTCCCTCCCTTGCCAAAATCGTGGGTGCTGCACCTAAGCTCGTCGCTAGACGTGCGAGGAGTCTTGGCGACACTTTGATACAGTCGGAATTTGTTAAAGAAGCTGATTCAACTTGGCTTTCCGACTACCCCAGAACAAAGGGCATGTTCCCCTGCACCAGGTGTCAGGTCTGCCCTTACGTACACCGCACCTCCACTTTCTCTGATGCATTTGGCAGGGACAACTTTAAAATAGTAGATCTTATCAACTGCTCAAGCATTCGGGTTATCTATATGATTACTTGTCCTTGCCCCAAGATCTATATAGGCAAAACAAAGCGCTCCCTAAAAATCCGAATAGGTGAGCATTTAAGAGAAATACGTGAAAAAGGAAAAATTCCCGAAAAACCCCTTGCCAAACATTTTTTTACCCATCATGGAGGCGATCCAGCAGGGATGTTAGTCAAAGGAATTTATCTTTTAAAGCTACCACCAAGACGTGGTGACTTCGATAAGATACTTCTTCAGAAAGAAAAATGGTGGGTATACCGCCTAAAATCTTTAGTTCCACAAGGCCTCAATACGGAGCTAAATTTACAGGCTTTTTTATAACCCTAGCATGTTTACACACCTTGTATATAATCTTTAATCCCCCTTTTTTTTAAAAATATTTCGGCAATATGCTAAATTAATTTAGTTGGCCAATATCTTTTTGCATTTAAATATAACAACTAATATGAATAACTTGAACTAAGATTTCACAACATGCAGTCGGGTTATACAACAGTCTGTGAACACTGTTATAATTTGGGCACAGGGCTTACCTACACTGTTCTCATTAATGAGCACAGTGTTTACTTACACTGCTCCCATTATCTTCAATCTTTGATAACTTTGGCATTTGCACATCAATGTGAATTGTTCTCACCAATGGGCACAGTGCCTACTTACATTGCTCTCATTTTGCTAATTTTGTTATTAGCACAGGGTTTACTTATATTGTTTTCATCAAAGGGCACAGTGTTTACTTACACTGTTCTCATTACTCTTAAATTTCGTCATTTACTCAGTGTACATCCCATTGATTTGATGGATACCTCTATGGCCGTCTTTGCCCTCTCTGGATAGTTTAATTAAACTCTACCCACGATATCTACAATTTAAATTCCTGTACTGACTTTAATAATGATTGGTTACCCTATTCCTTAGTTGTGCTTTTTGAGTTTGTTTAACATAATGTTCTTGTGCCAATCGCTGGTTAATTCTCCTTATCCTTTTTTCTATTTTTATTTTCCTATTTTTCTCTTTTTCTTTTTCTTTTTCTATTTCTCACCTAACTCTTCACTTTGATTTAAATGTGCGCTTCACCTGGTTAATTGTGGTTTAGTCACCAGATGGCGCGGTATTTGTCTAAAATTGTTCAATTGTGTGTTATATAATATAAATGTTTTCCTCATGCCCAGTCCACAGCAAACCATTCCTTGACCAATTACCATAATTAAAGCAATATTACGGCCGCAATAATTCATTGGCTCTCATAACTTTAGGTGAATCACCTAAGCCATTATGGATCTGGTCAGAATGGCCACAACACTCTCAATACACTTTACCCTTCTACCAACACCTGTTGATGTTTGCTGATTGACAGCATAAGAAGGCAGCCCAGGCACCTTCCTACAACACGTCGGAAGAAGCTACTGCAATTACGCCCTCAGCGAAACGCGTCACGTGTTGCACCATGTGATGAACAGCTGACTTGCACACTCTGAGCGGTACCTCCGTAACCGGAGCTTGGAACACCTAGCACGGAACTAACTACAGCCTTGCCAGCTCCCTATCACGGGCAACAGCACTCGGCTCCAACTTGGCAAATATCTGGCCACTAACTGGCTTCCCCCTTGATCATCAGGCAATTCATCATCCAACGTCCACCCAGCGCTGCTCAACGCGCGCCAAACTTTATTTCAGCAAGGACAGCTCAACAGTTGGTTATGAACCTTTGACATCCTGGTTGGCCGACATGAAAGCCACAGACATTCCTCTACACGGGAGATGCTGACGTTGTGGTAATGTTAACCAATGGTCTCTATATTTAAATGTCTGTTGAAAGGCCCTATTGTCACCAATAAGCTGTTCCTTAGCCTGGACTTAAATTCCTGCTTTATGACTTTTACCGTCTGGTACGTTTGGAATTACATTGTGCCACTTTTCATAAATAGCCTGTTGTGATACCCGGGACAGCTGATTTACATATGGCAATTATAAACAGTCATCAGAGCCGCCTGATTTTCTATTGACTCGCTTTAAAATACCAAGTTTTTTTCTTTCCTACTTTGCCTTATTGCCGTGCTTGCCGTGATCTTGGAAACAGCTGTGAACATTTTCCTAATTAGCAGTGTCTCTAATCTAGAACTTACACAGCCAAAAAGCTACAAATTGCTATATTGGAACATGTTTTGCTTCCCATAGAGAATATTTTTGTGGGACATTTATTTGACAGGACAGTGACCTGGTTTGATTCGGTATATCCCACATGCGATCTTATTGATTGTCTCTGGAAGCCAATACTAATTCTGTTTTCCAAATACGCCTAAGTGTGCATAGCTTTAATTATCGTGCCTGAAGTGTGTTTATACATTTAAATGAAACAATATCACACTACCTGCATTATATTCAGGCACTTTATAATCGATCTAGCTTGCTGCTGTTGTTTCACATGGTGCATTTGTTGTTACATGGTGTCCGTTTATGTCTTGTTTTGTGTTGTCGGTAATCGTTAGTAATTGTGATTATAATGACTATTTGATGTTGATCTGTCTCAGTCTTTTATGGGAAGCACACCTGTAAGTGTTTAAATAATAATAAAAAACCTTTACTTAATCAAGTATTTTGAATCGATCAGTTAATGTCTCCACAAAGTAGCTGCTTTCCTTTTTCTTTTCTTTTTCTGGTCCAGAGGTTCTGGCTCCAGAAATTCCTTTTTTCTTATTTTTGCTCCTAAATTTACCTGCCAGGAGTAGCTACCTTGGCTAATTGTTAGAGAGCATTTGATTTCTCCCTAAGTTTGGCCGTTAGGTGGCCAGGTACCTGGTGGCATTGGATACGAGAAGGGCATTGCAAGGTCAGATTATGGGTATATGGGGTATCTCAGCCAATGGGCAGGTGTTTTCTTGGATCCCTTGGCCTGCTGGAAGAGCCTATATATTTGGGTGAGGTCATGTGATCAGTGTTCTGTGCCACCTGGACGGCTGTCTGGGTGGACGTGTGTTGTATTGCCCGGGCTAGTAGGCTGGAGTTTGGGCCTATTCCAGGCACATCTGGCTGCTAGGCTGTCTGAGGGTCTATCCAGAAGCAAGAGAGCAGTGCAGGGTTGGGATTGTGGCTTGCAGTCCAACCAGAGGTGACGGTTCTGCCGGCCTGAGAACCTGTATTGGTCGGACGTAGAGGGGAAGATGTCACAACTAAGGGACCAACCACCTTATTACCAGGGACCACAGTGAGTAGCTGAAGCAAGTACCGGAGCAGTATTCTCACCAACCCGGGACGGTGAAGAATCGGGAAACTTCAGTGGGTATCAAGCCAGGGACCCAGCCAGCGGATGCTTGCAGAGCAGCCTTGTGTGTCAAGCCAGGGACCGAGCAGGCCAGTGGGGTGAACCTTGATAAGTATCTGGAGTGTCAAGTTAGGGACCCAGCAGAGAGGCGGGAGTGATGCTTGAGGAAGATACTATTGTGAAGATAAGAGGAGCTCAAGGGATTCAGTGGCAGAGAATCATCTCATCTAGTGAGAGACTGGGAGCTGTGAAGGAACTGTTACACGTTGTGTTAGGAAGTGTTAAAGACTGTTGTCATAGGAGACCGCATTTCTACACACGCAGATGTGATGTCTCACTGGATGCCTTTCCCTGCATGGCTGTCCTCCTGTTGAAGCCTCGGAGTCTGGCAATTAATCTTGCAACTACCTAAGGGTGTCCTGGCCCTAAGCCTCTCTCCCAAAGTTCTTTTAAGAGAAATACATTTTTTTTTGCATTCAAGAAGTGTCTGGTGCCCAATGAATCTAACTGCTTTGCACCCACTATGCCTCACAACCCACCATATACAGAGATGTCAGCTATCTCATGCCCTGGAGGTTCTCATTAGACCGAAGGAGGCCGGGGACCTTGCTACACATGCTTTTCCAATTTTTCTATATTTTCTATAACTTGCCTGAAGACTAATTAATGGGGGGCCTGCCCTGAGGGAAACTCTATTGATTAGGTCATTGCAATATAAACTTTGTAAGGTTGCCTCATTTGACATCCAATGACATGTATTTTATTAATACTGGTGTTATTGGACCTGTATTGTTGGTCAGTTATCTAAAATATACATTATTTTGTTTATGCTTTACTTGCATGTCCCCATCTTTTCAGAACATCAACACTACCTCTGTTTTGTTATAGATTCTATAGATGTTTAGCATTAAAGGTCAGTAGCCCTATACTTTGGACTGTCTTTAAGCCCCCACAATTGTTCACCAGGGTTATAATCTCTGTGCTGTGCACTATAAGATTTTCTGCTGATTTTTGTCTTCATATTTACCAAAACCATATAATATGAGGTCAAACCTTAGGAGTTTCAATTTGTATGCGATCAGGCAGGCCCTTGCACTACATGGTTTTGGTAAATCTGAAGACAAAAATCAGCAGAAAATCTGAGGGGGCTATGGGGCTTTACGCTGTCAAGGTATCCCCATAGCCAGATATCTGGATGATCCCCATTTAAGGGAACAGTCAGCAAATATCTGGACCGACAATGTGTTTTGAACAGTCCAGAACCTCAAAAGGTTCTGTTGGATCTTGAACCTTCAGAAATCAGCACTGGATTTGACCCATAGACTGGAGTATCTGGGTCTTGCAATAGGGCTACTGGCCAGAGTTTTTCTTCTTCTAGAAAAACATCTAACTCTCCACTCCTAGATTTGGACCATAGAATCCAGGAGCCATCTGATTCTAAAGATGTTGCATAAGAATTATAGGACTCATGGTAACCTTCTTCAAGGCCATTCCCTCTACCCATGTCCACTCCAGTACACTACAACTCAACATTCTGACCTTGTGGGACAAAATGGTTCAGTCTCTGGACAAACTCATATGCCTGACACTAAAGAGGATTTTATTCATGGTCTAGTGGTTCAAAAAATAAATTTTGAGGTTGTAGAAATCCTTCCTTCTGTCCCTTTGCATATGTAAACCAACAGGTAGGAATCATAAATCTTAATGTGGAATTAAAAAATAGAAGGAATTCTGACCTGAGCAATTTCCAGCTTTGTCTGCTGTTCATATTCCAGCTGAGGACAGTTGACGAGAAGACTACCTCAGTTTACAGCGCCTGAAAAAGGGGGAATGGCTTAAATCCAGAAGAATTCAAAGGACCTGTGTCAAAGATGGGAAATGCCAGATGTGGACCTTCTGGCCTCCAGGTTCAACAATAAACAGCATAAGTTTGATGCAGAGATCATTTAAAGGTAGGAATGGGTTCTCCATGGGATGAGTGCAGCCTGATATTTGCCTTTTCTCCAATAGAATGCCTTCCTTGTCTATTCTGCAGGATCGAGATGGAGGGTATTATAGTACTCCTCATAACTCCCAATTTGCCCTCACAGATGTAGTACTCCAGCCTAATGAGACTCCTGGCAGACACCCCATGGTCTCTTCCAGATACCAAGGGTAGGTTTACCACCCTGTTTCACTGTTGGCTTTGACTACATGCATGCAGCCCAAGTCTTGGAAGACAAACACTAGGAAGTATACCTTTTGCAAGATCTTTCATTGCACATAGGAAGATTGGTGCAGGAAAAGGGGAAAGTGATATTAAACTCAAAACCAAAAATGTAATATGTTGAAGCTTACCAATCATTAGATGTGGTGGCTGCATTAGTTTTCTTCTTTTAAGCTTTTTCCCTCCGGTTTTCACCTGGTGATCTGGCCAGTAGCACACATACTTTTTTATGATGCCTACACTCTAAACGAAGGTGCAACAGAGACACTTTTGGGCAGCAGCATTGTTAATCTGGGGGAAAGCCTTAAAAAAGCTGGATTAGCATTGGCCTTGAGTACCATACAAGTCTCAACCCTTGCAATCGCATTGCAAAGATCACTAGCTATCATTACTTTGTCAAGATTTTCCTGTACAATCTTCTTTGACTCCATGGAATTTAAATTTTAATTCTCTTAGTTCTTTGTCCTGAATCAAGGATATTCCCATTTTCACTCTCACCCACAAAGTTGCATTCCTTGTCAACACCTCTGAAAGGTGTGTTTCTGAGCTGTTGGCGCTAACCAGAAAAGAACACTTCTTGGTCCTAAGCTGACCATACACTATTCAATCTTATTTTACAATCTCTGTACAATCTCCTTTAAATATACTAGAACTATACTGCATAATATGAGAACAAACTTAGCCAATACTTTCAATTTGTATTAAATCAGGCAGGCCCTCATACTGCATAGTTGATTGTAGTAGCTTGTACAATACATGTTTACAGAGTATGTTATATTTGCACAAGGATAAGATGGTTTTGCAGTCTATAGCCTCTTTTCTTCAAAAGTAGGCTTCTGCTTTTCATCTTATCAGGACATTACTTTTTCATCCCTGTTCCAGCTCCTGTTTATCAGTAAGATATTTATCTGCATTGTATAGATGTGGATTATGCTGCATGAGTTTATCCCTCTGACACTAGTTCCATCTGAAAAACTGTTTCAGGGGAAATCAGCTTCTCATTTTACCAATTAGAATAAAAGCTCTGCGGATAGACTTCACCCACATGCCTAGATGTAGGGGAAACAAATATCTGTTAGTTATTACTGATCAGTTTGGCAAATGGCTAGAAGCCTTCCCTGTAGGATCAGAGAATGCCAAGACAGTTGTAGTGTGGGGTGTGCAGAGGTTGGCAGAGAAGGAATTACAGTTTGAGTGCATAGGTGAGCAAGGAGGGGATGTATAGAGGTAAGGACGGTGGGTGAAAAGATAAGCAGAGGAGGCAGGGAGAGTTAAAGGGGTGAAAGGTTGAAGTGGAGAGGATGGGGGAGGTTTGGGGTGCAGAGGTTGGCAGGGGTTTTAGGATGCAAAAGTGTACTGACGAGGTGGATAAAGATGTAGGTCGCGTATAGGGCAGCCCAATTATTTAAATGGAATGCTCTATGCGCTAGAAAGACCCTAACGCCTTTTTAAAATCACACGGTTGCACAGCACAGGGCAGCAGATGTGTGAGGGTGTCAGTAACAATTAATGGCACTGCTGTGTATCTGCTAAAGGGCAGCACGTTTCTGTGGTGTCAGGAAAGCGATTTTGCATGCGTTCCCAACACAAACAAATGTGAACGCAGGCTAAATGTCTCAGTTACACTGGTGGTTAGTGTTAATCTTCTCATTACATTGGGGCTTGGTGTAGAATCCTTTCATTCGCACTAGTGGACAGCGTGAAGGTCCCCCTTACATTAGTGGTCAGTGTAAATACCCTTTACATTGGTGGTCATTGTAAATATTCTCATTACATTGGGGCTTGATGTACAATCCTTTTATTCACACTAGTGACCAGTGTGAAGGTCCCCCTCTTTACATTGGTGGTTACTTTGAATGCTTCTATTAAATTAGTGGTCGGTGTAAAGCCCTATTACATTGGTGGCCAGTGTTGAAACTCCTCTTTATATTGGTAGTCGGTAAAAAAATCAGCATTGCCATTAATAACACCCTCCCCTCCCCCCAGCACTGCCACTGATACCAAGAGTTCTAGGATCCCTAGGAGTTTTCTTTGTATTGATGTGTCCCCTCACCACCCTAATCCATGGTGTGCAGGCAGGTGGAGATTAAAATTGCATGGGGGGGGGGGGGGGGGCCCAAGAAAATTTTTGCCGAGGGTCCAATTAATATTAAAGACGGCCCTGGTGATAGTGATAAGGGCATGCCTTTCTTTTCAGCCCTCACAGAAGGTATGTGAACTACATTGTATTGATTCGAAGTTTCACATCCCCTATCACCTGCAATCTTCAGGACAAGTAGAAAGACTCAATAGAACCAGTATTCACAAATTGAGAAAGGGTACAGGATATACATTTACCAATTGACATGATCATTTACCTGCAGTGCTAGCTGAGATGAGAATGACACCTAAAAAGGGGATAGGATTATCACCCTTCAACAAATTGATGGGTAGGCCATACCAAATTCAAGTAAAGCAAGTAAAGGCTCAAAGGTCTTAAGCACAGTAGACTCTGACAGCTTGAGAGAAATATAGGAAGACTATGTGGTTAAACTGATTGAGAAATTAAATGGTATCTATACTGTATTTGTCTTTACCTCTACCTACAGGAGAGCCTACTATTCATTTTAAGCCTTGTGATAAAGTCCTTGTAAAAAGGCTATTCAAGCACAAAACCTTGGATCCTCCTTTCAGTAAAACCAGAGACCGTAATTGCAGTGACATGTACAGCAACCTTGACTAACACCTCACTAATCGGGATCCATGACAGTAGGATAAAGAGGGCTCCTGCTTCAGGAGAAGAGACAAAGGTGCCAGAAGTACCAGAGGCATTATGATCACTAATCAATTAACTACATCTGCAATAGTCATCGTAATTTTTGTCACGGTTTACTTGTCCACAGTTTGTGTATTCGACTGTTTATACAGACTTAGATGTGGAGAACATAATATGGTCTAGAACTAAAGCCTGGTATATAGGGTCTGAATATCAGCTGGTAAACCGTCCGACATTCGGCCCGTGTGTACATCAAAAAGCAAGAAGTGGGTGGGTATCAGCACTAAAATCAGTAGAACATAGAAAAGGATGAAATGGCAGCCAGCACAGTTCGCTGATCACCAAAGTCAGTAAAATATAGTCCAAAAATGCAGTGCTTATTCAAATAAAAGTTCATTCATTGAAGATGTAAACTGTGTGATAGTAAGAAGAGCCTTTCACCACTTCCAGTGTGTGAAGAAAGAAGCACACAACACCCAGGTGGGTCAAATCTGCCTACCAGATGTCAATTAAAGGTGAGCATCATATCAATATTCCATGGAAATATAGCTGTCACTCACCAACGGATACAATGAACCCTCCCAAGAATCAATCAAAATATTTAAAAACAACTTCTCAGGAAAGGAGCAGGAGCATTGGAACTTCAAGCATCAGCAATTCAGCATTTACACATGACATGCAAGGCAAGAGCAAGGCAACAACAAAATAGTGAAGCCTGTAGGGTAAAAAGGCACAAATTTATTGTAGTACACTTACAGTTAGGAAGTCACAAACGAACATCAAGAAAGGTATAAAATCCACGATCATCTGCGCGCTTGCATCAGCCAGCCTGACTTGTTTCATCCAAAGGGGATATCATCAGAGGCATGGCTATGTGACGCAAGCACGCTCTATATATAATGATCCCAATAAAAGTGTCAGGTGCTGTAATTCGTCTGAGGAATTAGAAGCTGTATGCAATACATGTTACAATGGGTGTCCGCGCATGCGCAATGTAGCTGCCTGTCACTAGTTATACCCAAAAGAAACATCCGGGAGCGACCAGGAAGTAATAATGGCCGTCATTGAAAAGTATGCAGCAGAAATAAATGTACTGATAATCACCAATCGACTTCTCGAACGAGAGGTTACTGGTGATCGCTTTCGTGTGTACATCAGCCTGTCAAACAAAAGCTGGCCTGAAGGCCGGCTTCTGTCGAAAAGGGCATGCTGGAAAACCAGCATCCAATCAGCACTGACATCCAATTGCTGTGAGCGCTGATCAGTGTGTTGTGGCGGGGGGGAGGGCAGCCCCGGTCAGAACACAATAGCTCAGCAGGGGAAAATCACTGTACTAAGATCGGATAGTTAGTACAGCAGCTCCTCCCGAGCTCCTCAGTTTTTTTTTTTTGTTCAGTCCCCTGGGTTGGACAAAAAAAAAAGTGATAGTGTGTACTAGTCATAAGGGAAGAGATCCCTCACTAATGGTATGCCATTCCTGCAATTCAAATACCGATATGCCCCAAGGTCTAGTCACAAACAAAGTTAAACTTGCAGTAGACTTTATCTCAGTACTATGAGGATCCCACTAGTAGCAGCCTCCTCTGAATGTTTCTGCTTTTGTAAACTGTAGAGTAAAAATTCTGTTGCAAAATGTCACTTATGTATTCAGGCCCACTCCTTTTGAGGTAATAGCTATATCATACTTTCCTTCATGGTGTATTCAATTGGATAACAGTGCTCTTAACCAGAGGGACTGTGCCCTATCTAGCTTTATTGCTGCTTATGTGAAAGTGCCGCTGAATGGTACACCATTAGATCCAATGGAAAATAAAATGACCCAGCCCTGAAAGCTTCTCTGCTAAAACTGTGCTTTAACAATGATTATGGTACGATTCTCAATAAATGTTTTGTTGTTTACCTGCAAATCAGATGTGGCATTTGTTTTCCAGGGTCAATAGTAAGGACACCTATGCTTCTCTTAATCTTTCGTGTGTTAGAAGAACATAAGCTCAAGGTGACAACACTCAGCAGAGTGCCATATCCCTATAATTCGATGCAAAAGGACAGATACATTTCCCAAAATATGCCTATAAAGTCCCAAAAATATGGGGGAATTTATCTGCCCTTTTGTTATAAGAACTTAATCATCTATTCCTTCAAAATAAAAGGAGGGGATATTAGGGATAAAGTGAGTTTTGTGTTAACAAGTTTCTGGTTTCTGGTCAGATTAACTCTCTAATGTCCCGTACACATGATCGGAAATGCCGCCAGCAAAACTCACATGAGAGCTTTTTGTCGGACCATTGATATCCCCATTTAGGGGTCTTGTGTATTTGACAACAATATGTAACTCTCAATATTATTGTTACTATTTTTATGTACATGTTAAAATTTCAATAAAAACGAATTGAAGAGAGCTTTTTGTCGGAAAATGCAACCGTGTGTATGCTCCATCGGTCTTTTGCTGGCGGAATTCCAGCCAGCAAAATATTGAGCGCATGTTCTCTATTTTTCAGTCGGGAAAAGTTCCTATCCAAAAATGCGATCGTCTGTATGCAATTCGGACGCGCAAAAAATCATGCATGCTCGGAAACAATTCGACGCATGCTCAGGAGCATTGAACTTAATTTTCTCGGCTCGTCGTAGTGTTGTACGTCACCGCATTCTTGATGTAGGTAGGGGAACCACCGCTCCAGGATAATCCACACAACTGAGGTTTGCAGCTTCTCCTAAGATAGAGAGACCCAGGTGCAGGCACGGCACATACTAATGGCGATAGATTGAAAGACTCTGGACGGCCGCACTCCAAAATAAATTTCAATGCCTTTTATTTGTGAAAAAAATTCACACAAATGTGGGTCACAGCAAAGCAAAAATCGCTAATGCAATTCACACTACCAGAAGTGCTTACTCATAGCTAATGAGTAAGCACTCCTGGTAGTGTGAAACGCGTTAGAAATTTTTGCTTTGCTGTGACCCACATTTGTGTGATTTTGTTTCACAAATAAAAGGCATTGAAATTTATATTGGAGTGCGGTCGTCCAGAGTCTTTCAATCTATCGTCACCGCATTCTTGATGGTCGAAAGTTCAGAGAACCTTTGTGTGACCGTGTGTATGCAAGACAAGCTTGAGTGGAATTTCTGTCTGAAAAACCATCCAAGATTTTTCGGGTTGGAAATTCCGCTCGCGTGTACTCGATTTACTGAGAAAAATGTGATTTCTAAGAAATGAGAGTGCATTATTAGCTAGTTTCATTCTCACTATGCAAACCGTTAATCTCTGATTGGCTACTACCTACGCATCCTGCTTATGCAGTATTTACTTTATAGAAATATCGAATGCGCCAAATAAACTTTTGATATTTAGCAATACAATACCTGCCTGTGTCTTGTGTGAGTGACCCGACCAAGCAGAAGAGAAACAAAAGTCTGCAGACTTAACCCATAGGGTATTATATGTGCCAGGACAAGGTCATCTAGATCCTGGGATGAACATGCCAAACTGCACCCCCCCCCCCAAGACTTATGAGCATTATGTGTCAGCAAAAATTCCCCCACAAAAACAATGAGCACAAATTTGCATGCTTACAACCTAAACATAAATTCCCCCTTCTCCCAGTACAAATCCACCCCCCCCCTGCTGTAATACACCCTCTCAGCACAAATCTTTGCACCCCCCCCCCCCCAATGAATTAGTTTATTCTGCCAATTAGAATGCATAACTGTGCATAGGCGCAAATACACATAAAGTTGCCTAGAATTTCTGCGCGTTTTTTATGCCCAAAGGCACCTCTCCTGAAGGTGCTGGTAATGGGGTGTTTCTTCCAGCCTGTAAACGCTCCTCTTATAAAACGCCTGTAAATGCCTATATGTGCAGGCTAACAGGCTAATATAGGCTAACATACAAATGTGTTTACAGACTGGAAAAAAACGGCAAACACGTATAAAAGCGTCATTTTTTATTTTTTCCCCAGTGTGCATGAGGTCTTAGAACAGTTCAGCCAGTACCATTCCAATGATTATTTATTGCTACAGCTCTGGAAGTCATACCTTGTACCTGCCCCTAGTTATCATCCAAGCTATAGGGACAGGCTGGGTTGTTCTAAAACAAGGCTCCCTGCTTTCCTGTTGTAGCCCTGTATTCGCAAATACATATATTAAAATGTAATTCGGCGTTGGAAATATTTACAATAGTACAGCTGTCAAAGCCTTGTAGTTCTAACTCTGCATTTTAAATACTCCTCATGTGCTGCAAGTCTTTTTTTAACACTCTTTTCCGATTTTAATGGTGCTTACAAAAGATGTTTAAATCTGTGCATGTCTTAAGCTTCATAGCATAAAAACCTGATTAAAAGAAAATAGTGTCAGATCTATTCTCACCTCCAAAGAGAGACATCTGTACTGATCAAACAGAGATAAAACACCAATATATGTAAAGTCAGGTCATCAGAATAAATCACAGAGAACACTTCAGAAAACAATAATAGGATACTTTGAATACGCAAGAACAGAAATGTTTAATAGAAGGATAGCAGCAAAACAATCAACGTGTTAAATAATTAAAGAGGGGCTCCAGTGCCCCCCAATAAAATTAAAAGTCAGCAGCTACAAATACTGTAGCTGCTGACTTTTAATATAAGGACACTTACCTGCCCCTGGATCCAACGATATCCTCACCAAAGTCGATTCTTCAATTGGCTTTGGGTGCAGGCGCAGGCATTTTCACTAAGAAACAGTGGCAGCCAGTGCATTGTGAGCACTGCCCCCCATCCATGCGCCCGGCCCCTTTCAGGATGCCGGCGGGAGGGGGTGGTACTTTTTGAAGCACCTGATTAGAGCCAGAGGCTCTAATAGGCTTTAAAATAGGGTGGGCTCGGGGTGCAGAGAGTGCACCTTGCACTCTGATCCCACCCAATTATGTGACGATAGCGAATAAATTTTCGCTATTTTCACACTAACCTTCCTCCCCGCTAATCAGAAGGCAGGTCTTCAGACCTGTTTCCTGATTGGCCAAAGTGCCAGGCCACCCTATTGGATGCCTGGCACTTAGGAAGAGGAGCAGAGGAGACACACGCTGGAGCGAAGGTCGCCGCCACTCTGGTGCACTGAGAGGAGCTGCTGCCTGGTGGTAAGTGCCAGGGGGTCTGTCAGAGCCGTGCACAGGGGGGTTGGGGTTGCTGCCAGAGCTGTAAGTCCTGCGGTTGGGGGGGCGGTGGGCACAAGTGGCTGCATATGATGGGCACAAGTGGCTGCATATACTGGGCACAAGTAGCTGCATATCCTGGGCACACGTGGCTGCATTTGACCGGCACAAGTGGCTGCATTTCATGGGCACAAGTGGCTGCATTTCATGGGCACAAGTGGCTACATATGGGCACAATTGGCTGCATTTGATGGGCACAAGCGGCTGCATATGATAGGCACAAGTGGCTGCATGTGATGGGCACAAGTGGCTGCATAGGATGGGCACAAGTGGCTGCATTTGATGGGCACAAGTGGCTGCTTATGATGGGCACAAGTGGCCATTTATATTGGGCACAAGTGGCTGCATATGATGGGCACAAGTGGCTGCATATGATTGGCACAGTGGCTGCATATGATGGGCACAAGTGGCTGAATATGATGGGCACAAGTGGCTGCATATGATGGACACAAGTGGCTGCATATACTGGACACAAGTGGCTGCATATACTGGGCACAAGTGGCTGCATATACTGGGCACAAGTGGCTGCATTTGATGGGCACAATGGCTGCGTTTGATGGGCACAATGGCTGCATTTGACTGGCACAAGTGGCTGCATATGATGGGCACAAGTGGCTGTATTTGATGGGTACAAGTGGCTGCATATGATAGGCACAAGTGGCTGCATATGATGGGCACAAGTGGCTGCATTTGATCCAGCAAGTTTTTCAACCGGTGGACAGCAGAGCATACAGCAATGTCCCTAAGCTTTCCCTCCTTGTGCAGGAACCTTTCAGTGAGGCTGACTCACTTTGCCTGACAAGCGTGGTTCCTCTCCCTACTATAGTCACTCACAAAATGCGCATCAACCCCAGCAGGGCACTGCTATTTATTAGCACTGCACATACTATAGATTGTCACCAAAGGTCACTAAGGGCTACAGTGTCCAATTGGACTACAGCTCCTCTGATGATGCCTACAGAGTCTGCAGAGGAACCATGTTCCTTTCAGCCTCCACTCCCACCTGCACAGCAGCACAGCAACACAGTCCACCTACAGCATGGAGGATAAACTATACCTGCCTGCATATTTATTATTTCATTTTTTTTCAAGAGGTCCGAAACGCTAAAGTTTTTTTTTACCCTAATGCATTCTATTCCCTAAACACTTACCCGAGCCCTCTCTTGATCCAGCGCTTTACCTGTCTGCAGCAGTGCTGCTCTCTATTCCTGAATTCACAGGCCATAGGTTCCTGCTGCTCTCAGTCAAATCCTTTGAGGAGGGAGTGGGGGGCATGGCCGAGTCACATTGTGTGGCCCAATACGGCTTACTATGGGAGCATAGCCAGGACAGGAGGAGTGGAGAGTGTAGGCAGGGGAACTCCAGAAAAGGATATAAGGGACCACTCTGTGCAATACCATTGCACAAAGCAGATAAGTATAGCATCTTTTTATTTTAATAAAAAAAAAATAGAGTTTACAATAACTTTAAGTCTGCACAAGCTTTTCATGTAAATTCACTGGGAAGATCATTGTACGGCTCTCTCTCCACTCCCAGCTCTCTAAGCCCCTTATGAGAATAGAGAATATGCGGTCACTAAAAAAAAGGTATTTATAATGTTGTTTATATTTTTTTTATACACAAATGTTTTACCTTCTATTTACCTCCCAGCGGGGTTGCTAGTCCCACGTCTCTGAGCAGAGAGCGTATCTCTTATACAGCTCAGAGCCTAAAGTTCTCCCTGCTCCCCTCTCCCTCCCTCCTTCCTCTCTCGCATAGGATGACACAGCCGATCTGCTCCTTCTCCCCCTCCCCTCTAGTGTGTGTGCTTTGCAGGAAGTCAAGTGTGAGGAGAAAGGAGGGAGGAGAAACAGCAGATCAGCTGTGCCTTCCCGTGCAAGAGAGGAAGGAGGGAGGGAAAGGATAGCAGGGAGAACTGTTGGCTCTGAGCTGTATGAGAGACACTCTCTGCTCAGAGCTGTGCTGAGGAGGCAGGTGGCATTGATGAGCACTCATCGGCTGCACTGATAGGCAGTACTGATAGGAGGCATTGATGGACACTGATATGTGGCACTGATAGGCTGCACTGATCTGCAGCACTGATAAGTGGCATTGATGAGCAATGATCTGTGGTATGGATAGGCAGGGTGGCACTGATGGGCTAAGATGAGCACAGATAGGCAGCATTGATGAGCACTGATAGGTGGCACTGATGAGTACTGATAGGTGGCACTTATAGGCACTGGTAGGTGGCATTGATGAGCAATGGTCTGTGGCATGGATAGGCGGCAAGACACTGATGGGCATTGATGAGCACTGATAGGTGGCACTGATGGGCAATGATAGGTTTTACTGATGGGCATTAATGAGCACTGATAGGCAGCACTCATGGGCACTGATAGGCACTGATAGACTGCATTGATGGGCACTGATAGGTGACACTGATAGGCAGCATTGATGAGCACTGATAGGTGGCACTGATAGGGGGCACTGATAGGCATCATTGATGAGCAAGCACTGATAGGTGACACTGATAGGTGGAATTAATGGGCAGTGATAGGTGGCACTGATGGGCATTGAGCACTGATAAGCAGCACTGATAGGTGGGACTGATGGACGCTGATAGGTGGCACTAATGGATGCTGATATGCGTCACTGATGGACGCTGATAGGCGGCATTGATGGGCACTGATAGGCGGCACTGAGCACTGGTAGGCGGCACTGAAATGTAGCACTGACAGGTGACACTAATGGGCATTGATGGGCATTGATAGGTGGTGATGATAGGCAGCATTGATGAGCAATGATAGGCGACACTGAAATGCAGCACTGGATGGCGGCACTGGTAGACAGCATTGATGGACACTAATAGGTGGCATTGATGAGCACTGATAGGTGGCACTGATAGGCAGCACTGATTATCAGTTTATAAACAATTTACTGACATTCTTGGCAGTTAACGCCTCTCCTTACCTTACACAGACACAGGGTGGGAGGAAAGGGCTGCCGATACCCAGCAAGTGTGTTTAGCTAATCACATGGTAAAGGGCCGCCGTGATTGCGCTGGATGCACGTCCCAGGGGGTATACAGGAAGCAGAGTTCTGGGAGGACATCCATGGACACCCTCCCAAAATTGGAAGCCCGGGGGTTGAGTGAAAGGGGGGTCAGGGGGGCCCATCATGGTTTCTTGCACTGGGGCCCTGGAGGTTCTAGTTATGCCCCTGGGCCACATACTTTAATAAGAAAGCAAAAGAAGTACGAAGCAGCTCAATGCAGCTTAGAATTAGGTCAAAAGCCAGAAAGAATAAGGTCAACTGTATTCTACCTATATTTGTGAATGGACTCAAACTGATTTGAAATGCAAGTAAAATGCATCTAAAAGCATAGTCCATTTTAGGTACACAAGCCCTTAAAGCGGAACTTTGCCCTGCAAAATTTACTTTCACTCTCTGCCTCCTCCCAAATAACAGCCTTATTTTCTCTGGAGGGGCTATTTCTTGTTTTGTTTTTTGTTTTTTTATGAAGCCTCCCTGGGAGACCCCCATCACAAATCCCAAGAGCCCATTCACAGAGTGGCCCAAGGTGGAGCCTCTCAAGTCATCAGGGACCAGGCTGCCTAAACCCAGAAAAGACAGTTAGCTGAGGAGGACCAAGATGGCAGTACGGGACACAGACAGCTGAACAGAGGATCACTGCAGGACAAGCCTGGATCCACTGGGAAGATCAGTGCATATTTTCAAGAGAACACAACATAACAGATAAGAGGGACAGAGGGGGAAAAAAGGTGGGGAGAGTGAAACTTTAAAATGAAGGTCTCACTTTTTCATATTTTGTTTGGTAACTTTAGGGGGTTGTTATAGAATATATTTGTTGTAGTTTGTGTAGAATTTTTGCTTTAAATAAATTAACCCATTCCCAGTACAGGCAGAGCTAGTGACAGACAGATCTTTGTAACCCTATTAAATTTAAGATTTAAAATAAACATATTCAAATCGCTCTTATGGAAGACATATCCTCCAGAGCCAATACTAATGATTTATTTAGATTAAACTTCAGAGCAGAGAAATTGTCAAATGTAGTAACAGTTTTTGATTTCAGTCAGCTAGATATGGTATAAAAGATCTTCTTAAGCCCCATACACACGGTCAGACTTTTTCATCAATTTGGTCCGATCGGACAAGGTTGTTGAAAAATCAGACCGTGTGTATGCACCATCGGACAGTGTTCGTCGGTTTGTCCGTCGGACAAAGTCTTATCTCCTGCTGGAAAGATTTCCCGTCAACCCGGTCCGATCACACCAAATCCGAGCGTGTGTACGCTTGTCCGACCGGACAAAGTGCTACGCATGCTCAGATCACATTACAAGACCAAAGCTATTGGCTACTAGCCTCTACGTAGTCCCGTCGTAGGCAACAAACGTCACCACGTTCAGAATGATCGGATTTTCCGACAACTTTGTCCGATCGTGTGTACGCAAAACCAACATCAGACAAAGTATGACGGACATGGTCCGACGGACCTGGTCCACGGATTGTCCGCGCGTGTGTATGGGGCTTAAGAGTGGGTTTACAGTGGTTTGCTGCAGTTTGGCTGCTGCTCGATTGTGTGAGCGTTATTCCCGCGGTTGTAGGTATGCTTCTATTGAATTCTATTAGACCACAGCAGACCAGTGTGAACCCACTCTTTAACACCAGCTTTTGGACTGATCAATTCCTGGGAGTGACCTGCCAAACATTAAGGTACCAAGGAAACAGGATAAGGTGATAGCAGTTCAACCAACTAATAAGGTACTTTTACCACCAATATGTTGGACCTCTGATGATAAAAAGGACATCATATAAAAAAAAAATAAAAAAAAAGATCGAAAATCTTTATGTTAATGTCATCTCTGCAAGAGATGATTTTTGACCTAAACAGCAATATTAGGGTACACGTGAATATAAATTTAGAAGCCAAACCAAAACTGGAGAGAGGGCCCATAAAAAAAGCTTATGTTATATTATTTTCCCTAGTCCTTTTTCTCTTTGGGTGTTACATTGCAAAGCACACAGGAAAAATTATATTGTTGTGTAAATTATTTGCTTAAAAGAAACATAAGACAAGGTAAAGTATATTTTGTGTTGATACCAAGGGCACAGTTTAATCAAATGACGTGACTCTCATTCAGTAAACACAAATGTCATCCAAATCATCCAACATAACTTCTGGGAGCAATATACTACGTATGCTTCTAGGTGTACAGATATACAAATCAGCCAGTACAGTGGCGGCTGGTGAAGTTTTAGGATGGGGGAGCTAGACCCAGCCTTCCTTTTTGGCCAATCCCACTTCTAATAAGCCCCACCCATTATAGAATCCACCCACTCCGCCCCCTGTATTCGACTTGCTTCCACCCATAGTGTCAGGAGTATACAGCTTAGCATCACAGGACAGAGTATACAGCCCCAGAATCACAGGACAGAGTATACAGCCCCAGAGTCACAGGACAGATTATATAGCTCAGCATCACAGATCAGGGTATATAGCTTAGCCTCCCGGATCAGGGTATATAGCTCAGCATCACATGACAGAGTATATAGCTCAGACTCACAGATCATGATATATAGCGCAGCCTTGCAGATCATGGTATATAGTGCAGCCTTGCAGATCATGGTATATAGCGCAGCCTCGCAGATCGTGGTATATAGCGCAACCTCACAGATCGTGGTATATAGCGCAGCCTTAAAGATCATGGTATATAGCGCAGCCTCGCAGATCATGGTATATAGCGCAGCCTCACAGATCATGGTATATAGCGCAGCCTCGCAGATCATGGTATATAGTGCAGCCTCGCAGATCATGGTATATAGACCACGGTTTACAGCTCTGGTGATCAGACTTAGAAAAGACAATTGGTTTGCACTGGCAGTGGTATGGCTCTATGATCAGACTCAGGACACACATTTGGTTGGCACTTGTAGTAATATGGGGATCAGACTCAGAGCAGACACTTGGTTGGCACTGGCAGTAGTGTGGTTGTATGATCCTACCAGCCCTGTGTTCCTGAACACTATGGATGAGATGAGTGGTGTGCCGATCAGATTGCTCCTGTCACCTATCACTATGCTCATGTCACCCCATCCCGGCAGCTTACAATCAATATCTCCTGTCCGGATGGATATGCTTCCTGTCCCTGTGCAGAGCTCATCTGGTAACAGCACTTGGTTGGACAGGGGCAGCCGGGGGCTCGCGGCACTGACAGCAACCCCCCCTGCGGGGCTCACGGTACTCTGAAAGCAACTACCCCGACCTCCCACCGCGGGGGTCATGGTACTCTCAAGGCAAGAACCCCCTTGGAGGTCTGGCCCTTCACTTACCGGGATGTGGTATCCTCTCCTCCTGCGTCTCCTCAAGAGTGCGGGCAGCAGGCAGCAGCAGTGGCGGAGGTGTCCATGTGTCCATTCCTCCAGCACATGTCTCCTCTGCATGTCTCCTCTTTCTAAGTGCTGAGCATCCAATAGGACCGCCCGGCATTTTGGCCAATCGCAAAACAGGTCTCACTGACCTGCCTCCGGATTGGCGGGGAGGCACTGTAGTGTGAAAATAGCAAAACTTAATTTGCTATGGTCACACAATTGGGTGGGATTAGGGCGCATTCTCTGTGCCCCATGCCCACTCTATTTTGAAGCCTATTAGAGCCTCTGGCTCTAATCAGGTGCTTCAAAAAAAAAACATCCCCTCCCATCCCGCCATAGGAGTCCATGCGTCCGGCATCCTGAAAGGGGCTGGGCGCAGGGATAGGGAGGTTGGCAGCAGGTGAAGGGGCGGCGCTCGTGAGTCCACAATGCACAGGCCGCCACTGAGCCAGTATAACAGTGATCACTGGCTGCAGTAGGAGACAAACCACAGCTTCATAAAACTCTGTTCTAGTGTCTCAACATACAGAAGGTGCCATAATGTCACACTACTTACTCTGTAAATACTCTGTAAATACAATGCTCAAGTGTTAAGTTTGCAGTGCCTGCTACAGAACACTTCTATGAAACACTGTGTAGCATCATCAGAAGCCCATGAATTGATTGATGTAAATCTTGGGCTTAACACAGGATCCTAGCTCTCACTGACAATGGTTCCAGACCTAAAGCTGCCAGGACCCACATGAGCCATTCCTAGAGCCTCTGTTTTAATATGGCGCTGGAAAACAGCTGTTTTCCAAGTGTCATTTAAATACAGCACCTAGGGCTTAAGTGGTTAAATTCTATTGATTAGACATTTCAAACTGAAGTTGGCTCTAAAACAGGTCTGGATGAATTTTCTCATGCAGAACTTTGGATAAACAATTTGCTGGTAATTATGTGAAAATCTTTATATCTGAAGATAACTGTTAAATCAGTCTATACAAACTACAAAGCGATGCATCTTTACTTTCTTTTAAAATAAGCACAGTAAGAGCTGTAAACCCAAAGCGGAAAAGCTTAGCTTCTAAAGAGTAAATTAGGTAGATGACTTAAAAATATAATATTATTCCCAAGGCATTTTAGAAAGTTGATGATTTTGTTTTAATAACTAAGCCTAAATACTTGAGATAATTCTTATGAAGTCATGCATCCTTCTGATATACACCAGTCTCATATATTCTAAGTCAAATCATTAGGCTGTTTCAACTGTTGCTAAAAAATAACAACCTGGCCACCACAGCAATGCAGTAGTTGCACATCATGGGAACTGAAAATGCACAAAACAGTTTAAGGCCCCTTGCACATGAGGGCATCTAGCTGCTGTGCATTCACCTGGGAGGTGAAGGTGGTGCACAGGTGCAGTGCCCAGCCCCACTGTCTACAGCATGTCAAAGTCTATTGCAAGCTGTGGTTGGATTGGGCTGTATGCTGCACCAAGTGGTACTTGTGTTTAGTGCCCCATGCATTTATGGATAATATCTGGAATGCGGGTCTACTGTTTTCACTATTTTCACTATTTTCAGCATTTTTTTTTTTAAATCTCAGTGCTGCTGATCTCCTTCAGCCTCAATCAACCACTTACAGTCTACATACACTTGCTCCTGCATCTGGTGCACATATTTGCACAGGGCTGGCTTCCTGATGGTAACAGAGGTGGACCATGCCTGTGCAATGAGTACAGGTATTCATTCTAATGAAAGCCGCATGTATTAAAAGGTTGCAATTATATTATATGACATTTTAATGATTTCAATGAATCAGCTGTTCGGATTTATCAGTAGTTCAACACAAACCTTGGGGCTTCAAATCTTTCTGTATTCCCCACACCTTATAACTCCCTATCCTAAGTACGTTTTTTACAGCTTTTTCCACTCATCAATCCTGTACACATCTGTTATTGGCAGAGTAACTACAGTAAATATCTAATGAACCTATAACAATACCAAAGATACATTTACCAATGCCAGATGGATAAAAAGCAGTTAACAGACAGAAAACCATAGTCCAGGAAAGCAGCTGTGGAGCTGAAGCTGAAAAAAGATGGAAAACTAGCATGAGTAGGAAGAAGACAGAGCTATAAAAATTGTGATCAGCAGTAATCCATGGTACAAGTTAGTTCAGGTAGGAAAATGTCCCTGATTTGAAGATATGGATATATGTGTAATGTTTACAAGAACCTAAACAAGTGAGACAGTTGGTTGTGTGGTGCAGGACTTTTAATTTAGAACATAGTCAACATAAGTCAGAACAAGTGGCCCCTGAGTTTTGAGAGTTTCTTTATCAGGGCTAAAAAAAAACATCTAATGCTTATCCCGAGAGGAGCGGCTGGATATATTAGGTTCTCTGTTCTGGTGTCATAACTCTGCAAACAGCTTTGTCTCATCTGACACACCTAGCTGAGTGGAGAATTGTTGCAAACACCTGCACATGCATAAATGTAAATATCGTGCACGCAGCTAGAAAAACACACCAGAAAAATGGACTCCGGTTTGGTTTACTGCAAGTAGAATATATTGTCACAAATTAAGAGTAAGCAATGATGCAAGAATATATCAACTGGAGTTATCACTCTAAACAGGTGCCCTTGGTATGCAGCTCACAAGGAGTGTCCCTAGCTATGCGCAAGCTCAGTGGGCAATTACCATGGAGAAATCAGTGCTTAATTTGTTGCTTTCCTTTCCTCCAAACATCTGCCAGCTATTTGTTGGGGCCCAGTCTGAGAAGTGGTGCACTTAATTACATTCCCTTAAGGTTCTGCATGCAGTGGTTAATGCATCTTAGTAATGATCAGCCCCTTCTGCTAGCAGTGGTAATATAAACAGAACAAGTTGCTGCTCACCAGTCTTGTGCACTCGCCAGACTTTTAGTGGACATGTCTTCCCTTCCAGGTGGATCTGATACACCAGAAACCCAAGCAACTGCTTGCAGATGATATAAGGCTAGGACTTCCACCTGTCAGCTAGCTTATGCTTCCCAGGCATACCCAGATTTCTCAGTAACACCTGATCACACTGCTGTAAGTTCTCAACTGTAAATCCTAGATAAAAGTTCTTTTGTTTTGTTGACCTCGTGCTTCTGAGGCTGCTTCTGCCCTTTCTTAACCCATTTTCAAGCTCTTCCTCAAGCAATCCACATACCCTCTATAGCATGTCACAGATGTCTGATCCAGCGATGTACCAACTGTTAACTCAGCCAGCAACCAGGCTTCTCTCCCGAACATGAGCATATATGGAGAGTACCCTGTGGCATCATTCTCAGGACTGTGGTAAGCATGCACAAATGCTAAGATGTGCCTGCTCCAGTGTTGAGCCTTTTTAGCTGTGAATCTCCCTGTGGATGGATGGTAGGGAGTCCTTCTGCACTTCTGAACACCTAATAGATCCAGCAACTTCTTTATGAGTCTGCTTTCAAAGTCTCTCTACTGATCAGAATGGATTCCTTGGGTGTAAGGAGACTAGCCGGAGGAGAGTTGCCCATAGGCCTGGCACAGAAAGCAATTTCCAGTATGGCTGCGCTCGCATGAAAGCGTGCATGTGTATTGCGAACACATATTTGCCATGGTGAAGACGTGTGCGTGGCGGCGCATTCAATGCTTATCATATCCTGGCGCCCTCTGGCTTTTAAAATATATCAGACAATTATTAGGATTGGGACTATGTAGGCACTTAGTAGTAGTCAAAAATAGGTTAAAAAATAACATTTATCGATACAAAAATTAAAACACATATCTGAGATATAGGTACAGATAGTAATACTTTGACAGAAAAATGTATACAAGCATATTAAATGACATTTAACATACTTGTATACATTTTTCTGTCACAGTATTGTCATATCTGTACCTATATGGCCTCATCTCGGATATGCGTTTTATTTTTGTATCGATAAATATTATTTTTTTAACCTATTTTTGACTACTACTAAGTGCTTACATAGTCCGAATCCTAAAGGGTAATTGTCTGATATAATTCAAAACCAGGGATGATGGCACCCCACAAACGTTAGCCAGATATATCTTTAATCTGGCCTTTAAAAGAGTAACTGCAGCACATGGACATTGCTGACTGGTCTTCAGCTTCCTGCTTCCTGTTCCTGTGTGTGTGCTAATGCTTCTGGTCACCTGTTACCGACTCGACATGACCTAGGATACCTCTTGGAACAAGAGAACAAAAGTACCCCCGGTACATTTTGACATTATAGGCAAGTTCACAGTATTAAATCGAGAATATTATAAAAATATAAAGAATTTATTAATATACAGAACAAGATAAAAACTGGTGCATACATCACCATACGATAATTATAACAAAACATAGTACAAATATGACCCAAGAAGGGCTACGTAATGTTGTGAACAGTACTCTTCTCATTGTTCACAATGTGTTTCAGGAGCAAATATAAATCCCTTCTTCAGGGACATTTGTAAGAGAAGATCACAGCTTTAGAGCACTCTAAAATAGAACATAACATTTGTTAGGAGCCATGAAACAGATGGAATATATACAGTACATATATATTGCAGATAGTGTATTGGTAATAGGAGAATTGACATACCAAAGGGTTGGCCCAAAGCGGGCTCCTCGCAGCTAAAAACAACCAGAGAGTAAAATAAACTCCTGTGCCGATATAACTGTCAGAAACCATGAATCAGACCGAGACAGAAGTACAGTTAAATCTCCCTTGTTTAATAATAATAATAAAAAAAGGTAAACAGAGTAAACATAATCAAAACATAGCCAGAGTTCAGGAACCAGAACGGATAGTCAGACAAGCCAAAACGTCAGGGAGCCAGAGATGAGCATAGTGGAACAGCAAGCAGGATCTGGAGCCAGAAGGAATGTCAGCCAAGCAAGTCTTTAACAGGAACACAGGAGAGCGTCTCTAGAGATGTGACCAAGGCAAATGCAGAGGTCATCTGGGCCAGACGGCTTAAGTAGGCAGGACTGACGAGCAAGATATCATTAACAGGCGAGTCACTGTGGAGAGATAGGAACTGACAATTAGCCGACAGCTGAGCGGCCAGCTCAGAGAAGGAAGGGCTGACAATAACAAATTTTGTGAAGCTTCCAGTCATCTCATGTCATGAGACTGTGAGAGAATATGTCTGACTGCCAAAATGCCTAAGTGGTGGGGGGGGGGGGCTATATAAAGCCTCAACATCTATGGCTACAAGATGTGTCTCATGAGAAAGATAAATCCCTTCCAGATTTTGTAACAGATGGATAGCATTCCTAATGTAGAAAGGGAGAGTAGTAACATATGGTGTGTGTCTATGAACTTAGATTTTCGGTGATGATGCCTTTTCCTGAGACAATAGGGCTGCCTGGTGGCATTTTCAGATATTTCTGTACTTTGGGTAAACTGTAAAATGTTGGGACTATGGTCGACCAAAGAAGTTGAGTGCACATGCTCAGCGTCATATCCAGAGGTTGTCTTTGGGAAATAGACTTATGAGTGCTGCCATCATTGCTGCAGAGATTGAAGGGGTGGGGGGTCATTTGGGATATTTAGTGCAAATAAATTCCCAGGTATCCTTATTGATGATGCCCTGGGAATAAGCATCATCAACAAGGGTGTAAAAATTAATGTTAAACTTGTCAATAATGCATCTGGGAATAGGTTTGTACCCAGGCATTATTTTGGAGAATCCTTTTACACATTAATTTGTATTGTTCATTTAGTCATGATCACTATATTACCTCCCTTATCGGAAGGTTTTATAGTGAGTGAATGTCGTTTTTTCAAGGACTGTAGAGCATCTCTTTAGGTTGTAGAAAGGTTCCCCTTGGAGGAATATGTTTTGAGTTTTTTAATTGAAGGAGCACATTGACACTAAAGTAGAACCAGTGTCAAACACTATCATATTTAAAAAGAAATCTGACAAATTTCCATCTCTGTCAGGGAATCCCAATCTGACCGCTTTTTTGACCACTATAGAAATTAAAAAACTCAAAACATATTCCTCCAAGGGGAACCTTTCTACAACCGAAAGAGATGAACTACAGTCCTTGAAAAAACAACATTCAATCACTATAAAACCTTCCAATTAGGTTCTTCTCAAGTATTTCTTAGAAAGCTTAGGCAGATCTCCATCTCTCACTTGGGTCACAGTAGAGCTTGGGAACACCTGCAGCATAAACCCCAATAGCTTCAGCCCCTGATGTTTCCTTGACATGATGTTCGACTCCTTCTGATGTTACTTGTGTCCACTCTTCTGAAGAAGTCTCCAGGTCAGGGTCATACAGTCTCCTTGACAGGGCATCAGCATCCCTATTTTCAACACCTGGGTGATACTTCAGGCTAAAACAGAAACCAGATAGAGTCACCTACCATCTATGCCCTGCCGCATCCAACCTGGCAGTAGGGAGTATATATGTGAGCAGATAATTATCGATCTTGACCATAAAGTATGCACCATACAGATAGTCTTTCGACTTATCCACTACTACCCACTTCAAGGCAATGAACCACAGCTTGCGTGTGGGATAGGGGTAATGCTCTGGCTCCCATAGGCAACAGGTCGTAGGTGTCCATCGTGCTCTTGATACATCATCCCACCTAGCCCATCACAACTAGCATCGACACAACTCATAGGGTTTGGTTGGATCAGCATAGGCCAGGACAGGGACATTTGTTAAACTCCTCTTCAACTAATGGAAGGCCTGTTAGCACTGATCAGTCCATTGGTCTTGGATTGACTCTTGTGGCTCCCTGGGCCCTCTGGCTTGACTGGCTGGTTTTGGTTATTCTGAATCTTCTTTCCTCGCTCCTCAGCAACTCAATTAGGGGTCAAACTATCTTGTCGATTCAGTCTACGAATCTTCAGTAATAGGAGCAGAACCCCAGAAATGACCTCAGTTCAGTCATGTTACTTAGTCACTGGCCACTCCCTCAGCAGAGACAATGTATCCAAGATAAGTGACAGAATGCTGCTAGAACTGACATTTCTCTACAGGCAACTTCAACGACTCACCATGGAATAGTTTCAGAGCCTTCTCCAAGCGCTCTTTATGCTCTTCAAGGGTTCTGCTAAAGATGATGATGTCATCTAAGTACACGAGCACTTCAATCAGGTTCATGTCCCCACTGTTCATTCCACCAGTCACTGGAAAGTAACTGGAGCTCCTGACAGACCTTGGGGCATTCTGCCAAACTCATAGAACCCCAGCCGGCAGATAAAGGCACATAGGTGCACAGGAAACGGATAGTACCCACTCTTTAGGTCCAACAAACTAAACCACTTCACCATCGACAGACATTAAAAATTACAGATTGATTGCCTGGATCAAACCGTTAATTATCAATTATAGTAATAAGAAAAAATATGTAATTTATCAATCTTTCATCTAAATGATATAACCAAAAAGACGCAGTCCTAGCGACCCTAAAAGGCATTTAACAAAAAAGAGAGAATATAGTTCTCCCAAGAGGACCACTGCTAGGACACAGTGATTGATTCAAAAAGTTTTATCAAATTGAAAAACCACACAACAAATTAATGAAAAAAGACTAGTGATTTACCTCACTGGTAGTTTTAAAAATAGTACAACGTTGTCATATATTAAAAAGAAGAGGAATCGCAGCTGCACCCGTAATTGCATATATAGTGATATGAAGCTCAGTTCTCAAGAGCCAAAATTAAATACTGATGTAGTTACAGAGCAGCTTGGTTGTAGACAAAAAAAAATAGTGAATCAAAAAAAGCCCATATAAATATGGGTGGTATTGGACGGGTTGGTGAGTTTGTTACTGTCATATACTCAAAGGACACATGGTATCGTTTTACTGTCCACAAGTGTATGGTTAGTCCCTTTTTGGATTTGAGTAGCTAGACAGATTACACCTGGTGAAGCAGAGAGGTAATTATATTGAAGCTGAAATAGTCAGATGGAACAGACTTAGGCATAGAGTCACTTTAACAGTATGGATACATCTTCAAAGGCCATCAGATGGGGAGACAGAAAACCGGGGACAGGAACAAACACAACTGTGTAAATAGACTTAGTTCAAGACACTCTCACCATGTCATATATCCCGGCCACTTCCCTGTACCTCTACCCATCGGTCCAGATTGGAACATGCTCAGAGTGAGCTGATGTCCTGATGCCTTGAGGTTTCCGCTGTATATAAAGTGCCGTTCATGCAGGTTTGTTGATTCCAGTCATTGGATTAGAAGCTGTCGTTCCTCTACCATCTTTCTGCTTCACACAGCAAACTGGCAATCCCCCTTCCAACATGCTGACGCGTTTCACTAGCCAATCAACGCTAGTTTCCTCAGAGCTGGGAGGGGTTTAGGGAGCTGGGCTTAAAGTGGTGTTTCCACCAAAAAAAAAATAGCTTAAAATTCATAAAAAAAATAAATAAAAAATAATTGGAACAAAAATTTATTTTTACTCACCTCTAAATGCCTGTTGCTAGGGGGTCCTCGTAGTCTGCCTCCTTCAGTGCCCGGGCACTGACATCACTTCCCCTTGGTGCAGTCAGTCATCTGGGACACATGACAGGTCCCGGATTACTTTGCGGCATATCACGATGCGCAGCGCCATTCGCGCATGTGCAGTGGGTGCCCACAGTAAGAATGCCGGCGGGGAAAGGGGGGGCTTTGATCCCCCGCATCGCTGGACCCTGGGGCAGGTAAGTGTCCAATTATTAAAAGTCAGCAGCTGCAGTATTTGTAGCTGCTGACTTTAATTTTTTTTTTTTTAAGGGGCATCCCACTGTAGTACCTGTGTTTGACCACTGGATTTCACCTACACCACCTACCATACTTAACAGAGGCTAAGAGGGAGCCTTGTGCTAAATATAACGTTTTTAGACCTAAAGAGCAAACTGTTGCTCTTCCCTTGTTCATTTTAACGTAATAGCATATAATGCACCACAAGCAAAAGCCTTTTCCAAAAATGGACACTTGAACATGGAGAGTGAGAAAACATATTGACTTTCATGCTTCACTAAAAATGAAGAGCAAACTATCGCTCTTCACTAGTCGCCTTGACCGCATAAATATAAATTACACCACCAAAAGGGGAGCACATAGGAGTGGAAAGCACCTAAACACCAAGGGCTAGAAGCCTATTAGTTGTCTTGCTTCACTGATTGCAAAAATCTTAAATTTTTTGGACCTGAAGAGCAAACTATCGCTCTTCTCTTGTTCATTTTAGACATATTGGCATAAATTACACCACAGGCAGAAGCATTTTCCCGAAAATTAACACTTGAACATGAAAAGCAAGAAAAAGAAGAAGAAAGCATATCGATCTTTATACCTCACTGAAAATGAAGAGCAACCTATCGCTCTTCATTAGTCGCTTTATCCGCGTTGGTGTAAATTGCACCACCAAGCGAGAGCGAACGGGAGTGGAAGGCACCTAGATACCCAGAGCGAGAAGCATAATGGCTATCTTTCTTCACTCATTGCAAAAATGCATTATCTTTCTAAAAATGGCTGCAGGTTGCACTCATTGTTCAAGCCCATAGGCGCCATGGAATTCAGGTAATAAATCCACATTTTCTCCTTTTGTAGGAGAATAGTGTCGAAATCTCTTTTTCTTGGGGGTAGGTTTAACACATAAATTCCTTTCACCTTTAACTCTTTAGGGTCACCATCATGAAATTGAGCAAAATGCAGAGAGATAGGGCGGTCATCATCCTTCTTTTTATTCTTGATGCTACCAATGTGTTTGCCAATTCTAAAAGTACATTTTAGTGTATTTTTTCCTGTAAATATGCATTTAACAAATATCTGCATAAATATCGTGCGACAATTTTTTTTTAACAACCCCCATTTTATTCTCCAGGGCCTCTGCTTTCAGAAAATATATACTTTTTGGTGGATTTACAGTAATTTCTAGCAAAAAATGCAGATTTTAACAAAAAAATAATGCTCAGGTAGACAAGTGGTTAAAGCGTTAGACCTTCTGTCGATTTATTTTTTTACGGTCTATGTTTCTATTTGAGAGATTCACCACTCTATTTATACTGGTGGCAATTGTCCTTGAAAATGAAAGTGAGGGGAAATCCAAAAGTTTAGAGTTGTCCCCACAACAAGAGGTAAGGGAAATCTTCCAATGGCCACTAATGAAAATTCCCCTCACTTTTTTAGAGAATTACTCTAAATTTCTGTTGCATCTCTAGGGCAGGACGTAAAGTAATAGTAAATAGTAATAGTAAAGTAATAGTAAAAAGACAAAACTAACCTGGCAGTTAACTCTTCCCTAATATCCAAAACATAACAAATTGCTATACATACACTTTAAATTAGACAGTTGCAGGGATGAAGAGCTGAAACCCCAAACTTTACAGGTAAAATCTGATCTATGCCAGGGCACTACAGCAGCAGGATTAGAGGTACAGATGGAAAATGATGAATGGATAAAGGACAATCCGCAACTCCATACATGTTCTTTAAATCAGTCCAAATTTATTATATCACCATAAAGATAAAAGTACAGCAGAGGTAGATGTGTTTCAGCCGCAACAGCCTTGTTCACAACCCAGAACAAGATGGAGATGGAGGTGCCAGCGCAGGCGGTGCAGTTTTTTTTTTCACAGCACCTAGAAAAGTACTTACATGAACACATGATCATATATCAATGCTGAAAGCTACAGCTAAAGCCAAGAAGACTAAAACCACCAGGGTAACAGAATGTATTCCGTAGATTCATCTTTGTAAATTAGAAATGAAAACACATGCAGAAATAACAAGAAATCAGATCATTGCTCCTACCCAGTGCCATGCATTATGAGAAACCTGGCCCAATGTTCTGGTTCATCATGGAGGAGCCACTCTCGACAACTACGTTCTGTTTTCTTCCACTGCAATTATTCTGATGATCTCCATCACCAGTTCTATCCTCATTGCAACAATACCACCTATTACTCATCTCTGCTGTACTGTACAGTGAAACTACCAGCTAATTCTTTCTCCATACTGAAAATCCATCAACCATATTCCTTTGTATTTCATCTCTCCATCCTGTATCTTCCTCCCATATTTGGTATTTCAATTAGCTTTTCCTGCCTCCTTTTATGAGAATTTCCATCTGTACCCCCTTTTTTCTTATATTTATAGCTGCTAAGCAACATCTGCTTTTGGTTCTCCATTTCAATACTGGATTTTTCAACAGGTCTTTGTTGCATATCAGAGAAACTTCTGCCTTTTAATAGTCTTTTTATCGTACCGCCTTAGGCGTAGGACCTGTTTGTTGTACATCTGCGAATGAAAGTATACTAAAAACATCCATAGCTGCCCTTTGATCAGTAGATGTCAACACACGCTGGGGAAGATTTTCGAAAACTGTAGAATCTGGTGCAGCTGTGCAGGGTAGCCAATCAGCTTCTAACTTCAGCTTGTTCAATTAAGCTTTGGCAATGACATTTGGAAGCTGATTGCAGGGGCGGACTGACAACTCATGGGGCCCCCGGGCAATAGGGGATTATGGGGCCCCCAGGCAATCAGAGATTATGGGGCCACACAGTATATACACACACAGTATACAATGTACACACAGTATACACAGACATGTTTCTATTGGCTGAGAAGGTACTGGAGAGGTGGGGCAGCTATAATCTCTGGATTTTTAGACCAAAAGGATGTCGGTTAGGGACATTTCAGAGACAGATGTAAATTAAAACACAGATTTTTACATACTGTTCCTGGTTTTAGTGAGGCTGGCAACCCTGATGGGGCCCCCTAGTGGCCCGGGGGCCCTCGGGAAGTGCCCGAGTGGCTGAATGGTCAGTCCGCCCCTGGCTGATTGGTTTCTATGCAAAGTTGCACCAAGGTGTGCACTCTCCAGTTTTAGTAAATAACCCCCAATGCACACTGGGGAAAAGCCAAGCACAGTCACCACAGTCAGCCAATATGACCCATTTAAGCCCACACCTGACCCGCCGATTCTAAGATAGCAAATATAGTGTCCTCAGAGAAGCATGTGATCAAAAGACATCAAGGTATCAATGAACTGTGATCACTAAAGTGTTAATAGCAACAGAGAAAATGGATATATCCTCCTAGTAGTGCTTTGTGGGGGGCTGTAACGATTAACAAAAATGCATATCTATTAACAGGTAACATATGCATCTGTGTAATTTAGTTTGCCTAAATTACAGATTTCAGGAAAAAAAATCTGCAAATGTTAATGCCAACCCTTATGTAAACTATTAAAAATGAAATTCACACTAATTTGCCATTTGCGCTAGTGAGACTTGCCATATGACTTTGGACACAAGACAAGTCATAGCCCATTGAGTTCAATGGCACCTGTTCCAATCTATGCGACTTGAGGTCGCAGCAACTTTGAAAAAGTTCTTGAACTATCTTGATGTGATTATCTTGCAACTTGAGTGCCAGAAAGTTGCATGAAAATCACATAAAAGTTGCAACAAAGTCCCACTCTAAATCACGTGACTTTGGAATTGCATATGTGTGAATGGGCCTTATGGTCATTTTTTCACCATTTATAAAACGGTATAATGCTACCCAACTACATCCTTTTCTGAAAGAGAAAAACTAAGAGCAATAGAGAGAGAGACAAGAGTAAGAAGGAAGATTGATACTTTTCAGAGCCATTAGAATGCTGCAAGACAATTATTAAAAAAAGAATACTATGCAAATGAGTGTTCTTGCAAACTGCACATGTAGTATGACCCATGTCAGTGGAGGATGTTTGGATATCTTCAGTCCAATAAATGGATTAATCTGAGTGATAGCTTTTTTCCTCAGGTGATGGTTGTATACATGCCCAGGAGGGCTCACTGCACAAGCACAGCCAGTGTTGAATAGAACTGAAGGGGTTCTAAACAATTCTGCAACACAGAGAAGGGTGGGGGTCTCTAACAAAGTTTACTTCATCAGGACTAGGCAGGTGGGTTAGTATACTTTTTAGTAAATGTAGACCCTTGACAAAGCATACCTAGTCTCAGAAATATTTTTAATGTTTAACATATACATGCTAAGTATTGTAAAGTGTAACACTTGCATGTTTTTTTCTTCTCTTACAGAGGTCACAGTTCTAGCTTTGGAATGTTTTAATCTTCCTTTCGACCAGGAAGAGCAGTGTCAGGATTTTTTTGTCCATGGATCACTTAAAATGTATCTAAACCCCAAAACAAGAAATATTATATTGCAGCTTACCAATAATTACATGCTGTGGCTGCATTTGTTTTCTGTTTTTAGGGGGGGGGGGGGGTTGTCTTTATTTTACACCCACTATTCCAGTCATCAACACATTTCCTATCTTTGGGTGGCTCCCATCTATGGAGGAACAACAGAGTCACCCTTGGACAGTAGTATTGCCAGGAAAGATTAGTTTTAGATGGACTAGTGTTTTAGATGGACATTACATACAGCAAGTGACCAACAAATTAAAGCCTAACTTCAGATAACACTTTTTAAAGGTGAAGTACAGCCAAAGCTGGTTTGGTTGTACTTCTACTGTGGATCACAGGAGTGCAGCTCACTGTGCACACCTGTGAGCTGAAGCCCACTGTCGGCTGACGTCACAGAGCCGATCCAGGCTCTGGAAAGATTGCAACCTTATGGTTGGAATCCGCCTGCATGCCTGGAGCGGCACCTTGATTAGCCTCTCAGCAAGCCACTGAGAGCCTGAGCCGGCCGCTCCTGCTTCCTCCACAGCCCAGCATCACATAAGTCAATTTTTATTTTGTCTTTACCAAAAGTATGTTGAACAGGCTCCAGTATTCCTTTTGACTGTAATCTGCAAAGATTTGGGTTTATTGGTCCCTCCCACATCCTGCATATTCCTATAGCTCTTTTACCACCTTACTAGCCAAAGGGAACATGTAGGAAAGACAGGACCAGCAATCAAATCTACTTGTAGAGTCAGACTTTGCAGATTACAGCTGCCTGGTATTTGGAATTCTGGAGCTTCAAAAAAGTGACTTAAAGGGTTTGTACTGTAACCCTACATTACAATTTTTTGCCAGCCCCTCTCTTCTAAGCTTCCATCCTGCACTGTGTCATTGTTTATTAGAAACAAAGCCTCTAAATACCTTTTTGTGAAGTATCTTTAAGGCGGTCATGTTACTCTCGGCCGTTCTGATACTCTGATCCAGGGCTACAGCAGGAGGAGCCAGAGACATAGACTCCCGAGCTGACAGGCGGGGAGGGGGGGAGAGCACAGAGGAGACACAGTGGGATGACGGAGGCACGCAAACTGACCACGGTGTCAGGGCTTAGCAGACACAGTAAACCGTGGTCAGTTTACAGAGGGGAGGGCAGAAACTGTCAGGATCAGCCAGGTTTTTTACAGTTTCCAGAGGGTCAGGTTAAACAGTACAAGCACTGTGCTGTTTAACCTGCTATAAGGGAACCGGATATATATTTTCTTTTTGCGGTCTGGAACAGGTGAGAAGATCTGATAGGGGGGATACACACCATACCCTACTTCAGCAGGAGGTGTGGTGGATACACAGATTGAATACTCAATTTCCTAGTGGAATGAACAGTAGATTGGATGTGAATTTATTTTAAAATAATATAATTTGATTCCACAGGGGGTTAATAATTGTTTGTCCTAGAGTTTTCAGTCTGTGTTTCTATTCTTTCCTCCCCCCTTTTCTCTGGTTCTACCAACCTCACATGATTTTAATTGTTAATTGATTTTAAATTGGATTGTACCGCCCCCCTTTTTTGGAGGAATGGACACCTTTTCATATATAAACTTGATTTTATTGTAAATCTGTATGCTACGAGGAATGCTTTTGCCGAAACATGTTAGCATTTTGATGTCGCACTGCTGTTTGTGCTCAATAAAAATTAAGAAGAAGCAATCGAGTTGCCGACATTCTTTTTGCAATTTTGATGTATGGGACACAATGGTCTGAGCACCGTTATTCAGCTCATCGTCCTATAAACATGCGGTAGAGCAGGGGGTCTCCAAACGGTGGCCCGGGGGCCAGATGTGGCCCCTTGCTTGCCTTTATCCGGCCCTTGGGGCACTTTTCCTTCCATTGAAACAAGACACTATTCCTCCCTTTGACACCAACAAACCAACAATGGGATAATATTCCAGCTACTGACATCAGCAGTGGGGCACTATTTCACCCATTGACATCAACGATGAGACACTATTGCTCAAATTTGCACCAAAAATGAGGCACTATTAATCCCACTGACACCAACGAAGGGGGGCACTATTTCTCCCACTGACACCAACAACAGGGCGCTATTACTCCCGTTGACACCACTGATAGGGCACTATTCCTCAAACTGACACCAACAGTGGGGCACTCTTAATCTCACTGACACCAACAATGGGGCACTATTAACCTCACTGACACCAATGATGGGGCACTACTCCTTCCACTGACACCAATGATAGGGCACTATTCCTTCAACGGACACCAACAATAGGGCACTATTTCCCCCACTGACACAAACGATGGGGCCCTATTTCTCCCCCTAATACCAAAGATGCATTGTTTACTCCCAATGACGCCAGGACAATTTCTACTCCTACTGGTTATAAACCCCCCCCCCCCCCCGCCCAAAGTCTGAAGGACAGTAAACTGGCCCTTTGTTTAGAAAGTTTGGAGACCCCTGCGGTAGAGCTTGGGTGAGTTTTTGTCTATATTAACAGGATATATATATATATATATACAGGGGGTCCCCGACTTACAAACATCCGACTTAAAAACGACTCCTACTTACAAACGGAGGGAGACAACAGGAAGTGAGAGGAAATCTACCCCTAGAAAGGGAAATTCACTCCTGTAAGAGTTATTATAGGTAAAAGGTGTCCCCACTGATGCTTTATCACCAGTCCATGCTTCCCTAACAACCTAAAATTTTCAAAATCCAATTGTCATTGGGACAGAAGGTGAGGTGAAATCTTCTGAACAGGGGCACAGACAGCAAAACAAATGTTACAGGGGTGATAACCCTTCTCTATGTTATCTAAAAAACTTAAAAATAGATTTTTTGGCTGGAGCTACACTTAAAAAAATTTACCTGTTCCGACTTACAAACAGATTCAACTTAAGAACAACCCTACAGTCCCTATCTTGTTTGTAACCCGGGGACCCCCTGTATATATATATATATATATATATATATATATATATATATATATATTTTTTATTTTTATTTTTTTTGGGTTACAAACACCTTAAGTAATATGCAGGTATCACATGGGTGCATTTCTGGCACCAGTTCAGTTGCTTTTAAGTGTGTGCGCTCTACAGTAAACTTTCTGTAGCATAGAATTTATAATATCAAAACCAACTGTGCTACAGCAAAGGACTTTATTCCTGTCATGTAGGGGCTGGAAAGCAATTATTTTGGTAATTCACATTTTTTTGTTCATGTCCTAGTTTTATGTGTGTGATTTACCTTTTTGACCTTTTTTTTTTACCTGTTTAATGTGACAGTCAAATAGGTCCTTCAAAAGCTCATTTATTATTATGCTCTGAGAGTTTACTCTCCTTGAAACGTTTTGAATTGTTTATTATTGGATTTTATCAGATGGACTTGTTGATTGTCACCGTTGCTGTCTGTTCTCTGTCATTGTTCTCTGTCAGCTTCCAGCAGCTACTCTCTCCTAGCTTCAGTTTGTGGTCTTCTACACACCAAACTGTCAAAAATCCTTTGCTAAATAAAAGGCAGCCTCATTTTTACTACATGGGCAATTGATTCTGCTGGTAACTTGCTTGATAAATAACCCTCTTACCTGTTATATAGAACTACCATCTTTTATGAAATATATTACTATGCAAAAGTTTTAGCTAGGTGTGAAAAAATCCTGTAAATAAGAATACTTTCAGAAATAGAAGTGTTAATAATTTATTTTTTATCAAAAAACAAAATGGAATAAATGAACAGAAGATAAATCCAAGTCAAATCTATATTGGGCCTTCAAAACAGCATCAATTCTTCTAGGTACACTTGTACGCAGTATTTGAAAGAACTCGGCATGTAAATTGTTCCAACCATCTTGGAGAACTAACCACAGATCTTCTGTGGATGTAGGCTGCCTCAAAACCTTCTGTCTCTTCATGTAATTCCAGACAGACTCGATGATGTTGAGATCAGGGCTCTGTGGGGGCCAAACCATCACTCCTTGTTGTTCTTTACGCTAAAGATAGTTCCTAATGACATTGTTTGGTGTGGTTGTCCTGGTGAAGAATACATTTGGGGCCAATCACACACCTCCTTGGTGGTAGGGCATGATGAATAAGTATTTGCCTGTACTGAGGACACCATTGATCCTGACCAAATCTCTAATTCCATTTGCAGAAATGTAGCCCCAAACTTGCAAGGAACCTCCACATGCTTCACTGTTGCCTGCAGACATACATTATGGTAATGCTCTCCAGCCCTCTGGCACACAAACTGCCTCCTGCTACAGCCAAATATTTAAAATCTTGACTCATTAGTCCAGAGCACCTGCTGCCATTTTTCTGTACCCCAGTTGCTATGTTTTTGTGCATAGTTGTGTAACTTAGCCTTGTTTCCATGTCGGAGGTATGGCTTTTTGGCCGTAATTGTCCCAACTATTTAGATATGAGTTAGCACTGTGTAAGCTAAAGTGCTGTGAAGCCATAAAGTGATAGTGCTAATTATATAACAAACATATTAATGACCAATACATAAACATGCTATTTTGGCACATATGCAAAAAGTTCCCAATGGTGCACGTTTTAATCATCAATTCAACCAGTGCTGTTGTAATCAAAAATTCCAAAATAGTCCATCCATGTGAAAAGACTCATGTAGTCCACTCCAAATCACCCCGTGATAAGTGCAGCCACTTCCCCTCACTCCCTTGCACTCGCCGACTCCTGTTGCTTATCTAAAGATGATAAGCAATAGCACTTGTAATGAAAAACACAGTCTCCAATGGGTCTCCACTCCTCACATTCACTTTCCCCTTTGCAGACTTCCCAAATAACTCCTGGCAAAAAAAGAGGAAGATTAACAGTGTAAATCCATTTACACCAAAGTTTATTAAAATTTTAGTTAAAATGCTATTCAGAAGCATGAAGTTAAAAATAGGGATGAGCCGAACACCCCCTGGTTTGGTTCGCAGCAGAACATGCGAACCAGCAAAAAATTTGTGCGAACACCATTAAAGTCTATGGGACACGAACGTGAAAAATCAAAAGTGCTCATTTTAAAGTGCTCATATATATATATTAATACACCGCCTGAAGTGTATTATATACTTTACACTGCTGAATGCACTGTATATATACGCTACACTGAGTGCAGAGAATATATATATATATATATATATATATATATATATATATATATATATATATATATATATATATATATATATATATAAATACACTGCCTGAAGTGTATTAGAAACAGTACACCACCGACCGCACTGTATATACAGGCATACCCTACTTTTAAGTACACAATGGGATTTATTTACTAAAGCTGGAAAGTGCAAAATCAGGCTCACTTCTGCATAGAAACCAATGAGCTTCTAACCCCAGATTGTTCAATTAAGCTTTGGTAATAAAATCTGGAAGCTCATTGGTTTCTATGCAGAATGGAGCCTGATTTTGCACTTTCCAGCTTTAGTAAATAAACCCCATTGTGTACTTAAAAGTGGGGTATGCCTGTATAGGCTACACTGAATGCAGAGTGTATATATATATATATATATATATATATATATATATATATATATATATATATATATATATATATGTATATATATATATATATATATATATATATATATGTATATATATATATATATATATATATATTAATACACTGCCTGCACTGACTGAATATAGAGTAAACACTGAATATATAGTCTATGCTAAATGCAGAGTATATATACCGTCATGGCTGAAATTTTTGGCACCCCAGAAATTTTTCCAGAAAACCACGTATTTCTCACAGAAAAGTATTGCAGTAACACATGTTTTACTATACGCATGTTTATTCCCTTTGTGTGTATTGGAACAAAACAAAAAAAGGGAGGAAAAAAAGAAAATTGGACATAATGTCATACAAAACTCCAAAAATGGGGTGGTCAAAATTCTTGGCACCCTTAATTTAATATTTGGTTGCACACCCTTTGGAAAAAATAACTTAAATCAGTCGCTTCCTATAACCATCAATAAGCTTCTTATACCTCTCACCCGGAATTTTGGACCACTCTTCCTTTGCAAACTGCTCCAGGTCTCTCTTATTGGAAGGGCGCCTTTTCCCAACAGCAATTTTAAGATCTCTCCACAGGTGTTCAATGGGATTTCGATCTGGACTCATTGCTGGCCACTTTAGAACTCTCCAGCACTTTGTTGCCATCCATTTCTGGGTGCTTTTTGACGTATGTTTAGGGTCATTGTCCTGCTGGAAGACCCAAGATTTCGGACGCAAACCCAGCTTTCTGACACTGGGCTCTAGAGTGTGACCCAAAATCCTTTGGTAATCCTCAGATTTCATGATGCCTTGCACACATTCAAGGCACCCAGTGCCAGAGGCAGCAAAACAACCCCAAAACATCATTGAACCTCCACCATATTTCACTGTAGGTACTGTGTTCTTTTCTTTGTAGGCCTCATTCCATTTTCGGTAAACAGTAGAATGATGTGCTTTACCAAAAAGCTCTATCTTGGTCTCATCTGTCCACAAGACGTTTTCCCAGAAGGATCTTGGCTTACTCAAGTACATTTTGGCAAACTGTATTCTTGCTTTTTTATGTCGCTGTGTCAGCAGTGGGGTCCTCCTGGTTCTCCTGCCATAGCGTTTCATTTCATTTAAATGTCGACGGATAGTTCGCGCTGACACTGATGCTCCCTGAGTCTGCAGGACAGCTTGATTTTCTTTGGAACTTGTTTGGGGCTGCTTATCCACCATCCGGACTATCCTGCTTTGCAACCTTTCATACATTTTTCTCTTCCGTCCACGCTCAGAGAGATTAGCTACAGTGCCATAGGTTGCAAACTTCTTGATAAAGTTGCGCACTGTGGACAAAGGCAAATCTAGATCTCTGGAGATGGACTTGTAACCTTGAGATTGTTGATATTTTCCACAATTTTGGTTCTCAGACAGTTCTCTTCTCCTCTTTCTGTTGTCCATGCTTAGTGTGGCACACACAGACACACAATGCAAAGACTAAGTGAACTTCTCTCCTTTTTATCTGCTTTCAGTTGTGATTTTTATATTGCCCACAACTGTTACTTGCCCCAGAGGAGTTTAAAGGAGCATCACATGCTTGAAACAATCTTATTTATCCACAATTTTGAAAGGGTGCCAAGAATTTTGACCACCCCATTTTTGCCATAGTCACATTCCTGCCTCCTGCACGTACAATGCAGAAATAATACTACCGCAGTTGTTACCTTATAGTATTTCTTGTACTTTTTGTGTATAACTTTGACATTTTTACAAGATTACTTTTTAAGATTTTTGTATTAAGCATAGAAATTTAAAAATCAAAGAGCTCTGTAGTTGGTTCAATCTCATTCAACCTGTCTTATTAACTATTGGAATACAGTAAATGAGCTGATTTAATAAAGGAGCTGAGAATCTTAATGCTGTCAATTGTGTTAATATTCACTTGAGTTATCCAATCATATGAAAAGCAAATTCCTATTTACTTTGAATATACAATCACATGCAAATGAAATAAGTAAAAAGGAATGTTCGTAGGATTTGATAACTCAGGTGATTATTCACATAATTTTGTTTTAACTCAGATAACAGATATTAGTCATATAGAAAATAAATTGTTTTACATGAGTCAGCTGACTAATGGCCTTGCATTTTGACAAGGAGTAATGAAGAGCAACTACCGTATATACTCGAGTATAGGCCGACCCGAATATAAGCAGAGGCACCTAATTTTACTACAAGAAAATGGAAAAACTTATTGACTCGAGTATAAGCCTAGGGTGAAAAATGCACAGCTACTGTAAGTGGAAAAGAGGGTCAACAATGCCCATTTGCAGCCTCACTGTGCCCATTTGCATGCCTTACTGTGTCCATTTGCAGCCATAGGTCCCCCAAACTTGGTAGTTAATGGTTCCTAGATGCCCCCTATCTGCAGCCAAAATTTTGAGTCTTTGGACCCAAAGGGTCCTGAAATAACATTGCTGCAGATGGACACAGTTGACCGAATTTGGGGCCCCCTATCTTGGGGCCACTTGGTGCTAGGAACCCTAAATTTGGTATGCAAACTCAGTCAAACTAGCACTATAACATATCCAAACATGGGGTTCCTATTACCAAGTGGCCCCGATATACGGGGCCCCAAAATCAGTTTGGAAAATGTCAAGCACTTTTCTGCAGCAGAGAATGACATTTTCTGAACCGACTTTGGGGCCCCGTATCTCGGGGCCACTTAGAGCCAGGAACCCCAAATTTGGTATGCAAACTCAGTCGAACTAGCACTATAATATATCCAAAGATGGGGTTCCTTTCCTAGATACGGAGCCCCAAAGTAGGGTCGGAAAATTTAATTGATTTAATTTAATGAATTAATTTAATTAATTTAAAAGTGCTTGACTCAAGTATAAGCCGAGGTGGGCACTTTCAGCACAATATAAATGTGGTGAAAAACGCGGCTTATATATGAGTATATATGTTATATGGGTCTATCTGTAATTTTTTTTACCCATGATTCACACATTTTTTCTAGTTGGATTTAATGTGAATTCTGGGTGAAATCATTTATCGATTTTTAAAAAAAAAATTTAAAGCAAATCTGTTACATATATAAAAGATATCCAGTGAGCACACAGCTGTAAAATTAAAAAAGAATGAATACTTATCTTTCCCACTGCCTACGCCATTAAACTCACCTCCATTTCCATTGGTCCCCCAAAGTCTGCTGGAAAGCTGACACTTCTGGCAGTTTCATTCTCCTGCTGATCTCCACACCACTGAAATAGACAGCGGTTGCTGGGGACCACAATGGATCGACACTTCTAGGAGTGGATTGGAGTTTATTGGTGCGGGCAGCAGGAACGAAAGGCATTAGCACTCTTCTTTGCTTGCTGGATATAGTTCAGTTATGTAAGGGGGTCACTTTAATCGTTTTACTTTCCTCAACCTGATGTCTTTTAGTTACATGTATATCTGTAAAAGGTTGAAAATAATATCAATTTAATTTAATAGTTTTGATATAATGGTAAAGTGAGGACAGTCAGATGTGGAAATTGTCATCTTTGTAACAGTTTTCAATGGATCCAATGCTTTGTTCTATGAGATATCATTATATAGCCATATCAAGTCACACATTTTTTATTTCGCTAGCTTCAAAATGGCTCAGTCATGTAACCAGAAGAGAATAATAAAGGAGCAAAGAGGTTTCAAACAAGATCAAGACAAAGTATTGTCAGCCTGCAGCAGGAAGAGCCTAAGCAAATACCGTCATGGCAGGATCTCCACTTATTATTTTAACAAAAGCTGTAAATTTGAAGCTTAAAGTAATATGAAAGGTATTTTTTAAATACAAAATTGTTACACTTACCTGTTCTGTGCAACAATATTGCAATGAAAGGTCACTTCTCTCCTCTTCTGGCAGTCTCTGCTGGTGCTGTCGGCTGTTCCCTTTTTAGGGTGCCTCTTGTAGCAAGTCAGTGCTAAAGTGGTATGTGGGCGTGGGTCTTGAGCTGGGCTGTGCGCATCCATAGACATACAGAGCGCCTGTAAGCTACACCCCAACTCCCTCCTCACAGGAGTTTGACTGACTGCAGAAGGATCTTACATCTCTGCTGCCTCAGTTTCTCCTCTTAAAGCCCGAAGTGTGGGGAGCATTGCTGGAGCTGGAGACAGCACTGGAGGAGTGACACAGAGCCAGGTAAGTGTTTAGGGACACACACAGAGCCAGTCAGTTCACGTACTGACAAGAAGCATGCTGATAGAAAAATAAAGCAGAATGACAGAGAAATTGCTCCTCTTTTCATTTTCATGCTGGGGCAGGCCTAGGACTTCCTGTATTCACAGGAAGTAAAGGTTAAATGATGCCAGCCACTGAAGACATCTAGTTGCAGAACAAAAGTACTTGGGAAATCTGGTTTTGTCCTTTTTATGCCCCGTACACACGATCGGACTTTCCGACAACAAAACAGTGGATTTTTGTTCGAAGAATGTTGGCTTCAACTTGTCTTGCATACACATGGTCACACAAATGTTGGCCCACAATTACGAACGTAGTGTCATACAAGACGTATGTGATATCTCCATTACGAGCGCTAGTTTTACAAGTCCGAGCGCTTCCGGCTCATACTTGATTCCGAGCATGCATTGACTTTTGTCCAACGGACTTGTGTACACACAATCAGAAAGTCCGACAACAAACATTTGTTGGCGGAAAATTTGAGAACCTGCTAGCCAACATTTGTTGGGGAAAGTCCGACAACAAATAACAAATGTCCGATGGTGCATACACACGGTAGGACTTACCGCCAACAAGCTCACATCCAACATTTCCCGTCGTAAAATCCGATCATGTGTACGTGGCATAACTGTTGCTGAGCTATTCATTTTAGAAACAAAGAAAAGTGATGGCAGAAAAAAGACAGAGTAGTCCATTGAGTCTGCCCTTTTTTTTTGTTAACTTTTTTTGTCTGAGTATAGATCTATGTTTTTCCCAAGCATGTTTGAAGCCACTTACTGTTGAGCACTACCTCTGCTGGAAGTTTATTCCAAGCATCAACTACCCTTTCATTAAAATAATACTTTCCCAAATTCGTTTTGAACTTTCCTTCAATTAGTTTGAGGTCATGTCCTGTGTTCTTGATTTTGGTTTCATATTGAAAATCCCACCCACTTGAACCTTGTTCGCTCCCTTGATGATTTAAAGGTTTCAATCATGTCTCCCCTTTCCCTTTGTTTCTGCAGACTGTACATATTAAGTTCCTGAAGTCGCTCACAATATGTTTTATGATTATCCCCCAGACCTTTCACCATTTTTGTTACCCGTCTCTGGACTCGTTCTATCTTATCAATATCTTTTTGTAAGTGAGGTCTCCAGAACTGGACACAGTATTCTAATTGCTTTATTTTTGGCTTCAGCTCTGGTTTAAAAATATTGAAAATGAATCTTGAAATTTCATTAACATGTTAAAACTTATATGATATTTTAATGATTACGTTTACATATACAGGGGGTCCCCGACTTACAAACATCTGACTTACAAACGACTCCTACTTACAAACGGAGGGAGACAACAGGAAGTGAGAAGAAATCCACCCCTAGGAAGGGAAATTCACTCCTGTAAGCGTTAATATGGGAAAAAGGTGTCTCCACTGATGCTTTATCACCAGTCCATGTTTCCCTAACAACCCAAAATTTTCTAAATCCAATTGTCATTGGGACAGAAGGTAAGGTGAAATCTTCTGAACAGGGGCACAGACAGCAAAACAAATGTTACAGGGGTGATAACCCTTCTCTATGTTATCTAAAATACTTAAAAATAGATTTTTTGGCTGGAGCTACACTTAAAAAATGCACCTGTTCCGACTTACAAACGGATTCAACTTAAGAACAAACCTACAGTCCCTATCTTATTTGTAACCCGGGGACCCCCTGTACTATACAATTTTTTTTAGAATAAGTCCATAAAGCCAGGTACACACTACAGTTTTTAATTCGTGCAACCCCGTGGGCTGCATAAAAAAGACAGCTTTGATCGGGAGCCGATGTACTACGCAAGGTTAGACCAGCGATCTCCCCCCCGCTGGGCTATTGTGTTCTGACAGGGGTGGGAACGTTCCCCCCCCAGCCAGAACACTCCGATCAGTGAGCGGTACTTGGTTGGCTGCTGGTTTTATAGCATGCATGTCCAACAGAAGCCGGCAGAACGGGCAGACCGACATACACAAAGGCAGAATGTAGGACGTTTTTTTTTTTTAAACTGGCAAATGTCACTTGACATTCTGCCCGTGTGTACGGGGCTTAAGAGTGAAGCTTCTGTGATATAACTAATAATTGATATTTAGCACATCCACAAGCTTTTTAGAGTATTTGAACTGGTTGAGAAAGTCTATAAAGCTGTCAGAGGGCAGCAGGAGAAAGGTATATTTGAAAACACTCCTGATTTGCCTGCATATATTGAATACATTGCATTTGCTGTTATTTTTGTATGTTATGTTATTTGTATTCTTGTTTTCAATATATGTGAAATGTTTCAAGCTGTATGTGTAGTTTGGCTTTTTCCGTTTTGACAAAGATTATGCTACTTAAAGCAGTGTTCTGGCCGAAATTATACTTTTTAAATAAAAATACCCCTATAATACACAAGCTTAATGTATTCTAGTAAAGTTAGTCTGTAAACTAAGGTCTGTTTTGTTAGTTTTTAGCAGTAGTTTGTTATTTTATAAACTTGCAGCAGCCGTGGTCATCTTAAGTGTGGGCATCTGAAGCCAGACTGTATTTCTTCCTGGATCTCATCCTTGCAGATCTCGTACATGCTCAGTGCAGCATAAGCAGTGTAATAGGTTTCAGGTCAGGTTTCCATAGCAACGGCAGTGTCAGAGGAAGTTGCTGCCCCTTCCCAGGAGGCATTGCAAACAGGAAATGATGCGATGGGCCGCGGCCAGGGAGGAGGAAGTGAAAAATGAATACAGCAGATATACAGTCTGTGCTGAAAAAAAAATAAAAAAAATATCCAATTTTTTACAGTGCACAGTTTAGTGAGGGATGCTGAAGAGTTGTAAAAGTGGGTGGAACTCCACGTTAATTAGAATAGTCAGATATTTTAAAAAATAAAATTTTTATTACACACAAAGTCCTAGTGGAAGCATCACCTTCAAAGACAAGAACAATCAGAAGGTTTAATCTATCATTCCTAGATGTACGGTATATACAAAAGCAATTGTGCAGAAATAGATTGCTAGGGTTCAGACTTTCATTGGTCCTGACATAAAAAGTGTCAGAATAATTAAATTTCTGATGCAGTGGCTATAAAACCCAGATACACATTATAGCCATTTAAGATAATGATATCAATCTCATACATATGTACAGGAACTGAATTGCTGCATTAAATTGTCACTTTCTGCAGAGATTAGTACATCTATTTAAAAACCATATTCAAGTTATGCATCATCTAACGGAAATTCGGTAAGCAACTCTAAATGTGGAATAATTGTTGGTGCCAGATGAGGTAATTTCTGCTTAACAGAATCTGCTGACCTCCTGGGATTATAAAAACGACAGTCTTTTTTGCTTACAAAGAATGATACAAGGAACATTAAGGCCATCTTTACACGGGTGATTACCTGCAGACACTGGATTCCGGCAGCAAAAATCAGCAGGTTCTTGCGGCTGGAATGACAGGTGTATGCAAATAGCAATGGCCAATCAGACTGTGCAAAGTATGACTGCATCCAGGATCACTCATCCCTTCCTAACCGCAGGTAATTGCTTGGTGTGTGGTTACATACTGTATGAACAGTGATGGCTGCTGTGCTGTCAGCCTGTCATTTCTTTGTACAGGTTGAGGGGCCGCTGCTATTCACATATATCTGTCATTCCAGCAGCAAAAATCTGCTGATTCTTGCCGCTGAAATCCAGTGTCTGCAGGTGATGACTAAAGTGAAGGAGGCCTAAGGCCCCTTTCACACGGGGCAGATCCGTATTGAACCACCCCGTGAAGATCCGCTGCTCAGCGGGGATCGCACAGCTGTTCCCCGCTGAGCCGGCTGATGACAGGGCGGTCCCTGCACACTGTGCAGGGACCGCCCTGTCAGTTCTCCGCTCTCCTCTATGGGGGATCGGATGAACACGGACCGTCTATCCATGTTCATCCGATCCGCTCTGCAGACGGATGAAAAAATAGGGTTTTCCTCCGTCTGCAGAATCGGACCATTGCGGAGGCGGACAATAGCGGGTGTCAGCGGATGCTCATCCACAGACACCCGCTATCCCATAGACATGCATGTATGTCCGTTTTTCATCCAAAATCCGCATGTGTGAAAGGGGCCTTAATGAATGTGAATTTTGCAAAGAGAAACAACATGTTAATCAGAGAATTTAAAATAAATTGCAAGACATTTTCTAATTGACAGGAAGTCCATAAATACCTAAAGAGTAAATTCACTTTTGGTCAGATTTTGACTTTGTTGCAGATTCCTACCTATTTCTTCTCTGCAGTTATAACTGTCTGTTTTACCAGGAGTGACTGCCTTATTATAATCACCTGGTGCACTCTCAGTGCTTTAATTAGAAAAGCTGCAGTGTCTGCATTCCTTTAGAAGCAATGAAAGCTTACGGAGGCTATCACCAAAAATGACATTTTGTTGCCTAAAGTCTGACATATCTTAGTGCAGAGTTCTAGGAAAATAAGTGAACCAATCACACAAGCAGGAAATGCCTGTACAGAATGCCTCCAGGTTGCCATATTGCATTGAATTTTACAAAAAATTACAGCTCTGCAGTCAATCTGGAAAGGTAATTTTTACCAACATTACAGTGATTGTAAACCTCAGTCATGAAATCTAAACAAAACACAAACACAATTTATCTGTAGTGTTTACTTGTCTCTCTCCAAAGCTCTACATGTTGTTTCTCTCTGGTGCTTCGTTCCTCTGTTACCAGCATGTGTCACTTCTGACAATTTATCCTGACACCAGAGATAAAATGGCAACAGGGGAGGAGAGCTCAGTGCACAGCTTGTGTATTCACAACACATCTCTGCATCTTTCTTTTATTCATGTACCATGTGTGAAGGGGGCATGTCCCTTTCCTCCAATCAGCTCTCACACACTGTACAAGAGCTTTAACTGCAGCTCCCCGCCCCCTCCTCTGTGCTCCTGACAGGTGAAGAAGGATTTTATCTAAATTCAGCACTTTGAAGGGGTGTAGAGAAGAGAAGACTGCAGATGAACAAGTAAAACTTATGTAGGAGGATTTGTTTAATCTCTGTGTATCATCTGAGACCACTCACTTTAATGGATATATGTGAGGGTTTACAACCACTTTAAATTACAATATGGCGTTTGTAAGAATTGCATATGCTTTATTAATTTTTATATTTGCTATATTTTTGTTCACAACAGTCATATGAAGAAGGGCATTTCTGTAAAACATGAAAACCCTAGGATGGTAGGCTACAGCAGAGGACCATGCCAGATTTTTAAAGAGGAAGTAAACCCTGATGGGTTTTACTTCCTCTTTGTTTCCCTGCAAAGGTAAAGCATAATGGGCTACTATGCATTGCATAGTAGTCCATTATGTGTCACTTACCTGACACAGGAGCCTGCAATGTCTCCGCTGTCCCCTCTTCCACGAAGCGTCCATCTTCCTTCCGGGTATCGCGGCTCCAGCGCTGTGATTGGGAGGAGCCGCAATGACGTCACTACCGTGCATGCGCGTGGGGAACCGCTGCTAACAGCATGATCGCCAGTAGCAACGGTGCGCTCAGTGCACCGTAAGGGTTTACAACCACTTTAAAGAACAGATATACGAGGCTGCAGAGAGAATGAGAACACCAAAACAGGCCCCATACACAACTAGACTGAAATCTGAAACACAGTGCCTTGAAAAAAAGTATTCATACCCCTTGAAATTTTCCACATTTTGTCATGTTACTACCAAAAACATAAATGTATTTTATTGGGATTTTATGTGATAGACCGACACAAAGGGGCAAATAATTGTGAAGTGGAAGGAAAATTATAAATGGTTTTCAATTTTTTTTACAAATAAATATCTGAAAAGTGTGATGTGCATTTGTATTCAACCCCTTTACTCTGATACCCCTAACTAAAATGTAGTGGAACCAATTGCCTTTGGACGTCACCTAATTAGTAAATTAGTCCACCTGTGTATAATTTAATCTCAGTATAAAAACAGCTGTTCTGTGAAGCCCTCGGAGGTTTGTTAGAGAACTTTAATGAACAAACAGCATCATGAAGGCCAAGAAACACACACGACAGGTCAGGGTTGTGGTAAAGTTGTGGAGAAGTTTAAAGCAGGATTAGGTTATAAAAAAATATGTAATGAATAAAGCAATCAGCGCACACCATAAAAAGAAACAAAAACAAAATGCAAGCTGAACACCATAAGGTAAATCACAAATCCTTAGTAATAATGTGTAAAAAGAAGAAGGAAATCCACCAAGGAAATGTACATTTCCTTGGTGGAATATCCGGATTGGAGTTGCATCTTCACCCTGCAAAGAAACCACCGGTGCCTTGGTCATCATACATCCCCTGGTTACCCTTTGGTTGGATCGGTGTCTCACCTTCACCCCAGTAGTGGGTTCATGCGTTTTTGACCATTATATGGTCCTACACATCTAATAAGAGTACCCTTTTCGTATAGTGGAGGATCTGTCACTGTGATACTGATCAAGATTCTACAGTCACTGGGTGTTTACACATTTTTTATATATATTTTTTTTGCGCTGCACTTATAAAAAAAATATCCCCAGCTTTGAACATCTCACGGAGCACTGTTCAATCCTTCTTTCGAAAATGGAAAGAGTATGGCACAACATAAATATTTGAAAAGTGTGGTGTGCATTTGTATTCAGCAACCCTGAATCAATACCTTGTAGAACCAGCTTTCACTGCAATTACAGCTGCAAATATTTTTGGGTATGTGTCTACCAGCTTTGCACATCTAGAGAGCGACATTTTTGCCCATTCTTCTTTGCAAAAAAGCTCAAGCTCTGTCAGATTGGATGGAGAGCGTCTGTGAGCAGCAATTTTTAAGTCTTGCCACAGATTCTCAATTGGATTTAGGTCTGGACTTCTTTTTTTTTTAACTGTTAAATCGATGGGTTTACTTCCGCTTTAAGTCTTGCCACAGATTCTCAATTGAATTTGCTTTTAAACCATCCCATTGTAATTCTGGATGTATGTTTAGGGTAATTGTCCTGCTGGAAGGTGAAACTCGTCCCAGTCTCAAGTCTTTTGCAGACTCTAATGCCGCGTACACACGAGCGGAATTTCCGTCCGAAAAATCTTGGATGTTTTTTCCGACGGAATTCCTCTCAAGCTTGTCTTGCATATACACGGTCACACAAAAGTTCTCTGAACTTTCGACCGTCAAGAACGCGGTGATGTACAACACTACGATGAGCCGAGAAAATTAAGTTCAATGCTTCCGAGCATGCGTCAAATTGTTTCCGAGCATGCGTTATTTTTTGCACGTCCGAATTGCATACAGACAATTGCATTTTCGGATAGGAAATTTTCCCGACCAAAAAATAGAGAACATGCCCTCAATCTTTTGTTGGCTGGAATTCCGCCAGCAAAAGACCGATGAAGCAGACACACGGTCGCGTTTTCCGACAAAAAGCTCTCATCAAAGTTTTGCTGGCTGCATTTCCGATCGTGTGTCCGCGGCATAACAGGTTTTCTTCTAATCTAAGATTGCCCTGTATTTGGCTCCATCCATCTTCCCATCAAATCTGACCAGCTCCCCTGTCCCTGCTTAACCACTTCAGCCCCGGAAGATTTGACTGCTCAATAACCAGAGCATTTTTTGCTATACGGCACTGCGTCGCTTTAATTGACAATTGTGCGGTCATGCAATGCTGCACCCAAACAAAATTGACGTCCTTTTTACCCCCACAAATAGAGCTTTTTTTTGGTGGTATTTTTTTTGCACTATAAACAAGAAAAGAGCGACAATTTTGAAAAAAACACAATATTTTTTGCTATAATAAATATCCCCAATTTTTTTAAAAAAAGCAAATTTTTTTCTCAGTTTAGGCCGATATGTATTCTTCTACACATTTTTGGTAATAAAAATCGCAATAAGCGTATATTGATTGGTTTGCGCAAAAGTTATAGCATCTACAAAATAGGGGATAGATTTATGGCATTTTTATTATTATTTTTTTTTTTTACTAGTAATGGCAGCGATCTGCGATTTTTATCGTGACTGCAACATTATGGTGGACACATCAGACACTTTTGACACATTTTTGGGACGATTGACAATTATACAGTAATCAGTGCTATAAAAATGCACTGATTACTGTATAAATGTCACTGGCAGAGAAGGGGTTAACACTAGGGGGCGATCAAGGGGTTAACTGTGTTCCCTGACTGTGTGTTCTAACTGTAGGGGGAGGGGATGACAGATCGTGGTTCCTAGCTATTAGGAACTCACGATCTGTCTCTCCTCACAGAACAGAACAGGGATCTGTGTGTTTACACACACACACGTCCCTGTTCTGCCTCTCGTGCCTGCACTTGCTCGTGGCCAGCAGGTCATCGTGACCATCGGCCACGAGCACTGGCACCCCCGCAGTGCAGCGGGTGAGTGCACATGCACGCCTGCTATCCTGCTTGAAGGAGCCGACGTATAGCTACAACGGCTCGCGTGATCATGCCGACCTGCCGCAGTATAATGATAGCGGCTGGTCGGCAAGCGGTTAAGAAAAGCATCCCCACAACATGATGCTGCCACCACCATGCTTTACGGTGGGGATGGTGTGTTCAGGGTGATGTGTTTTTATTAGATTTTGGTCTCATCTGACCAGAGCAAACTACAAACTAGACTTTTTATGGCTTTTTTTCAACAATGGCTTTCTTCTTGCCACTCTTCCATAAAGGCCAGATTTGTGGAGTGCATGACTAATAGTTGTCCTGTGGACAGATCCTCCCACCTGAGCTGTGGATCTCTGCAGCTCCTCCATCGTTACCATGGGCCTCTTAGCTACTTCTCTGATTAATGCTCTCCTTGCCCGGCCTGTCAGTTTAGGGGGATGGCCATGTCTTGGTAGGTTTGAAGTTGTGCCATACTCTTTCCATTTTCAAAAGAGGGATTGAACAGTGCTCCGTGAGATGTTCAAAGCTAGGGATATTTTTTTATAACCTAACCCTGCTATAAACTTCTCCACAACTTTATCCCTGACCTGTCGTGTGTGTTTCTTGGCCTTCATGATGCTGTTTGTTCACTAAGGTTATCTAACAAACCTCTGAGGGCTTCACAGAACAGCTCTATTTATACTGAGATTAAATTACACACAGGTGGACTCTATTTACTAATTAGGTGACTTCTGAAGGCAATTGGTTCTACTACATTTTAGTTAGGGGTATCAGAGTAAAGGGGGCTGAATACAAATGCATGCCACACTTTTCAGATATTTATTTGTAAAAAAAAATTTAAAACCATTTATCAATTTCCTTCCACTTCATAATTATGTGCCACTTTCTGTTGGTCTATCATATAAAATCCCAATAAAATACATTTAGGTTTTTGGTTGTAACATGACAAAATGTGGAAAAATTCAAGGTGTATAAATACATTTTCAAGACAATGTACATAGCATGAATTAATATATTAAATTTGGCTCATGTCAATGGTTTTCACTGGCAATAACAGTATAATGGTGTGGGGAATGTTTTCTTGGCAAATATTAAGCTACTTATTAGAACACAATGATTGAGGGTGATAACGAATGCAGATCATTTTAATTAGTAATCAGTTTGATAAAAATACTGGCAAGGCTTATTTTAATATCTCCAACACAGAAAAAGTTTTCTAAGCTCTCTCCAATATTTACCCTTCACTTGCAGAAGACTGTCTTCATTTTGCCACCAAACTGGAGTTTCACATAAATACCAGCTAAGTATCATTAGAATGCCAGCGTGTAGCATTATTTTTGACTTTGTACAGTCTTGTATGCGAACAAGATTGATGTGCTTGTTATGACTAATGATAATAATTATGACTGTACTATTAACTGACTAATTTTAAATTGTAAAAGTTGTGACCTGATTTGAACCATTGTCTTTTGAATCATTGGTGACAGAGAAGCTCTTCTTTATAGATTAACGAATTACTTGAAAACCTCACCCTATTTTCTAGGTGAAATGTTTTAATTTCACCTTTTTAGATGTGTGAAAATATTAATTAATTTATTTGCAGGTTTCCACATTTAATACTGAGGCAGTAACATTGTGTAAATTTTAAAACCTGGGGATACCTTGTGGGCTCCACCATGTTGTGATGCTTACTATCATTTCTTGTGCCTTCATACTATTTCCCACAACTATTAGGAATAGGTTGTGTCAACCTCCAAATTAAATTGTTGCAGGAGCAATTTTTCTATATACAGTATAAGATCTCAGGGTCATCAACAATTAGAGGTGGGCATTATGGTGGAACACAGAATCTCCCCATTGACCTTCACAATGGCAATGGAACTTATTATCAGAGTCTCTAAATAGGTGGTGGGAAGAGAATGAATAGAATTAGGTCAGCAGTTACCATCAATATGAGCCTTTATGAACAATATAATAACACTGAGGATAACTTTCCCATGGACCAAAAGGCTTCTGGAAAAGCATCAAAACATCCCATGGGTGAGGATGAAGATCAAATCCAGTAAGAGCAAAGCATCTTCATTGTCAAAAGTCATGTTATGGAACAAAAATTCTATAAAAGGGAACATTTGTCCCGACTATTTTAGAAATGCCAGTAAAGAGTTTGGACAGATAGTATGATACAAAGCCCAAGGACATCAAGCAATTTGAACTTAAATGGAATACTATGAACTAGATCCTGCTGCCAGTAAAATGTAAACTGTAGCGCTTTTAGTTTGGCATGCTCCCAAGGCTCACGTGGCCTCTAAAGCCCCATACGCACGGTCGGATTTTCCGGCGGAAAATGTCCTATCAGACAATGTTGTCGGAAATTCCGACCGTGTGTAGGCTCCATCGGACATTTTCCATCGGATTTTCCGACGGACAAAGTTTTCTCTCCTGCTCTCAAATTTTCCGACAACAAAGTCCTATCGGACTTTTTCCGATCGTGTGTAGCGAATTCCGACGGACAAAATGCCACGCATGCTCAGATCACATTACAAGACCAAAGCTATTGGCTACTAGCCTCTACGTAGTCCCGTCGTAGGCAACAAACGTCACCACGTTCAGAATGATCGGATTTTACGAAAACTTTGTCCGACCGCGTGTACGCAACATTAGTGTCGGACTAAATCCGTCGGAAAAAATCTGATGGATTTTGTGGTCGGATTTTCCGACCGTGTGTACGGGGCATAACAGTGTATGAACTCTCCATCAATAACATTTAAAAGGTGGAAAAAGTAATCAGCACATGTGTAAAAACATTAGCATGAACTTCCACAATGTTTATGCTCTGTCAGACTGTACAGGAACAGCAAATTGGAGTTACCAATTGCGAATCTGGATGTGCAAGAATTTAAATGCACCAAAGCAAGGTTATTCATGACCCTCATTAAAACTGAAGATAGTCTAATTTGAACAATGTCCCTCTGGGTGGTAACAGGGAAGAAGTGGACTTCATATAAAGCTATTCAGAGTGCTCTGTACTTCAGGGATATCATTAATAAAAAAGCATCTCATGGTATAACCATCTGGTCTGTACAGCACAGCGCGATACTCTCTCACTGTTCAAAAGAAATGTCATCCGCGGTGATGCCCGGGTGGAGATCGTAGCAGGTGACAGATACAACAAGCCATCTGGTCACGCCTAGACGCATTTCGTCATTACCTCTTTCACAATAGGTGTGATTAGACGGTGTGGACGTATAACTCTTATAGTCTGTGCGCTCTGGTAATTTAAACCATCATACACACATCCCACAGCTCCTCCCCTGTTTTCACCATGGGGCGCTAACATATATAAGCCATATATCACATTACATCTTATGTACTAAAACACCACATACAGTGGTGTGAAAAAGTGTTTGCCCCCTTCCTCATTTCCTGTTCCTTTGCATGTTTGTCACACTTAAGTGTTTCGGAACATCAAACCAATTTAAACAATAGTCAAGGACAACACAAGTAAACACAAAATGCAATTTGTAAATGAAGGTGTTTATTATTAAAGGTGAAAAAAAATCCAAACCATCATGGCCCTGTGTGAAAAAGTGATTGCCCCCTAAACCTAATAACTGGTTGGGCCACCCTTAGCAGCAACAACTGCAACCAAGCGTTTGCGATAACGTGCAATGAGGCTTTTACAGCGTCCTGGAGGAATTTTGGCCCACTCATCTTTGCAGAATTGTCCTAATTCAGTTACATTAGAGGGTTTTCGAGCATGAACGGCCTTTTTAAGGTCATACCACAACATCTCAATAGGATTCAGGTCAGGACTTTGGCTAGGCCACTCCAAAGTCTTCATTTTGTTTTTCTTCAGCCATTCGGTGGTGGACTTGCTGGTGTGTTTAGGATCATTGTCCTGCTGCAGAACCCAAGTTCGTTTCAGCTTGAGTACACGAACAGATGGTCGGACATTCTCCTTCAGGATCTCTTGGTAGACAGCAGAATTCATAGTTCCTTTTATCATGGCAAGTCTTCCAGGTCCTGAAGCAGCAAAACAGCCCCAGACCATCACACTACCACCACCATATTTTACTGTTGGTATAATGTTCTTTTTCTGAAATGCAGTGTTCCTTCTACGCCAGATATACTTGGACACACACCTTCCAAAGAGTTCCACTTTTGTCTCATCGGTCCACAGAATGTTGTCCCAAAAGTCTTGGGGATCATCAAGATGTGTTGTGGAGAAATTGAGACGAGCTTTGATGTTCTTTTTGCTCAGCAGTGATTTTCTCCTTGGAACTCTGCCATGCAGGCCATTTTTGCCCAGTCTTTTCCTGATGGTGGAGGCATGAACGCTGACCTTAACTGAGGCAAGTGAGGCCTGCAGTTCCTTGGACGTTGTTGTGGGGTCTTTTGTGACCTCTTGGATGAGTCGTCGCTGCGCTCTTGGGGTAATTTTGGGCGGCCGGCCACTCCTGGGAAGGTTCACCACTGTTCCATGTCTTCGCTATTTGTGGATAATGGCTCTCACTGTGGTTCGCTGGATTCCCAAAGCTTTGGAAATGGCTTTATAACCCTTTCCAGACTGATAGATCTCAATTACTTTCTTTCTCAATTGTTCCTGAATTTCTTTGGGTCTCGGCATGATGTGTAGCTTTTAAGGATCTTCTGGTGGACCTTACTGTGTCAAGCAGCTCCTATTTAAGTGATGCCTTGATTGTGAACAGGTGTGGCAATAATCAGGCCTGGTGTGGCTAGAGAAATTGAACTCAGGTGTGGACAACCACAGTTATAGTATGTTTTAACAAGGGGGGCAATCACTTTTTCACACAGGGCCATGATGGTTTGGATTTTTTTTCACCTTTAATAATAAACACCTTCATTTACAAATTGCATTTTGTGTTTACTTGTGTTGTCCTTGACTATTGTTTAAATTGGTTTGATGTTCCGAAACACTTAAGTGTGACAAACATGCAAAGGAACAGGAAATGAGGAAGGGGGCAAACACTTTTTCACACCACTGTATACTATTATCAAATGCATATATAAAAACATTATAAAAACATTGCATTGTAAACTGGAATTTAATAATATAATTACACCAAGATCATTGAACTATTAATCCGCTCATGTGTCTCTCATGATGGCATGAACACCCTTCTTAAAAAGGTAATCATGGCATCAAATCGCAAGGCATAATCAAACTAACTGGTAAAAACGATTTATACAATAGAGGTTGTAAAAAAAAAAGGTAGACCATACCTCCCACATACAGTACTGTAGATGGGACTACTCAGATATGATCCAGATTTAGGGGCGTAGATGGGGGGCAGATGATCCAAATTTCCTTCCCCTGAGCATCCTGTCCAAATGTCAAGTGCCACTGCACCACTCATCAACAGCACACAGGGGCAGCGCCGGGGGTATATGGGTATGCCATAACATTCCCATAGCACCTCCATCTCACAGAGATCATTCTTTTTTTTTTTTTTTGCCAATGCTGCAGCTCCACCTCCTGACAGCCATTATCAGCTATAATAGCTGGTTGCTAGGACCACCTGGCCTCCTATCAACCAACTACATGCTTGCTCCACCCACAGCATTCAGAAGAAGAGGACGGAAATTCCTTTTCCAGACCTTCTGTCAGTGCCCCACCTCCTGGATTTTACATGTAGTTGTGGGCTGCACTGAGGACATAACAGAGTGGGGTGAGGGAACACTGGAGACCCTGATTTAATGTTGGGGGGAAGCTCTGGGGACCCTAATGTAAGCAGGAGGACTCTGGGGATTCTAATGTAAATGATGGTGACTCTAGGGACCTTGATGTTAGGGGGTTGACTCTTGGGATCCTGATGTAAGGTAGGGGTTGTCTCTGGGGATGTTGATGTAAGGGGAGGTGCTCTGGGGACCTTGATGTTCTGAGGTTTATGTATATCTATGAACAAGGGGGGTTTTGTATGGCGCACATGGGATACAGCTCATAAAAATGCATATAGTGGGTAACAGTGGGAGGGAGGGAGAGAGAGGGATAACATAAATATTCATACAAGAATTTTAAATATTACTCCGTGTACAAATGCTGAAGTTTAGAACATAATTGCTGAGCATAAAAGGCTGCCAATCCATATAAGCAAGAAGGAGCTCTGGAATGCAAACAGAAAGAGAGAGAGACGACGCCCTCTAAGTGCAGCAAATAAAATCAATTTATTATCAAACAGGATTAAGAACACTCACAAGATGGATGTGTCATGAAGGCATATCATGAATTTAGAGAGTCATCCGTTTTGGGTCCCGGGTGAAGTGGTAGATGTCATCAGATGTCATCAGGCATGCTGTCTCAAACTTGGCTGTGTGGTCCAGTAAAGATCCGGTAGCGCTGTGGGCTCTCAGCGTTTGGGATTGCTGGGGAACAGGCTATGGAGACAGTGGGCTGCTTCCTTCTAGGCAGCAGTGGTGTTGTTCAGGATTCACTTCCGGGTACGGGTCACAATGGGCGGCGCTTCGGGAATGCGTGCCCCTTCATCAGGCTGTGCTATTGGCCACAGCGCTACCGGATCTTTACTGGACCACACAGCCAAGTTTGAGACAGCATGCCTGATGACATCTGATGACATCTACCACTTCACCCGGGACCCAAAACTGATGACTCTCTAAATTCCTGATATGCCTTCATGACACATCCATCTTGTGAGTGTTCTTAATCCTGTTTGATAATAAATTGATTTTATTTGCTGCACTTAGAGGGCGCCGTCTCTCTCTCTTTCTGTATGTATATCTATGAGACTGTCACTTGTGACATAGTAAGTATGATTCTTTCTTCGATACAAAGATTGTGGTATATGTGTGCAGTGTTCAATGTTAGGCACAGATGCTAGTCTATTATTTAAGCCCCTCCTACTGGAGGCAAAATCTGTTCTCTGTGTCACTTTCTGCTGACCCCTCATCTCTGCCTCTCCTACTGCTGACCTCTGAACGATGCCTCAATTACTACTGACCCATGAACTCTGTCCCACTTACTACTGACCTCTGATCTCTGCCTCTGTCATGTACCTGGTAGGAGCCTGAATTGACAAGGTCGGCCTCTCTTGTATCTCCAGCTTTTGAATCATACTTGCCTAGATGGGTACAGCATCGGCCCAATGCTGCATCTGTCACCCCACCAGCTAACACAGAGCCGAGCGATCAAACATTGGCGATCGCTCAGTTCTCAGAGCTCCCTGAGCAGAGAGCTGGTGACTGTCAGTCACCATAACTCTGCTCTGCCTTCCCCCCTCACTGGAGCGCGTGGCTGTGGAGGAGGGGAAGAAGTGGCCGTCTCAAGGTCTCAGCAGGTGAGCCAGGTGTCGGTCCAGGCTCCTGGGTGGATCCTGACCATGTGGTCACAATCTTTTCTGAGATTGGACTGACTGACTTCAGAAGAGAGTGGACTTCAGCCCGCTGTCTGCCTAAAACAGGTCACAGGAGTGCAAAACTAACTGCACTCCTCTAAACCACAAGAGAAGTACAACCAAGCAAGCTTTGGCTGTACTTCTCCTTTGATAAACAGTGGCACAAATATTGTGCAACTTAAAAAAAAAATTGTAACTACTCCTACAAAGCCTCGGCTTTCACATATTTAAAAATATGTAATGTTCTGGGAGTTTTAAAGTGGACCTTCACCCAAAAGGTCATGTTGTGCTGCCCTGCCTCCTCCCCCTTGGACAAATTGACATTTTTATATATTTTATTTTAAGCGGAACTGAAGTTCCATTGTGACAAACCACAAGCAGGCAGGCTTTTTTTTGCAGAAGAAACATTCAACGTCTCTTCTGCAATAAAATACCCACACCTGCATGTCCCTGCCTTCACCAGCGCTGGAAACTGAGCTGCACATGTGCAGCTCCAATCCCTGGATGCCAGGATGGGTGGCTTCTGCGCATGGGCAAGAGTGACATCATCCAGCCCAGGCCAATATAGATGAACGGAGACCAGTACACAGGAGAAGATGTCGGTGATGGACCGTTTGGAAAGGCATTAACCCTTTAGTTCTGCTTTAAAGCTGAACTCCAGCTTTTGATACACTTTACATAGTTCGTTTGGGCCAAGCTGACCCAAACAATGTCCCTCACTAACATGTGAGGCCGGTGGATGTGCCGTATAAAATGATGTAGCTGAGGCTACATACAACATAGCGCACTGTGTCCGGGTATGAGACAGGAAGCTCGAACCCGGAACACAATAGAGTATCTGATCAGTGCTCAGCCATTCAGAGAAATACCCTTTGATAAAGTCACATGTGAGTGACGAAATGTGTCAGAGGTGGGGCTTGCGACATCATTGTAGGAAGTACACGATCACCCATGAGGGCAGCAGGGACGAGGACTTGAAGACAATTTTGTGACCCCAGGGACGAATCTGTATCTGTTCAAGTTCATCACCAGTATGCACCAGGGCTAGTGCATTTCTAAATGGGAGTGGAATAGTTGCTTGCGTTTCAAATACAGTTCATTTTACAGTATTACACTATGCTAGTTCCTTCTTTACCCTTATGTTGCCATCACCTATGAGAGACCATGCTTGCAGGAGCCCACTGTTGGGAGCTTAAAAGACACTGGATTGAGATCCCAAAGGGAAAGGTGCTACTTGGCCTAATTGGGGGCCGCTTTGGGAGGTGAGCGCATAGTTTTACTGGTGGAGGGTCCACTTAGTGTTATTCACCGCTGGTTTGTGTGTGGACAACATTTGTTGTCCACACACTGGATTTATGGACTTTGACATATATAGGTGTTATATTTATTGTGTCCACTAGAGGTCACTGGTTGCACACACTATTTTTATTGCGTTTCATGCAATATTCTTTGTGCTATATTTAACACTCCCACTAGGGGGGTCACCATTTTTTATTTTGTGTTTATATTATATAGTACCTTTTTCATATTTGAAGGGAGGTAGCAGTTCACATGCATTTTTTTCATTCAGAGAAAGCGACGTATTCTAACAATGAATACAAAGCTTCTTCTGATTGGCTGGGTCTCAGCTTAAACCCGGAACACGGTGCGGCATGTCGTATGTAGCCTCAGCTACATACAGCTTATACCACACATCTAGCGGCCTCACATGTTGGTGAGGGACATTGTTTGTGTCAACTAACTTGGCCCAAACTATGTAAAAAAATCTAACAAAAGGTGGAGTTCAGCTTTAACAAAGTAATTGTTTCGCAAGGCAGCACTTGTGTGTTTTACACAGATTTGCCCCTGTACCTGCACAAATGTGCCATGGGGCTCAGGTCCCGAGATCCCTGTGGCACATTTGGGCATTCGCTGTCATCCCTGACCATGTTCAGAGTTTCCCCACGCGCTCACAAAAGACTGATACTAGAGAAACCTGAAACCTTCTGTCTTTGCGCATACATGGAAAATCACCTGAGCACATGTGCTGGTGGTAGTGTTGCCACCTTAGGGACGAGGGACCCCAGAAGACATGGATCGGGGCCACTGTGTGCAAAACTAGCTGCACAGGTAATAAAAAAAAAAAAAAGTGAAGCTTTACAACCCCTTTAAATCACTAATAAAAAGGCTTGATTTAAATCATAATATTTAAAGAGCAACTGTCATCTCTGTCCCACAACGGCTCCTCCTCTGACCCGCTGTTAACTCACCGACGGTCCCATTCACTTTAACGGGACAGCTGGTGAACAGCAGCAGGTGAATGGATGCCCGCTAACAAGCACTGCGCAAATACGGTGTGACAAAGTATTGCAACGACCTCAGTTTTACTTTTTTTTAGCAAAAAAATTATTATTTTAACTCCTAAAAAAAAAAAAAAAAAAATAATTTAAACTCAGCAACTACAAATACTGCAGCTGCTGACTTTTAAAATAAGGACACTTACCTGTCCAGAGTGCCTGCGATATCCTCACCCGAAGCCAACCCATCCCTCGGCTCGGGTGGAGGCACCGGCATCTTAAGTAAGGGAATCAGGAAGTGAAGCCTTGCGGCTTCACAGTCTGTTTCCTACTGTGCATGCGCAAGTCGCGCTGCGCATTCTGAGTGGCCCCTGCTGTCTTCTGGGACCTGTGTATCTCCCAGAAGACAGCGGGGGGATGGACATGGCGTAGATCTTTCACCGGAAGTGGGAGCAAATACCTGTATCTGCTCCCCCCTGAAAGGGGCCAAATGTGACACCGGAGGGGGGGGGGGGAGGACCGGATAAGCGGAAGTTCCATTTTTCGGTGGAACTTCGCTTTAAAGAGGAAGCATACCCCAATGGGTTTTTCTTCCTCTTTTTTCCCCCTGCAAAGTAAAAGCATAATGGGCAAGTATGCATCGCAAACGAGCCCATTATGTGCAACTTACCTGCAAACGAATCCCGCTGGTGGCCACATGCATCTTCGCCTCTCTTCCTTCTGGGGCCACGGGCTCTGTGACTGGTTGGAGTCGCGCGTAAGCCGGCAGACACGGCACTTGCTAGTGAAGACCACAGCGCATGCGCCTATGACATCATCAGCGCAGCGTACAGCAAATATCTCCTAAATGGTGCACGTTTAATAGATATTCATGGTACCTATAGGTAAGCCTTATTATAGGCTTGCCTAAAAAGGTACAAGTGACACAGAGGATTATAACCACTTTAAGTGGTTAATCAGCCCCAGAACCTGTGTAATCAACCACTTCCAGACCACCCACCAACATTATACGTCGGTACTTTGAAGAGGACTATCGTTGTTATGGCAGCTAGCTGCCATAACCCCGGTATCCTCTTAGTCAGCGGGCTGTCCACTTTAAGATTAAAAGTGGTCTCTGCAGCGGATCTGCCGCAAGATCACTTTTAGCGGCCGCGCTCCAGTGCCCTCTGCCACGCCCAGGAGCCGTCGGCAGCCCCGGAGGTGATCGGATGATTCCCCTTGTGTGACATGGAGACGAGTGAGGGGGATGCTTCATCTGTCCCACGGCGCCTCTACACTGAGAACCGAGCGATCGAACATCAATGATCGATTGGTTCTCTCAGCTCCCCCAGCAGAGAACTGCTGACTGTCAATCAGCATCTCTTCGCTCTGCTCCTCCACGCTCACTGGAGCGCTGAGCTGTGGAGGGGGCAGGGAGTGGCCGACTCAGGCTCTCAGCGGCTCGCCGAGAGGCTGGAGCAGGGTGTCAGGACCGATTCCTGCGATGTCAGCAGAGAGCGCAAAACGAATTGCACTCCTGTGACCCATAGGAGAAGCCCAGCCAAACGAGCTTATGCTGGACTTCTTTATTATGTGTTCAGGTTTAAAAGAATGGAGGTGGCAACCCTAGCTGGTGGGGCTCTACTGCCACATCTGCGCATGCGCTATAATGGTAGCACCCAAGATATCACATTTACTTGGGTACAATATTGCATGGCAGAGTCATTTTTAATGTATCCCAGCATTAAAAACAGAAATATGTGAACGAACAAGTATTAGGCCTCATGGACACTTCATAGTGGGAGCGCACCTTTCTGCACATCGCTCATAGGGCAGCCCATTCATTTAAATGCACTTCCCTACGTGCACCAAAGAAGCGCCAGAACCTTTCCAGGCATGGAGCACTGCACATTTTGGCACGTTTATATATAAAATGTGCGACTGCTAACCACGTCTGCGCTTGGCAGACATCCCAAGTCTCCTGCAAGTCGCAGGAGTCTCCGGCATTTGACTGCGGGCTCCCGGACACCCGCAAGCACCGGGTGATCTCCCAGCTGGGCCTGTCACTCAGCCACAGGCAGAGCAGCCCGAGCGGCCAAATGGAGTACGGCCGCAGCAGCCGTTCTGTCTTCTATCTGTGGCCAGGGGAGGGGGCTGGACAGTGCTGGGAGCGCTCCGCTGGTGGACACAGGCTGGGCGGCACTGGTGAGGTGGCCAATAGGGGTCCCCATGACTGCGATCCACCCGTCAATCACAGCTAGTTGATGGGTAGATCTGGTCCCTGCAAAGTGGCTATTAGACCTCTCATGGCACGCTCCTCCCCAGTAGCCCCTCCTTCCCTCCCATCCACACCAGAAGCACTTGTCCTTATGTGTGCCCAGTACCCTGCCGTGTGCCCCATGTCCTTATGTTTGCCCTGCGCTGGCGGGAAGCGTCACCTCCCTGAAATGAGTTTTTGCAGGTTGGGATGTCTGGCTTGGTCGCACATACCGGAAACACCAAGTGTCAACGCAGCCTTATGGGCTCGTACTGGATAGAATATATATATATATATATATATATATATATATATATATATATATATATATATATATATATATAAAAAAAAAAAAAAAAAAAAAAAAAAAAAAACCCCACACAAACACACACACACTAAAAAAATAAAAAGTTGTGAGCGGAGATACATTTTAACAATTGGTAAAAGTAGGAATGTTGAGGATTTGAGGAAGCAAGCAGCCTTTTGCTGCCTTGTAATTAGAGATAAGGGTCCCTCGTGTCTTTATGGATCAGTTGATGTTTCCAGAATGAGAAGGCTTAGGATGTGGGCACAGTACCGTTATGTCACTCACCTGCATGGTGGCGTTGTGCACCTTCCCCAGACGGCTCTGGAACATATCATTGCTGGCCTTGTTATATTCATACATGGCAAACTTCAGCGCTTCCTGCACACCTTCATCATCAACGCTCAGCTCCCTCGGAGCCCCGACCAGCATCGCCCCATAACAGGCTGCAAAAAGCACCGACACCGCCGCCACAAACACAAGCTTCGCCATGACTAATAAAAATCCAGCGAGGAGATGCTTCTTAACCGCTAGGGGTTAACCATGGGAATGTCGGCGCCATCTTTCTTGTGGGCAACGACAAACAATAAATAGTGCTTCGAGCGCAAAATAAGTAACTGTCGTGCGATGCTTATAAGAAACTGTGTATGATGTATGTATGTTTTTGCAAAAAAATCTGTACTATGTAATAAAAAAATATTAATAACGACATCAGCCTGCCCAAAATAAACATGTCCGCTCAAGGCGTTGTCTTGAGTCACGTGAAGCGCTGGCTTGTTTTGCTGGGATAGCGGATTGTGTTTCTGTGGGATGGAAATGTGTGTACACAGTTCTGATAGTGATGACACACTATATTTTCTGAAATTCGCCATTATTTATGTGACTGCTGTTTATTTGTCTGGTTAGGGAAAGATACATTGTTTGAGGTCCGTTTCACACCACATGCAGTCCAGTGCAATTTTTTTTCTGCGTCAAAAACGCATTGAAAGTAGGTTATATGGTTTTCAATGGCATAGTTCCCACCAGTGCTTGCAGTTACAGTTCAAAAAAAAAGTAGAACATGCTGCATTTTTCCTGCACTTGACTGTACTGGAACGCTGTAAAACGCATCAAAAATGCACTGGAACGCACCTAAAGCACAAAAAACGCACTGGAACAAACGTCCTTATTTAAGGTTAATAAAAAAGAGGGGGGGGGGGAAATGCACTGGGCTACATCAAAAACACATTGGAATGCACCAGAAACGCATCAAAAACACACTGGAATGCACCAGAAACGCATCAAAAACACGCATGCAGAAAAGCATCTGGAACGCATCCGGACTGCGTTTCTATGGTGTGAACCGGCCCTTAGTGTTTTAACCACTTGCCTACTGGGCACTTTTACCCCCTTCTTGCTGCCCAGGCCAATTTTCAGCTTTCAGCACAGACACACTGTGAATGACAATTACGCGTTCATGCAGCGCTGTACACTGTCCCGAGGACACAACGATCACAGAGCACGCCACCCTAGATATGATAACAAACCAGATCTAGCCAGCTGAGCTGTAACTGCCATTTGGCTATAGCTAGGGTTCCACCTGTCCAGGATTCACCCGGACAGTGCAGGTTTTGAATCATGTGTCCAGGTTTCAGGCTGCCTGAAACCCAGACACATACCTCCCAATTGTCCTGGGATTTCAAGTGAATCTGTCCCACAGATCTGGATTGGAGTCCCGGAGCCAGTGCAGGAGCAAGTTCCGGCACTGGACTCCACTGAAGGTATCCTCAATGAGGGCAACATGTGCTCACACAGTGCATCCAGTGAGAATTCCTGTTGGCAGTGCCTGCCTGTGCTCTGGCTTCTTCCCCGCCTCATTCACCTTTACAGTCATTGGTTGCTAGGACCCCCGGCATTCTAGCAACCAAAGACGCACTTTGCCACTGTGCACAGTGGGAGGAAAATAGCACTTTGTAGAGCTGCCCCACTTCGAAGCTCCGTCCTCCAACTCCAGCGGTCACTTTCTGGCTTGCAGTGGCTGCCACATGGTAAGGCAAACTAATGGGATCTTTAACCACTTGACATTCCACGCTATAGCCGAAAGACGGCTTCAGCGTGACTTCAAATGCCGGGAGGGCATCCATGAACGTCCTCCTGTTCTCGCGCCTTTGGACTTGGCTGATCACAGAGCAGGGTAAAGGGCCAATCACAGCGCGCCCTTTACCATGTGATCAGCTAGCACGGAAATAAATAGAAGCCGGTTACCAGCTTTTTGTTTTTCTTCACACTGCCAGCGTGAAGAAAAGAATAAAGCTGGTAACTGGCTTCTGTTAGGGACATCGGCCCCCTAAATGCCAACCAACCCGTGCTGCTGATCAGTGCCCTCCAGTGCTGCAAATCCATGCCCACCATTGCCATCTATCAGTGCCCATCAGTGCTGCTAATCAGTGCCACCTATCAGTGCTGTCAATTAGGATGAGCTCCGGTGTGTTCTCATAGGGCACGTGCAGAGCCCGCCAGGAAGTCGGCACTGCGCTGCGCTAATCACAGGCAGTGAGACATTTTCCTGATGCGCCGCTGCAGAGATCAGGAAATGTCTCACTGCCTGTGATTAGCGCAGCGCAGTGCCGACATCCTGGCGGGCTCTGCATGTGCCCTATGCGAACACGTCGAAGCTCATCCTTACTGTCAATCAGTGCCTCATCATCAGTGTCACTTGATCAGTGCCTCCAATGCCACGGATCAGTGCCCATCAGTGGTGCCTATCAGTGCCACCTCTCAGTGCAGCCTCATCATTGCCACCTATCAGTGCCGCCTATCAGTGCCTCATCATCAGTGCCTCTTGATCAGTGCCTACCAATGCCACGGATCAGTGCCCATCAGTGGTGCCTATCAGTGCCACCTCTCAGTGCAGCCTCATCAGTGCCACCTCATCATTGCCACCTATCAGTGCCGCCTATCAGTGCCGCATCATCAGTGCAGCCTATCAGTGCCCATCAGTGAAGGAGAAAAATTACCTGTTTTCAAAATTGTATAACAAAATATGAAAAACATTTTGTTTTGTTTTTTTTTCAAAATGTTCGGTCTTTTTTTGTTTGTTCAGCAAAAAATAAAAAAACAGAGGTTATTAAATACCACCAAAAGAAAGCTCTATTTGTGTGAAAAAAATTATAAAAATGTAGTTTGAGTACAGTGTTGCATGACAGCGCAGTTGTCATTCAAAGTGTGACAGCGCTAAAAGATGGAAATTGGCCTGGGCAGGAAGGGGGTATAAGTTCCCAGTAAGCAAGTGGTTAAGGGGCAGGGGTGCTGATATAAGGGGTTCCTGATCTAATGGGTGTTTCTAAGGGGGGGGAGGGCCGATTTAAGGGGACTCTGATCTAAAGGGCGGTTTCTAGGGGGGGGGGCGATTTAAGGGGACTCTGATCTAAAGGGTGGTTTCTAAGGGGGGGCGATTTAAGAGAGAGTATCTAAAGGGTGGCTTCTAAGGGGGGGTGGGGGTGCTGATCTAATAGTTGGTCTATAATCTAAGGCCCCTTTCACACTGGGGCGTTTTTCAGGCGGTACAGCGCTAAAAATAGCGCCTGTTCACCGCCTGAAAAAATCCGGCCCCTTTAACTCCAGTGTGAAAGCCGGCGGGCTTTCACACTGGAACGGTGCGCTAGCAGGACGGCAAAAAAAGTCCTGCTAGCAGCATCTTTGGAGCGGGATAGGAGCGGTGTGTTCACCGCTCCTATACCGCTCCTTCCCATTGATTTGAATGGGGAACCGCGGTAAAACCGCGGCAATACCGCCGCAAAGCGCCGCTACGGCGGCGCTCTGCGGGGGTCTTTAACCCTTTTTCGGCCGCTCGTGGGGGGTAAAACCGCACCGCGAGCGGCCGAATACCGCGGTTAAAACGACGGTAAAGCAGCGCTAAATATAGCGCTGCTTTACCGTCACCGCGGCTCCCTGCCCCAGTGTGAAAGGGGCCTAAGGGGGTATGTAAGGGGGATGCTTATATAAGGTGACTCTGATATAATGGGGGTCTCTAAGGCTACATTTACCCCGGCAATTAGGGCCAGTGCGAATAGTAGCTAGCAGTAGGAGTCAGAAATCCTTGCTGTGGGTCTCAGCAGCTAGGTGCCGCCGCGGGTCCTGTTCACTGTGAAGGTGATCGCAGGTAATCGATGGCTGTGCGGACAGCAGCGAATAGCAGAGGCCGCCAGTGACCTGTTATTATAATGAACGGCACTGGCGGTCGCACCTACCTACCTACTATTTTCACTGGCCCTAATCTGCAATGTGATTGTTGCCTGATGGGTGCTGATATAAGAAGACTTTGATCTAATGGGGGGGGGGGGTAAAAAATGGTTTGCCCCCCTTAATATACCCCCATTAGATCAGGCTATAGGGGGGCCCTGATCTAATGGGGGGTACTTTAAGGGGAGGGCAAACCATTGTTTGCTATGCTTCGATAAAGTGTGCAGGTTTTCCTTAAAGAAAAGGTGACAACCCTAGCTGTAGCGCGCTCCACAAATGGTTAATAACAATAGAAGAAATATCTACGCAGCTTCTTGGCAGTTGAACTGCACAGTTTACATCTACAACAGTTTCATTTTACATTTTCATCTGCAACAAAATTAACTTCCTATTCTCTGATTGTATACAATGTCCTGTACTTGCATTGTATCTTCTTAGAAAACCCCTTTCTTTACATGTCTGGAATGTTATCAGCTTTTTAGGCTTTTAATGATCTGCAGTGGGTTGTTTTTCAGAGAGCATTTGCCAGGTGGCTGTAAGTCAATATGTCACCTCCTCTCCACCTGTTTTAACCCTGTTAATCCCCTACCCCAGCCACATGTGTTGCTCACAGTTGCAGAGCAGCCCCATTTGTTTGAATGGGTTGTGCAGCAGTACTGCCATAGGATGCGCACAGGGTTTGCCGAGGTGCCTGGGCACACCCTAATCACCCTGTGTTTAGACCAAGCATGGATTCTGTAAGTACTGGAGGTCCAGGAACCCTGAGAAATCCAGGGCCGGTGCTACCACTAGGCAAACTAGGCAGCCGCCTAGGGCGCCATGATGCCTAGGGGGCGCCCGGCCACTGGTTTTCCTACTCTCTTCTCTCTGCAGCAAGCAACTAAGTCTCAGCATCAGCATGCAGCTGTCCTTCCGTTCACAGATAGTGTCAGAGGTGCAGCGGCAGCGAAGGACTGTGTCTGTGTCCCGACTCCTGAATGAATGGAAGCAAGCAAACATTCATTGATGGGCACTGGTAGGCTGCATTTGATGGGTCCTGGTGAGGCTAAATGTGATGGGCGCTGGTGAGGCTGCATTGATGTGTGCTGGTGAGGCTGCCTTGATGGGCGCTGGTGAGGCTGCATTGATGGGCGCTGGTGAGGCTGCATTTGATGGGCGCTGGTAGGCTGCATTTGATGGGCGCTGGTAGGCTGCATTTGATGGGCGCTGGTAGGCTGCATTTGATGGGCGCTGGTAGGCTGCATTTGATGGGCGCTGGTAGGCTGCATTTGATGGGCGCTGGTAGGCTGCATTTGATGGGCGCTGGTAGGCTGCATTGATGGGCGCTGGTAGGCTGCATTTGATGGGTGCTGGTAGGTTGCATTGATGGGCGATGGTGGGCTGCATTTTATGGGCGCTTCGTTAAAAAGGTGGGGTTTACATGGGCAGGGAAAAGGGGGTAGGGTCAGGGGTGGAATGAAGGGGGGCGGCTAAATTAGGTTTCGCCTAGGGTGTCAAAAATCCTTGCAACAGCCCTGGAGAAACCTGACATGTATATGTGAGTACTGAAGGTCCTAGGTTTCCTGGAAGACCTGGCATTGATCCTGTGAGTACCAGAGATCTTAGGAATCCTAGAAGACCTGGGATAATTGTGTGAGTACTGAAGGTCCTACAAATCCTGTAAGACCTGGCATGGTTCCTGTGATTACAAGAGATCTTAGGAATCCTAGAAGACCTGGTATGGATTGGTGAGTACTGCAGGTCTTAAAAATCCTGGAAGTCCTGGCATGGATCCTGTTGGTACAAGAGATCTTAGGAATCCTAGAAGACCTGGCATGGATCTGTGAGTACTGAAGGTCCTAGGAATCCAGGAAGACCTGGCATGGAACTTGTGAACACTGGAGGTCCTAGGAATCCTGGAAGACCTGCCAAGGATCCTGTGAGTACTGGAGGCCCTAGGAATCCTGGAAAACCCAGAATGAACCCTGTGAGTATTGGAGGTCATAGGAATCCTGAAAGATCCGTTATGGATCCTATTATTACTGTAACAGTTTGCATGAACTCAGCATGACAACCAGGCAAATCGCTATTTCAGAAGGCCAGTTCAGCAGGAGCAACCTCAATGTTCTCTCAGTAGGGCCATTTACACTGTTGCATTTTACGCCACGCTTTTGGACATGCTAAAATGCATGAGTTGTGGTTCCCTATAATTTTAAATAGTGTTTTTCCCATCTTCCATTTCAGAGCTGTAGTGCAGCGTGTTTTGAAAAATACGACATGTCTGTTTTTCTGCATATGTGTTGAGAAACCAATGGAAGGCAATGACAGCACATCAACAGTGCATCAACACATATAACATCCGTTTTGATGCGTCAGCAACAGGTATTAACCAGTCTTGGTCAATGATTGTTAGTTATCCACTCCAAATTCTAAATTCAAAAATGATTGGAAACATGCATCAACAAGCATTAAAACACATATAATTAAGGTGACCAGATTTTAAAATGAAATCCGGGGACATATTTTTTTTTTTTTACTAGCAATGGCGGCAATCAGTGACTTTCTGCCCATCACCGCTTGCCGCCTGCCTCACAGCCTGTCAAGTCTTACTCTTCGGGCCGGGTACTACTGAGGGGGCAGCAGAAGAAGATCACTCTGCCAGGGAAGGCAAGGAGATAAGCAGGCAGGCGGCTGGCTGGGACTTGAGCCAAGGCAGAAGAACATGCGAGCGGAACTGGATGGGCATGCACCTGAAACTAAAGAAATATTCCCTCCGCTCTGACCAGCACATGATCATCAGAAAGGGGCACAGATAATGGAAAGAAATACACCCCCCCCCCCAAGCTAGTAGGAGCTATGGGGGGGGGGGGTGTAATTTAGATATTTTTTTTTTATTCTGCACTGACTGTCTTGAAATTGCCCCAGCCCCTGTTCAAATACAATCCGGGGACAAAACCGGAGACAGACTTGGTCCAGGGACAGTGTCCTCAATCCAGGGACTGTCCCTGGAAACTGGGGATGTCTGGTCACCCTAACATAAATGCAAAAAGGAAACACATGCTGTCACATGAGAGGGTCTGGTTGGATGTTGAGGACGGGTTGTAATGCTGAAGGGACCCTTCTGGATCGCAGAATAAGGTAAGTATTTCTCTTTATTCTGGCACCCCTAGACATAACAAGCATTTGACCTGTGAAGTGTTGGGGCCCACTGCAAAGGTATTTGTTTTGTTGTACCCAAGTTGGGCTTTAGGGCTTGTTCACACTATGTAAAGGTATGAATGAAGTGTCACTTTGTGCGCTTCAAATAAAGTTTAAAAAAAAAGTAAACAATGCCACGTGCTTCCAACTACCACCTTACTGAAGCTCACTGCAGCTTAAAACTGACAGCTACCTGCACACTAAAACAGAGTGTTTAGCGTATGGGTAGAGGTAAAGAGCCCTATAGGGTTTAAGACAGAATTTTTACAATCAGGGTTGCATTGAACCCTAGGGTTCCTCCAGAGGTTGCTAGAGGTTCCTTGATCAATGAGCAATTTCTTCTTCTCAGATAAGTTCCCACTGACACCAATGATCTTTTTTAGCAGTAAGGGGGTAATTCTTCTCAATGTTTACAAGTGTAAAGAGCATTCTTCCCACTGACCATCACACAAATATATCATAAATTGTAGATATAGTACTTTTTAGAAAGGGTTCCCTGTGTCCGCAAAGTTATTTCAAGGGTTCCTCTGCATTGAAAAGGTTGAGAAAGGCTGGTTCACGCTCCATTCACATTAGCGCGTCTCCAAAGTCGCCCGATTTCCAATGTGACTTTGATGCGATTTTTAGTGCAATTTTGAACTGACTTTACATTTTATGGATTAAAGTCACATCAAAAGTCTCACCAAAGTCTCACCAAAGTAGTGCAGGCACCTTTTCAAAGTCACTGCCCCTTTAACCACTTCAGCCCCGATACGGCACTGTGTCGCTTTAACTGACAATTGCGTGGTCGTGCAACGTTGCACTCAAACAAAATTGATGTCCTTTTTTTTCCCACAAATAGAGCTTTCTTTTGGTGGTATTTGATCACCTCTGCGGTTTTTATTTTTTGCGCTATAAACAAAAAAAAAGCGACGATTTTGAAAAAAAAAAGTAATATTATTCAATTTTTGCTATAATAAATATCCCCAAAAAAAATATATAAAAAAACAATTATTTCTCAGTTTAGGTCGATATGTATTCGTCTATATATTTTTGGTAAAAAAAAAATCGCAATAAGCATATATTAATGGGTTTGCGCAAAAGTTGCACAAAATAGGGGATAGATTTATGGCATTTTTATTATTATTTTTTTTTTATTAGTAATGGCGGCGATCTGTGATTTTTATCGTGACTGCGACATTATGGCGGACACATCGGACACTTTTGACACTATTTTGGGACCATTGTCATTTATACAGCGATCAATGCTATAAAAATGCACTGATTACTGTGCAAATGACACTGGCAGGGAAGAGGTTAAACACTAGGGGGCGATCAAGGGGTTAAGTATGTCCTAGGGAGTGATTCTAACTGTGGGGGGATGGGCTACCTAGGACATGACAGCGATCACTGCTCCCGATGACAGGGAGCAGTAGATCTCTGTCATGTTGCTAGGCAGAACAGAGAAATGCCTTGTTTACAAAGACATCTCCCCATTCTGCCGCTCTGTGACACGAGCGTGGGCTCCCGGCGGACATCGAGTCTGCAGGATCTGCGGGCACGGTCACGGGGTACGCAGTGGTGCGCCCGCCCACAATGTTGCAATTTAAAGGGGACATACATGTACGCCCATTTGCCCAGCCGTGCCATTGTGCCGACTCACATCGTCGTGCGCTGGTCGGCAAGGGGTTAAGTTGTACCGATTTGAACCGGTGCCTTTGAAAAGAATAGGGTGTGACTTGTCATGCGATGGCCAAAGTGTGAATGGAACCTTATGGTTTGGTAGATTTGTTAAAGTGGAGTTCCACCCAAAAAAAAAAAAATTGCATTAATGTGCATGAAAAAATAAATAAATAAAACATTTGAAAAAAATTTTTTTTTTTACTTACCTTATTATGCCTGTTGCTATGTGGTCCTTCGAAATCTGCCTCCTTCAGTGCCTGGGCTCCTGACGTCACTTCCCTTAGCGCAGGAAGGGAGATCGCCTCTCCCCCCTCCCTCTAGGCAATCATCTGGGACATGTGACAGGTCTCAGATGATTGCGCGGCGGTGTGACTCGGTGTGTGCTCGCGAATGCACTGTGGGTGCCCGGCTGGGCACCCACAGTTAAAATGCTGGTGCCACCGAGCGGAGGGGGAGACGAGCGGGACTTCGATCCCTGCATCGCTGGACCCTGGGACAGGTAAATGTCTGATTATTAAAAGTCAGCAGCTGCAGTATTTGTAGCTGCTGACTTAGAATTTTTTTTTTTTATTAAGTGGGAACTCCGCTTTAAGTCTTTTTGGTGATATCAATAAAAACAGAGCTAGCGCTTCTTTCCTCTAACAACAAATGTTTTATTCTGCATTAATGAACAAATTAGTTATTACATGAGAATACCAAAGCCTAAAGTTATTGGAATATAATTGTTATTTATTTTAAGCATCAGAGAAATGTAATCAATCTCTAGCGAAGCATATTGTTGTTATCAGGATTTAGTAGCATTTACTCTCCTTCATTTCGTTTTGTTTTAGCCATGGAATAGAAATGACTTCAAAATGGCAGAATGTAGTCTACAAGAAAAAAAAAAAAACAGATAAAGCATTAAATGTATGTACACGGTGAAACGGAAACACACATACACAAATAAGTTATTAGATCAGTCCACAAAATCTAATTTTTCAAATTTAGTAGCAGCTAAAGTGTTAAACAACCCCATGGTCCCATATATCTTTTAGGGACATTATTGGTAAGATATCTGTGTTTGTGTTCAGGGATTTCCACACTTTCTCTATCAGATTTTAGGTGGACAGAAAAAGAGCATTATAGCAGGAAGATCTTGCTGATGGAATACCCAAAGAATATAGGAAGCCAGGGCCTGAACGCCAACATCACTTGGGTTCAAGAAGCCATGGCCTGAATATCACTTTAGAACTGACCATTTACAGTACCGTGCTTTTATTCATGTATGCAGATAAACACAAATACGTGTAATATAATGCAGCTTACTAGTCCTTAGTTGTAGTAGGTGCACTAGTTTCAAGCTCTTCTCCTTTATCCAGTAACATACTTTCTGTCTTAGGCCCCTTTCACACAAGCAGACCTATCAGGTCCGTCTGTCAGTTTTTAAGGCAGACCCAATCGGACCCTCCATTCTCCTCTATGGAGCGGTGGGTGTAAACGGACATGTGTGTGTTTACACCCACTGACATCCGATCCACTAAAAACAGACTGATGAAGATCCGTTATCCTTCCATCTAGTGCAGTGGTCATCAACCCTGTCCTCGGGCCCACTAACAGGCCAGGTTTGTAAGATAACTGAAATACATCACAGGTGATATCATTTGATGCTCAGTGATTGCAGTATTCTAGTCTGCATCTCCCCAAGGTAATACATAAAACCTGGCCTGTTAGTGGGCCCTGAGGACAGGGTTGATGACCACTGATCTAGTGGATCAGATTGGATGGCATTTACCTCTGACTGCCCATAGAGGAGAGCGGGCTGTGTCTGTAAACCAGCCGACCCCCTGCTTGGCAGAGATCAGCGGACAGATCCCCTGCTGAGCATGCAGACTCCTAGGGGAGCCCACCTCTCTGCACTTTCAGGGCATTGGCAGATACTTTTTTTCAAAGTTGAAGATCTGAGTGATCTTTTACTATTAACAAGCAGCGCTGAGCATTCATTCATAATAGTGACAGATCACTGAACTTAGAGACTGGGCAGGGCTCTGTGCTGCCCCCCCCTCAGGAACGCCCATAATTTGGGCTTCAAAAGGGGATGGAACTACAGCCAGAATTGAGAGATAGTGTATGTTTGACAATTTGACCACAAATCAGAACACTATATGCATTTGTTTCCCTGGGATGTTAAATAAAATAAAAAAGTAATCATAGTTCTCCATTAATAGATCTCTGGTGGTGTGCCCTATCCTTATATCGTGGGTTTAAAGGAGAAGTATAGCCAAAGTTTTTTTGGCCCTAATTTTCCTATGGACTAACTGCACTTCTGTGACCCATTTTCAGCTGTCAGCTGGCTAAAGTCTGCTGTCGGCTGTGTCACTCAGCTGGTAGAGGTTTGGGAAAAATCCTGACTTTATAGTCGGGATCCACCCAGACCGGCAGCTGGCTCAGCCTCTGAGCCAGGTCCTCCTGCCCACTCCACAGCCCAGTGCTCCAGTGAGCGCTGGATGGGGCAGGGCAGAGAGCCCTAGACTGAAAGACACCATCTCTCTGCTCACGGAGCTCTGAGAACTGAGTGATCAGCAGTCTTTGATCACTCAGTTCTCAGTCTTAGAAGCAGTGGAGGACAGATGCAGCATCAGATTGATGCTGCATCTACCTAGGTGAGTATAAAGCCCATACTTTTATATAGATTTAAAACCACTTTAAGAAATGTAACTGGATGCTTTGGGCTTGGAGAACCAGTTGGAATAGGACATGCATGTTGAAACTGAATCTGAGGGTAGTCTGAGATGAAGTATCTAGTTCTTAGAATGCATACATTGATATGTGCTCTGATGAATGCCAGTTTGTGCAGGAGAGCCACTAGTCACACTAATGTCATGTGGAGGGTGACATTTTACACACAGCACAGGTTAGTGCTGCAACATACTTTTGTGGAAGAAAGGACACACACACTTCTATACAATGTCACTGGAAATACACTGTGCCCTGTTTATATAAAACATTCTATTTACCCATAGCGGTGATGGGTCATCATTCACCTCCTCTACACATGGACTGTCCAACTCTGCTCCTATACAACTATATAAGAGTTTCTAAACAGAATGTAAGCATTAAGCTATATTCATTTATAAGTATATATTTCCCTTTGCAAAGTTCTACAATACCTTGGAAATGTAGGGATCCGTATGAAAAGCACAGTCCTCAGGATTGGAGGTTGGTTTTGTACATTCAGTTCGACCAATATCAACTTCTATAATATATTTGATTCCAGTAACAGTCTTAAAAAACAGAGAGAGGGCGCATGTAAATATTCATACAAACACATTATATGAATTTGCACTGTATAATAATATTCTCAGCAGCATTTACAGAATTAAAACAGGCAGCGAGGGGGCAACATATCGCCTCCTCACTGCCCATCAAATGCTTCTGAAAAGAGATCCACTGCAAATCTCATATCAAGGGGGTGCAAACATCTGCTGCGCATCTAAAGTCAGATGCTCCTACATCTTGTTTGCTCAGCTCATCCTGCTCCTCCCTCCCAGCAGTGGCTTGGCAGTCTTCCAGTCCTCCAACCCCTGATGAACACAGAGCAAATGCTTTGGAAGGGACAGAGACTAAGCTGGTGTAAAGTAAGAACTCAAGTAGAACTGAAGACAAATCTTTTGGCTAAGATGGCGTGAGGGGTGGATGATGTCACAATCTTCACCCCAGCCAATCAGAGGAAGCTTTGTATTCATTCAGAAAATATGAAACTTCCCGTGAATGGCTGAGCAGCTCTCAGCCCAACTCAATTTTGTTCCATAAACAGTATGGGAAGTTCTTGTCCCACTTTCAAAATACAACACTGTATATTGTATAACTAAGGCTACTACCAAAGTACAACACTGTATACTGTATAACTAAGGCTACTACCAAAATACAACACTGTATATTGTATAACTAAGGCTACTACCAAAGTACATCACTGTATACTGTATAACTAAGGCTACTACCAAAATACAACACTGTATATTGTATAACTAAGGCTACTACCAAAATACAACACTGTATATTGTATAACTAATGCCGCATACACACGTTCGGACTTTGTCCGCCGGACCTAGTCCGGCGGGACTTCCCCACACACGCCCGGACTTCCGAGCATGTGACTTGCCCACACACGCCCGGACTTCTCCGGCGGACAATCCGCTGGAAAAAGTCAGCGGGAATGAACGGACTTTCCAATGAGCGGCAAGTCCGTTCATTTCAAAATTTCAAAAGTCCGGCGGACTAGCCTACTAACGGCGGGATTGTCCGCCGGACTGCCAAGTCCAGCGGACAATTTTAAAACAAAACTTAAAACCTAGTCCGCCGGACTTTTGGCGCCAAAAAGTCCGCCGGCGCCCACACACGAGGGGATTGTCCGGTGGACTTGAGTCCAGCGGACAATCCCGCGGGATAGTCCCTTCGTGTGTACGCGGCATAAGGCTACTACCAAAATACAACACTGTATACTGTATAACTAAGGCTACTACCAAAATACAACACTGTATACTGTATAACTAAGGCTACTACCAAAATACAACACTGTATACTGTATAACTAAGGCTACTACCAAAATACAACACTTTATATTGTATAAATAAGGCTACTACCAAAGTACAACACTGTATACTGTATAACTAAGGCTACTACCAAAATACAACACTGTATACTGTATAACTAAGGCTATATACAGTCAGGACAGCTGCTGCATGAGTTAGTGAAGGTAATAGTTTGTTTGGACTGGCTTGGTCCACATGAACTATTTAAAGCTTGCTAAAACCTGACTTTAATGCTGGTTCACACCAGAATCGCATAGGAAAGCGCTCCACATTCCTGTGCGATTCCTATGCTATTCAGTGTGATGCACCATTCATTTGAAGGGGCTGAAATCGCACTGGATTGCCCCATGGTACTGCAGTACCATGCAATCCGGTGCACGCAAACGCACTCCCTTTACGATCTGTGTTTTGGGTGCTGTTAGGATTACATTGACACCCACAGCAGATCATACACTCAGTGCATTTTGAATGTGTTCAATTTGCATACAGTATATTGAAAAAGTATTCATACCCCTTAAAATTTTCCACATTTTGTCATGTTATTTTTATAATATCAAAATTTTATTAAGACAGACATCTTAAAATTCAACATGTTACTGTCAAAAACAGATCATACAGTACATAGGAAGGTACCACTGGGTACGTTTCGACATGTTTCGCCATAACGATGGCTTCTTCAGTGGAACTCAGTATCAGTCAACTGTATATTATTTTTTTTATTCCCTCACTGTCTGCCATGTCTCCCAACCTCTCCCCCTCATCTGCTCCCATCTACGTATCTCCTTGTCTGCCTAAACTCTCTCCAGACCTTCCACTTGTTTTCAAATCCGTCCATTCCCTCCTCTCCACAGAACCTAAGATATTCCATATTATAAGTTTTGTTTATTCTCTTACACCAACTCCCCATCGTGGGGCTTTCTGTCTCCTGCCACTGTCGGGGTATTAAACTTTTGGCTGCATTCACTGCATTGTTTAGTTGGCATGGTAACCCCATGAAACAAACACCTCCAAGGTTCCTTTGGTATCTCTATATTGGTGATCTCCTTATTAACTGCAACATGTCTCTACAATATTTTTAGATTTTTGGACACATCCACCATATGTGGGCCAGGGTTCCCACTGCACCACATCCCTGCCAGCATAACCGTGAGACCTCCTTCTAACATTTATGTGCCTTATCAGGTGTTATATACCAGCATGCTAGACATGTGTAATTCATTTCTGTGGTATTACTATCTATTGCTGTGGTATGTGTCATCTTAAGTATTTTCCCCTTGTTTTGATCTTTTTCTCACTTTCCCAGTTTCTCTTCCCACTTTACTATGAATGGCGGTATTTCCAGTTCCTTCAGTCACACAAGCACTTTATAGATCCTAGAGATCCCCCTCTTTGTGCCTACTGCCAGAAGTATCAGGAGTGAATTGAATTCCCATTTTTCCCTTTTTTTTGTTATTTTATAATCTTTATTTATTTCAAAGTATTTTTCAATTTTTAACCCGCCTTTTCTCCTTATTCTCCTTTACCCATTCTAGCACCCGTGAAAGTAATATTGCATTATAAAATTGATAAAAAAATTTTGTCACGTTTTTAATGTCTTAAAGTATACTTGTGGGAGGAGAACTGGCAGCATTTGCATTTTATACATGATCTTTGGCAAAATTCCCATTTTAAAGATGTTTATTCTCTCACACACAGTTTTTATATACACGAGGTTCAAACAAGACATGTTTCCACCTTAAAGCAATCTAATTGATATTTACCACCCCCCCCCCCCTCCCCCTTCCCAGCCAAATCGGAAAAAAGAATAAACAAAGCACCAAACAACTTCTATCTTTCACTTGTAGGACTCCAAGTCATCTTGTTCCTTTTGGGCGCCCTTGTCCCTTTCTCCCCCTAATATGGGCTATTCAATAGAATTTACGGAGGTGAGCTTTCTCCTTACTGAGTTATCTCTTCGTAGTATCTCCACGAGTTTTTGAATTTATTCCAGCTTTCCCACCTCCCCTCTCCTACCTCTTCTCTCGATCCCTCAACTCCTTTGGGTTCTGTTTTTCCCAATCTTTGCTGTATGTTCACTCGTGCTATCCATTCCCCTATTTGAGGACTCTCGGCTTTCTTCCATTTTTTCGGAATTAATTTTTTTGCCTCATCTAGGAGAATGGGCACCAGGGAGGCTTGGTACTGCCTCAGGGGGATATCATTCCCGTGGAACAGTACCGCCCATGGTTCTTCGGGGATACTCTGCTTTGTTATCTTTTTAATCAATCCAAGAATTGATCGCCAGAATTTTTTAATTATAGGACAGCACCACCATATGTGTGCCATAGAGCCTATGTCGCCACAGCCTCTCCAGCATTCGGGGGAACTATCCTTCTGATATTTGCTCGTCTTGACTGGGGTTATATACCAGCCGGATATACATTTATAGTTTACTTCTATGGTTTTTATATCTAATGCTGCCCCGTGCATTAACTTAAAAATTTTATCACATCTAGCTTTGTTGCATAAAGATCCCAGTTCTTTTTGCCATCTTTTGACACCCGGGGGGGCTCCACTTGAGCCTTCTCTTATAAGGATTTTGTATATGAGGGAGATGTTATTTTTAGTAGATGATCGCAAACAAATCCTCTCTATTTCAGTATAATCTTCCCCGCTTCTAATTGGCTGGGGTAGTCTCTCTACGAAGTGCTTCAATTGGGCATATCTCCAGGTGTCAATCGACAGCAAATCCCGCATTTGTCTTAATTCGTGAAAAGTGTTTAATTTACCGTGTTTCATAATATCCCTTAATCGTGCATCATCTTTTTTAATCCAATTACCCCATGCTTTACTTCTTCCTGGCTCAAAATAAATATTATTTTTTAAGAAAATCAGTGGTGAATTATATTCCCATCTATTGTTTCTGTGCAGGTTGTTCCACGCTTTCAAAGTGACTCGTGTAATCTCATGTATTTCTGACCCTATTTCCCTAAATTCCGGTGGGTTCCATATAACGTGTCCTAAGTTAGTGTTACTGAGTGTATTTTCTATATTTACCCATCTTTTTTTTCCCTCTTCTTTTGTCCATTCTATAACCCGAGTGAGTGCTATAGCGTTATAATATTTTTCAAAGTCCGGCAAAGCCAAGCCCCCCGATTTTTTTTCTCTTGTCAAGATTTCCGCTGCAATACGCGGCTTCTTGTTGGACCAGACAAATCTCGAGACAATGCTTTTTAGGGTCCCAAAGTACGCTCTGGGAATTGCCAATGGAAGCATTTGAAGCTTGTAATTTATTTTCGGGGCGATGATCATTTTTACAGCGTTGATTTTTCCAACCCATGAAAGCGATTTCGTTGTCCACTTTTTTGTCTCGTTTTTTATCTGGTCCAGCAAGGGAATATAATTTATCAGATATGTTTTTTTCAATGTATTTGCCAATCGAACCCCTAGGTAGTTGATGCTCTCCCTCCATGGGAATTGAAATTCCCCTTTTAGTTGGGCCACTTCTGTTTTTTTTAGGTTAATGTTCAGAATCTCCGATTTGACGGTGTTAATTTTAAAATTGGACAGCTGGCCATATGTGTTCAAGGCTTTAAGTAGGTTAGGAAGAGTGATCCGGGGGGTAGTGAGAAAGAAGAGTACATCATCCGCAAATGCGGCAAGCTTGTGTTCCTCATCTCCCACCTTAATCCCTCCGATATCGGGCATATTCCTTATTGTTGAGAGTAAGGGCTCCAGGGCTAAAACAAATAGGAGCGGGGACAGGGGGCAGCCCTGGCGTGTACCGTTCTTCATGGTGAAGGCCGATGACAAAACTCCATTCACCTTCACCCTCGCTTGTGGGAAGTTGTATAATATCTCAATCCAACTCCTCATCCTTGGGCCTATTCCCATGGCCTCTAGTGTTGTAAACATATGTCCCCAGTCTATTCTGTCGAACGCCTTCTCGGCGTCTAACGACAAGAATAGACTGGGGACATCCATCGTCCTACTTGCCTGCATCAGCAATAGTGCCCTTATCCCATTATCCCTGCCCTCCCTTCCCATCACAAATCCAGCTTGGTCTGGGTGTATCAAGTCCGACATCTTAGTTTTGATTCTATTCGCCAGGACTTTCGCGAAGAGCTTTATGTCTGTATTCAATAAGGCGATGGGGCGATAGCTTGAGCAAAGCGTTTTATCTTTCCCTTCTTTTAGTATAAGTGTTATTGAGGCCATTAAGGCTTCTTTGTCCATTCTATGCTCTCCTCCAAGCTGGTTCCAATACTGGCAAAGCCTGGGGATTAAGATATCTGCGAATTTCTTATAATAAGTTAGTGAGAATCTGGCCGCCGTCACCAGCTGCACACCGGGACAAGGTAAGTGCAGAGGGCAGGCAGGGGGCACAGTGGCAGCACTTTAGGGGCACAGTGGCAGCACTTCAGCACTTTAGGGGCACAGTGGCAGCACTTTAGGGGCACAGTGGCAACACTTTTGGGGCACAATGGCAGAACTGGGGCACAATGGCAGCACTTAGGGGCACAATGGCAGAACTTGGGGCACAGTGGCAGTGCTCTTCAGCGCCTCAGCAATTTCTTGTTCGGTCATAGGCCTATCCATATGGAGACTATCATGGGCACAGTGGCAGCGTTTGTGGGCACAGTGGGGTTTGATGGGCACAGTGGCAGCACGTGGGGCACAGTGGCAGCGAATGGGCACAGTGGCAGCGTTTAATGGCACAGTGGCAGCGTTAATGGGCACAGTGGCAGCGTTTAATGGGCACAGTGAGGCTGTTTGTTTGCGCCCCCCCAAAAATTTTGAGCACCAGCCGCCACTGCATCTAGTGATAAAGCAGGGACCGCGCTGTTCCTGACGAAATTCCTAGATTCCTCTCGCTGGGTTTGTGTGTTCTGCCCTTGTGGCTTTACGTCATAGAGGGATTCATAGTATAGTTTGAATTCAGTGGCTATGTCTTTGGTAACATTTACCATTGACCCCGTTTTACTCTGAATCTTATCTATGTAATTAATCTCTCTCTTGTTTTTCAGCATTTTTGCCAGATGTTTACTGCTTTTGTTACCCCACCTGTGACGGTCCGTATCTAGTTTGTGGAACCATTTCCTAGCTTCTATGTCCATTTCCATTTTTATTTCTTCTCTTTTATTCAGTAATCTATGGAAGGTATCTTGTCTTCTTGTTATTTCATTCCTGTGCTCTTTTTCTAAGTTGCGGACTTCTTCTATCAGTTTCTCTCTATGCTCCTTAATAATTTTTTTTTTTCTTGCTCCAATTGAAATAAAGATCCCCCTCATATAGGATTTGTGTGCTTCCCACAATGATGCCGGGCGGGTTTCACCATTGTCATTTATTTCAAAAAAAGATATTATTTCCTTCCTGATGGTTTCCTCCGTGGCGGCCTCTGCCAGTAGGCCATCATTGAGGCTCCATGAGGTTGGACTCCTTGGGGTGCCCGTGAGTCTAATAGACATCGACAGGGGCGCATGGTCTGATAGGGTCACTATCTCAATCTGAGACTCTAATATCTGATCCAAATTTTTATGTTCCACAAAAAAATAATCCAACCGGGAATGTGTCCCATGGACAGGAGAAAAAAAAGTGTAGTCTCTAGTGTCTGGGTGCTGCATCCTCCAAACATCAATTAGCTGCACGTTTCTCAATTTTTGTTTTATTGTTTTTCGTTGGCGGGTATTCAGGGAGCGTGTTTTTGACGTGGAGTCCATCTTAGGGTCTATACCGAAATTTAAGTCTCCTGCAAGAATAATTTCGCCCGTGCGAAATATTGTTAGACGTCTCAACATTTGTGCTAGAAATTCCGTCGGATTTTTATTTGGGCTATATATATTTGCTAGTGTTAATTTTTTATTGCCTATTCTTCCGTTTAAGAACAAGAACCTTCCTTCGGGGTCTACCAGCCTGTCTGTGTATTCAAATTTGATTCCTCTCGCAAACCCTATGGCCACCCCCTTGGCCCCTCTGGTCGGTGTATCGCCTTGGAACCACAGCGGGTACTCGTAGGAGAGTATTCTAGTGCTGCTGTCTTGGGGTATGTGGGTCTCTTGTAAGAAGATAACCTGTGCATGGTATGACTTTAATTCCTTCAGGATCTTGTATCTCTTGACCTTAGCGTTGAGCCCCTTCACGTTGTATGTGACAAGTTTCAGGTCGCTATCAGACATGATCCTAGATGTAGTACCTTGGTTTGATAAAATTTTTGTATGACGATCCATTTTATCCGATCCCGTTTGGCTGAAACCTCCTTAATCCCTCCCTCCCCCCCCCCCCCCCACCTCCCTGTTCTTTTCCCTCACCCCCCAAACCCCCCACCCTTTACCCCCCCCCCCCTCCCTCCCTTGGGTCTATTTTCGACCCCTTGTAAACAGCGAGGCATCTCTACGAGATTCCCCCTGTCCACTGCGCCTTCAGGGTGCAGTTCCGGTATTGGCGGCTAACAGTAGAGTCCCCCCTCCCTGGATGGAAAAGAAAAAAAAAAAAGGGGGGGGAGTCTACCGGTGCCGCAAGGCCTCCCCGAGGTCCCCGCCACCCCTACCACCTCCGTTCACATCTGTATTTATTTAGGTCCAACTCTTTTTGCACGGGGATGTGAGGAAGAGAAAGGGAGGAAGAGAGGAAAAAAAAAAAAAAAAAAAGAGAATCGCCCTCTCTCCCCCACCAACCCCTTCTTCCCCTGTTTCCATTCTTCTTCTCCCCCCTTCTTTCCCCTTCTTTCTGGACCTTTTAACCCCTCCGCCCAGCATCTCCTCATCTAGCCGGGGTTTATTATTTTAGTTCCGGTTGGCTGGCATTGTTGGGGTAGGAATCCCCAAGTCTTGGCAGAAGTTCTGTAACTCATCGAGGTACTTCAGGCGAAAAGTTCTCCCGTCCTTAACCACAATCAACGCTGTAGGGAAACCCCAAGTATATTTCATATTCAGGGCCCTTAGGCTAGACAATAAAGGCTTCATCTGTCGTCGTCTTGCAAGAGTTCCTGCGGAAAGATCGGGGAAAACCTGTAGTTCGCTATCATCGTGTTTAAGAGGGTTTCCTCTGATCTTGCTCCATATTTGCGATTTGTCTTCGTAGGAGTGGAATCTTATGAGGACGTCACGCGGTATTTCCTCTCCCATAGCCAAGGGTTTCCTAACCCGATGGATCCGATCAATTTTTAGCTCAAAGTCTTCCCCCCTGTCCAACAGGGGTTTAAAAAGTTTTAACATTTTTTCTTTTAGGTCTTCACCTCTCTGTTCAGGCAGAGACCTAATCCTTAGGTTTTGCCTTCTGCTCTGATCTTCCATATGTTCCATTTTATAGGTCATATCTCTTTGGTTCATTTGTAATTGCCCCATCTGTGTTCTTAATTCCTGGTTTACTTGTGCTTGTATTGTTGTAGATTCCTCTACTGTCTCCACTCTTTTTAGCAGGGCACACATGTCACCTCTCACATTTAAAATTTCCAGTTTGATGGAATTCTCTAATTTGGAGAACATCTCGGCCATGTCTGTTTTTGTGGGGATTTGTGTAATGTCTCTCTGATCTGGGGTAACTTCGGCCGCCCCCAACTTGTCTTGTTCCAGTTCCAGTCTAGATATCTCCGCCTGTTCTGCCCTTAGTTTTTCCTGCCCTTTCTTTTTTTCCTTAGCCCCAGGTTGCTTTTTTTCCATCTCGGGGCTTTTAAGGCTGATGTCTTTGAGATATTTTTGGATAGAGCTGGAGTTCAAGCTCTCTTTAGGGGTTTTGGGATCAGTGCCCCTCTGCGACCTCCCCTTCATATTTAACTGTCAGTCCGATGGGGAGAAAGGCATTACGCTCCTTACCCTGGAATGTATAGGTATTTGCAAAAGGTGTCTTTTTAACAAGAGATGTGAGTTGTAGGCCATGCAGGGGGTTTCCCATTAAATAAAGCAGCTTTATCCCGGTCTGACCATTTCATGACATCTATATCTATGTGTCTAGGTACCGTGACCTGCCCTGCACGCTTTATGTATAGCCTCTTCCCTCTGCTTCCTTTTTTGCCCGAGTTTCTCAGCCGCCGCCCCCTCTTGCTTATGCTAGGTCCTCTTTATTGTAAATGGCCTTTAACGCTTAAAACGCTGAAATTACAATTCCACAACTTTTAACTGTGAGCCTTTGTATTTGATAAAATTTGAAAGTGCCGTATAGTATTTAGCAATAATAGCACTTGGTTCCTCGTTGTATTCAGGGTATCCAGGCACCCCGCTGTGTTTAGCAGAGTATTAGCATGGGCGAGTTAACTTTGTGGCTTTATAACTTTATATAAACGAGCAAACCGTTGGCCAGAAACGGGTGTTTGATAGTGCAGTGAGGTACTTAGCAATAATAGCACTTGGCTCCCTGTTGTGGTCAGGGTATCCAGGCACACGGCTGTGTTTAACAAGTATTAGAGTCAGCAGGTTAACTTTATGATTTTATAGCTTTATACTTTAAAGCAGAGGTCTCAAACTGGTGGCCCTCCAGTTGTTGCAAAACTACAATTCCCATGAAGCATTGCAAGGCTGACAGTTACAAGTATCACTCCCATAGGCAGAGGCATGATGGGACTTGTAGTTCCGCAACAGCTGGAGGGCCGCAGTTTGAGACCCCTGCTTTAAAGCATACCAGCAGGAGAAAAAATCATCAAAGAAAAAAAAAAAGAAACAGTCCATGGCTCAGAGAGTCCGTGTTTAGCAGAGCCTTACAGGAATCAGGTTGACTTTATCTTTGTAGGCATACAAATCATGTAACAGAAGTAAGAAAAAGTCCATACCTGAGAGAGGGATGCCCCTCTAATATCCCCTCTAGGTACCTGCTGTTGTTGACGTGCGTGCAGGGAGGCAGCTGAGGTGGAACTACCGGTCCTCTTCTCCCGTTCAGGCGCTAAAGCGCAATGTGATTGCTGGGGGAATAACTGCTGCACGATGTGCTTCCGGGTGGGGTGAGGCGGCCGGGCGGCCGAGTTTACAGTCGGACCATTTCTCCCCTTGGGATGGGGTCTGGGTGTCGAGGCTCCGGCGTGCCGCTGGTTTGGGGTGAAGAGTGTCTCTTGCGCAGGTCGTCCGGCGGCAGGGGTGGCCCCAGGGGGGACGCTTTCCGGCGGGCTTAGGTAGCGTACGAGCGGGCTCTCACCTCCGCTTGTCGTTTCCCGGCTCTCATCCTCCGCCGGCGATCCATGCGGCCTGTGTCACCGCCGCTGCCGAAAACTCCTCCCCCTACGCCGGCGTGTTACGTCAGCATGGCGTGATTGTCGACCCCTCTCCATAGGATTTTAATAACTTCATTAAGTTGGGCAGATTTACCCTAGGCTTGGTAACGTAAAACAGTATGTCATCGGCATAAGCCGCTAGTTTATGCTCCTCGTCCCCTATCATGATCCCCCCTATATCTGAGTTCTGTCTGATCCCTGCCAAAGGCGGTTCCAGTGACAGAACAAACAGTAAGGGGCACAGAGGGCAACCCTGTCTAGTTCCATTATGCATCTCAAAGGGCATAGATACTGTCCCGTTAACCCTTACACTAGCTGTGGGGTGGTTATACAGTGCTTTAATCCAGTGAGTCATCTTTGGACCTACTCCCATTACCTCCAGTGTCTTCAACATAAATCCCCAGTCTACAATATCAAACGCTTTCAGCGTCTATTGAGAGTAGTAGCCCTGGGGACTTACATTTTTTATTTTCTGCACTAGTAGCAACGTTCTGACCCCGTTATCTGCATGTACCAAGTCGTTCATTACCCCTTTCATCCTACTAGCTAATAGCTTGGCAAATAGTTTTGTATCTGCATTTAGGAATGAAATAGGTCTATAGCTTGAGCATAGGGTAGCGTCTTTTCCTTCCTTTGGAATAATGGTAATGGCAGCCGCTAGAGCCTCCCTTCTCATCTCCCAGCTTGTTTCTAGCCCATTCATGTAGGTACATAATCTGGGGATTAATATTTCCCTGAACCTCTTGTAGTAAAATACCGTCAGCCCATCTGGACCTGGGCTTTTCCCTAAGGCTGTATCTTTTAAGGTCCGACTAATCTCTTCCTCTGTTATGGGTTTTTCTAAACTACACACGATCGGAAATTCGGCCAGCAAAAGACTGATGAGAGCTTTTGGTCGGAAAATGCGACCGTGTGTGTGCTCGATCAGACTTTTGCTGGCCGAATTCCAGCCAGCAAAAGATTGAGAGCAGGTTCTCAATTTTTCGGTCGGAAAAAATTCCTACGCATTCTCGGGAAACAATTTGACGCATGCTCGGAAGCATTGAACTTAATTTTCTCGGCTCGTCGTAGTGTTGTACGTCACCAGGTTCTTGACGGTCGAAAGTTCAGCAAACTTTTGTGTGACCGTGTGTATGCAAGCCAAGCTTGAGCGGAATTCCATCGGAAAAACCATCCAAGATTTTTCCAATGGAAAATCCGCTCGTGTGTACGGGGCATTAGCTTATCTCCTGAAATTTGGTTTAGGCTCTATATAGTTTGCAGTTTTTTTTTCTTTTTTAATATTAATGCCAGGTACTTCCCTGTCTTATTCCCTCCTAGATACCAGGTCTTACGGGTTTCCTGTTCTATGAATTCTTTTAATTCGTCTTTTTTTAGGGTGAGCGCAAGATATATTTCTTATTTCTTCTATATTTTTTTATGCTGCTGTTCTAGCTCGTGAATTTCCTTCGTTAGTACTTCCCTTTTTCTTATTCTCTCCTTTTTTTCCGCTCACATAGCTATTAGAATTCCTGTTATGTAGGCCTTATGGGCCTCCCACAGCGTTGCCTCTGATATTTCTCCAGTATCATTTGTTTTGAAGTATTACTCTAACTCTTTTTTTATTCTATCTTCCGCTTCTTTTCCCTGGATTAGTTTGTTTAGTCTCCATATATTTGCCCTATTTTTTTCATAGTCACTAAGGGAAGGTCTGAAGGGGATGTGACTTCTATATTTGTACTAATCACTGATTCCAGTAGCCTTTGATCAATCAAAAAAATTATCAATTCTTGAGTACGTCCATACAGGGTAGTGGAATTTATAGTCTCGTATTTTAGCATGCTGTATTCTCCATACATCCATCAACTGGTTCTGGTATAACTTATTTTTTAGTATCTTTAATTGAGCATTCCTAGTTCTCTGTACCTGGGACGTACTATTTATCCCGGGATCCATACAGAGGTTAAAATCTCCTGCTATAATTACTCCTCCTTTCTTAAACTCCATTAGTTTCTCCATAACTGATTTTAGGTATTTTATTGGGTCCTTATTTGGGCAGTAAATATTTGCCAGAGTGCAATCTACATCATTTAGTCTTCCCCTCAGGAACAGGTAGCGCCCATCAGGGTCCACTAACCTCTCTTCCAGGGTAAACCTTACCCCTCTGGCAAAACCGATGGCTACTCCCTTTGCCCGCTTTGTCTAAAAAACATTTTAGAAAATCTTTTGAGTTTAATTTCACATTCGTTTCGTGGGAGAGGCTTCTTTTCGCCATGCCAGTGGCTACTGATCAAGGATGCATGCACTGTCCCTTCACCATTTGAGGAGGCCACAAGGATGGTGAGCACCGACAATGCATGCATCAGTGACACTGTCCCTCTAGTCTTCCTGCTGGAGCACACGCTTTGTGGAATCATGGACAGGGCACTTGAGGCAGAACAGTGGGAGGAAGAGGAGGACTTCCTTTCCCCTTAAGGCCCCCTTTATCCAGATAGCATTCCTGCAGGCTCGCCAAACCCACAGTAAGAAGAGAAGGATTGTGTTAGCATGGATGTAGAGGATAACACTCAGCAGCAGTCTTCAAAGGATGGTTTTCAGGCCTCAGAAACCCAAGGAGTTGTACATGGCTGGGAGGAGGTAGTCACGGATAATGTGATCCTTAGTGACCCAGAGGACTCAGAATCTAATGCCTCTGCAAACGCTGCATGGCCTCCCTGATTCTGAAAAGCCTGCGAAAGGATCCTGGGATTCGTGGTATCAAGGAGAGGGATCATTACTGGCTGGCAACCCTTCTTGATCCACGTTACAAGGGTAAAGTTGCAGAACTCATCCTGCCTTTGCAGAGGAAGCAGAGGATGAAACATCTTCAGGAGGACTTGAAGAAAGATTTGTGTAGTGCATTTCCAGACCCTGGGAGGTTACCATTTCTGGGTGATTGACAAAGTGTATCTGAGGCTTTGTCAGAGGAAGAGCGGTGGAGAAGGTGGCCGGCTGACCGATGCTTTTAAAAAAATTTCAGTCCTCAGCGCCAAGGTCTGATCGGTTCAAGCAATAATGTATGGGTATATCCCTGGCGCTACTGTGAGTAATTGAAGTCAATTAAAAGTAACAAGGCGTATAAATGCAGCAAAAATGAACAGTGTTCACAAATACACTAAAAAGTCATAAAATAAGTAAAAGAATTTTCGCGCAAATGGTTTAAATATGAATAAACGGTGGTTAAAAAGTGCACTAGTGAATGAACATATACTAATAGTGTCACCAATATAAGTACATGGTCTGGGGGTGATGAGAATCAAAATGCTAATGATAATAATACAAGCTCTCTAATGCGACTTAATCACAGAGATCACAAATAAGTGCAAATGATGTAAAAACACACAGCAAATAGTGACGTAATGTCTAAAATGAAGAGTGCCTGGTGTTGAACTTAATAATAGGTTAAATAATTGACATAAAAGGTTTAAAAATAAATCGCATATGTGCCAAACAGTGAGTCGCATATGTCATATAAAATGAATCATATGAATAAATGATAATACAACAAAGTATCAAAAATTAAGAATGAAAAAATGTGATGCACGTGGGTGTGCTAAAACACTAAAAGTCAATCCAAAAAAAGGTAAGCGTGTATCACACAATAAAATAGCAAGTGTGTGTAAGTGTAAAAAGTTTGTGGTGATAAAAGTCCAATTAAACTCCAAATATAAGTCGAATATTGCCGGGCTTGTAATCTATATGGTCACTAAAATTTCCTTATCGATCATCTATAGTGGGGTTATCCTAGATCGGTCTCTCTAGTCGCTCACCTCAATTAATGTTGAGTATCGCCTTTCTGGGATATCCTATATCTCCCGACTATCGATGTCTCAAGGATCATGAGTATAGGTATAGGTATTGTCCCTTGTCTTCCCTGTCTGGTCTGGTGGATTATTCGGTCCAATCTTTCTCCTTTTGTGTTTTTCTGGGTGGTATATCTATGGTGCTCCTCCGGGGATCCCCGGTGTCTCCGCTCAGCCCTCACAGTCCTCCGGCTGCTCTAGCAGTAGCAGCTGCAGCTCTCCCAGCTTCTCACACCTCTCGCGAGATCCACGCACCTGTCCCTTGCACAGCCCGCCCATCGGCACCACCGGCACCAAATTTAATTTTGCTGTGGTACTGTTATAAACATGGGAAAGATGCACGACTTTACAGGCATACTAAGGACACCCCCCAAGCACGATATATAAAGAAATATTACATTTTTATTGTTTCACTTTAAGCATTATTAAAATCATTGCTCCATAAAAAGCGTCAGTTTTTCAAGCTTTTTTTGCATTGATACATGTCCCCTGGGGCAGGACCCGGGTCCCCAAACACTTTTTTTGGCAATAACTTGCATATAAGCCTTTCAAATTAGCACTTTTTATTTTTCATGTTCGCATCCCAAAGACTTTAGCGGTGTTCGCACAAAGTTTTTGCCTGTTCTCCTGCAAACCGAACCGGGGGGTGTTTGGCTCATCCCTATTCTCTATGATGCTCCAGGTTGTGAGGGGCCCTTACTGTCCTCGCTAAAATTGTAGGTCTGCTGGTGCTGCATTGTACATGTTAACCTCAGTGGGCCGGTCTGCCAATATGCTGCCAAGACCTCCCCGTTATCACCCCTCGGGGGATTTCCCTGGTTTCCGCCGGGAGAGGGTTTTTTTGCTTATGGGGAATCAAGGGCATTACATCCTGTGCAAAATTCTCCACATTTAAGTCCATGCCTGTCAAACTTCCAGACTCTGAACACCTACTCTCACACACATATAAACTTCATGGTGCCTGGGACCGATGGGGTGCCGAAGAGCAGTGTTGGTCATCTTACTTTAAAAAAGTAATTAGTTAAGTTACAAATTACTTCTCCTAAAAAGTAATTGCGTTAGTAACTCAGTTACTACATTGGAAAAGTAATTAGTTACGCAGCAAAGTAACTGTGACTTTTTTTTATATTCTATACGTGTAACTAAGGGGCGGGTCTAGTATTACTGTAACCAAGGGGTGCATTTATTATTATTGTTATATATCATGTAACCAAGGGGCTGCTCTATTAATACTCTAACCAAGGGGCAGATCTGTTATAGCGTGTAAGCAAGGGTCTATTATTATTATATTGTGTAAGGGGCGGATGGCTACAGAAGAGGGTGAATGTTAAATTAATAGGCAGAGCTCGATATATAACAATAATAATAAATGCGCCCCTTGGTTACAGTAATACTAGACCCGCCCCTTAGTTACACAATAGACGCCCCTTGCAGAGTAGCACGAGCATCAGGAGCGTGCGGCATCGCCTCGTACAATTACATGTTAACTACACCTGCGCGGTGTAGAGTTCACTCAGAGCTGTTTAGGTTCGGCAATTTTCGTAAGCTCCATAGTCCTTCGTACTGTGCAAGCGCGGTACAGGGGGGGAACTTTTTCGGCAGGACACCGGAATTACACTACTGCCATCTAGTGGCGGTAGATGTAATTGGGGTAACTAAGCCAAAGTAATGGGAACTGAGTTACCACGAGGGGAAAAGTAATCAGTTAGATTACTCGTTACCCTCTAAAGTAACTGCGTTACGTAACTCAGTTTATTTTAACTCAGTTACTTACATCACTGCCGAAGAGAAGCGATTTGAGGGACTGGTTGCATGGTATAGGGTAGGTCTCCTTTAAAAGGTACCCAAGACAAAAATTAGCATTTAACCCTTTCAGTGTATAGGGTAGCCTTACTTCAATGGTAGTTTTGAATATTTCCCGAAGTTCAGTTTTAAATTTTCAGCATAGAAGATTATTCTGAAGCTGAATTTAGCCTGAGTTGTTTGTTTTTTTTGGATGCCCCAGATCCTACTGAGATCTAATAATGTTGCAGGCAAAGTATATACATTTGAGTAGCACTGCGTCTGAATGCAAAACTGCATTTGTAAGTGAAGCCCATTTACATGAGACAGTTCCAACATATTACCTCCATCATTTTAGAAAAACCATGGAAGAAAAGACAAGAGATCTCTGCAATTGCCTGCTGGCAATAGCTTTTATATAAAAGTACTGTGCTCTTTTATTGAACATGTAAAGTATCCCTGTACAAGGTATTTGTCATGCATCTCTGACTCTCAGTAATTGAAAAATCCTTACTCGTTGTCCCGCACTGACCTGTTTCTGGACCCTGTGTATCTTGGACACTCGATTAACATATATGTCGTTACTGCCCTTATTGTATTCTCGTAGGGCAAATTCCAGGGCCTTCTGTGCTCCTTTATCCCGTGCATCCACATCCTTCGAACCTCCATGGGCTTTAACAGATACTGCTATCAGCAAAAGCACAGTCAACAAAGAGTGCAGCGTCGCCATTGTGGCACTGATTGTAATGGGAGGGGGAAAGAGAGAGAGAGAAAATGCAGCTCCACCACCCGACAACTAAAAACAACTGAATACATTTACTGAATTCAAAGTGCAGGTCATCATCCAAATGTTGATTTACCTAATTCCAGAGAGGGTTATTCACACCAGATGCTATCTACGCAGTTTGCTGGTTTTTGCAACACAAGCAAGCTACATGGTACTTTAAAAATCCATTCAGTGGGGCTGTTTTTACCAGTACAGTGTGTCACCCTGTGTTTTAAAAATATCCTGAACTGTTTGCTATCACCATAAGGGCTCATTCACACGGACATAGAAAATGCTATAAACTGGTATGCATCTGAATGCAGCACTAATGAACCCTATAGGCTGCGCCCTGCAGCGTAAATTTGCGCTACGTTTGGCATTGAGAAAAAAAAAAGACGCAAGTGTGTCCAGAGCCATATATTCGGTTGTAATTAGGGCTGGTTTACACCAGAATGAGCAGAAAGTAGCACAGGCGCAACTTTTTGCCATGAAAAAGTATTCACACCCCTTGAAATTTTCGGCATTTTTTCATGTTGCAACCAAAAACACAAATGTATTTTATTGGAATTTTATGTGATAGACCAACGCAAAGTGGCACATAATTGTGAAGTGGAAGGAAAATAGTAAATGTTTTTCAAAACTTTTACAAATAATTATCTGAAAAGTGTGGCGTGCATTTGTATTCAGACCCCCTGAGTCAATACTTTGTAGAACCACCTTTCCCTGCAATTACAGCTGTTAAGCCGCACACACACGATCGGATTTGCCAACGGGAAATGTGTGATGACAGGCTGTTGGCAGAAAATCCGACTGTTTGTATGCTCCACCGGACAATTGTTGTCGGATTTTCCACGGACAAATGTTGTATGGCAGGTTTTAAAATTCTCCGCAGACAAATGTCTGTTGTCGGATTTTCCGAGGATGTGTACACAAAGTACAAACACCATGCTCGGTCGGTCTTGTAAACTAGCGTTCTTCTTTAATGGGATAATAATGAAGCTGATAACAAATCAAATCATTATTATTCAACCAAAAAATTAAATAAAAGCCTCATGCATGTGTCCTGCTTCTTAATATAGGGGGTCAACAATGCCAAAAGTTGGTGAAAGCAGGGGTCTGTCATCCGGAGATAATTCTGAAAATCATCCGGATTATTCTCCTGGAGCTCTGGCAGCAAAGGCATATGACATAATTGGTCACAATTAATAACGCAACCAATTTTTGGTCCAAGAAATCCTCCTCCTCCTGTTCCTGGACTGGACTTGGGTTAAAGCAATAACTCCAAGGCCAATAATAAATAACACGTTGTCTCCTCCGATTCCGCAACATGTCTGGTTGACGAATGGCTGTTCAGAAACGAACTGAAAAGCACGAAATGAAAAGCGCAAATTAACACTCACCAAACTTCTACTAACACGAAATTAGCAGAAGGAGCCCAAAGGGTGGCACTAAAGAGCTGAAAAAACACGTAGTACATCACTATATTTGTGTTTGTTGGCCGACAATTCCTTGCTGTTTGTATGCAAGACAAAATCCAGGCACACGCCTCTGGACAAAATTCCTAGGTTTTGTCTGCGGAAAATCCGATCGTGTATACAAGGCTTAAGTATTTTTGGGGATGTCTACCAGCTTTGCACATCTAGAGAGTGAAATTTTTGCCCATTCTTTTCTGCAAAATAGCTCAAGCTCTATCAGATTTGATGGAGAGCATCTGTGAACAGCAATTTTCAAGTCTTGCCACAGATTCTCAATTGGATTTAGCCTTGACTTTGACTGGGCCATGCTAACACATGAATATGCTTTGATCTAAGCCATTCCATTGTAGCTCTGGTTGTATGTTTAGGGTTGTTGTCCTGCTGGAAGGTGAACCTCCGCCCCAGTCTCAAGTCTTTTGCAGACTCTAATGCCCCGTACACACGGTCGGATATTTTCCGATGGAAAAAGTCTAATCGGATTATGTTGTCGGAAAATCTGATCGTGTGTGGGCTCTAGCGGGCTTTTTCCGTCTGAGTTTCCGACGGAAAAAATTTGAGAGCAGGATCTCAAATTTTCCAACAACAAAATACGATCGGACTTTTTCCGATCGTGTGTAGGGAATTCCGATAGACAAATTGCCACGTATGCTCAGATCAAATTACAAGACCAAAGCTATTGGCTACTAGCCTCTACGTAGTTCCGTAGTACACATTGAACGTCACCACATTCAGAACGAACGGATTTTCCGACAACTTTGTCAGACCGTGTGTATGCAACACCAGTTTTGGACAAAATCCGTCGGAAAAAATCCGACGGATTTTGTGGTTGGAATTTCCGACCGTGTGCACGGGGGCTAATCGGTTTTCTTCTAAGACTGCCCTGTATTTCGCTCCATCCATCTTCCCATCAACTCTGTCCCTGCTAAAGAAAAGCATCCCCACAACATGATGCTGCCACCACCATGTTTCACGGTGGGGATGGTGTGTTCATGGTGATGTGCAATGTTAGATTTCCGCCACACATAGCTTTTTGCTTTTAGGCCAAAAAGTTCAATTTTGGTCCCATCTGATCAGAGCACCTTCTTCCACATGTTTGCTGTGTCCCCCACATGGCTACTCGCAAACTGCAAGTGTGATTCTTATGGCTTTCTTTCATCAATGGCTTTCTTTATGCCACTCTTCCATAAAGGCCAGATTTGTGGAGCGCACAACTAATAGTTGTCCTATGGACAGATTCTCCCACCTGAGCTGTGGATCTCTGCAGCTCATCCAGAGTTACCATGGGCCTCTTGGCTGGTTCTCTGATTAATGCTCTCCTTGCCTGGCCTGCCAGTTTAGGTGGACGGCCATGTCCTAGTAGGTTTTCAGTTGTGCCATACTCTTTCCATTTTCGGATGATGTATTGAACAGTGCTTCGTGAGATGTTCAAAGCTTGGGATATTTTTTATAACCTAACCCTGCTTTAAACTTCCCCACAACTCTATCCCTGACCTGTTTGGTATGTTCCTTGGCCTTCATGATGCTTCTCTGAGGGCTTCAGAGAACAGCTATATTTATACTGAGATTAAATTACAAAGAGATGGACTTTATTTACTAATTAGGTGCCTTCTCAAGGCAATTGGTTCTACTAGATTTTAGTCAGGGGTTTCAGAGTAAAGGGGGCTGAATACAAATGCACAAGACGAGACAGTTTAGGCTAGGAAAAAATATACATCAGAAGATAGTTCCCTGTGGTATTAATAATTACACCATCCGATGTATGGAAATGCCCCAATGCATTTCGACCTTAAAGGTTATGGTCTTCTTCTTCTTTTAACTTTTGTACTTGATCCATGACTGTCTTTTGATAATAAAAATCTGTGATTTTTACGAATTATTGACTCTTACTTGCTGCTAAAAAGCCCCACTGGGAATCCTACATTCTTTTTCAAACATATTCACTTGCTGCCTAATATACCCCACCCACTTTCAGATGCCATTGTAATAAGATAATCAATTTTATTCACTTTACCTGTAAGTTGTAGTAATGCTTTGGCTCTACATGTACCTCCTTTGATGGTACAGTCTTGCGCCATAGATCAAAATATTTACTTAGTACATATGGTGCCCTATACATATACTCCTTGTCTGTACACTCCATGTTAACCTGAGGATGTGGGTGGTGATTAGGGATGAGCCGAACACCCCCCCGTTCGGCTCGCACCAGAACCCGCGAACGGACCTAAAGTCCGTGCGAGCTTTAGAACCCTATTAGTTATAATGGATGCGAACGTTCGAAATTAAAAGTGCTCATTTTAAAGGCTAATATGCATGTTAATGTCATAAAAAGTGTTTGGGGACCTGGGTCCTGCCCCAGGGGACATGTATCAATGCAAAAATTTTTTTTAAAAACGGCCGTTTTTTTCAGGAGCAGTGATTTTAATAATGCTTAAATTGAAACAATAAAAGTGTAATATTCCTTTAAATTTCGTACCTGGGGGGTGTCTATAGTATGCCTGTAAAGGGGCGCATGTTTCCCGTGTTTAGAACTGTCTCTGCGCAAAGTGTCATTTTTGAAAGTAAAAAAGCTATTTAAAATCACTCGCGGCTAATGTTAATTCACGGCTCCCGTAACACAGAGAACAGTGATTCATTGAAACTCATTCATAAAAAAAAGTCATTGATAAAAAAAAAAAAAAAATGAAAAACAAAAAAAAAAGCGTAGGGGTCCCCCCAAATTCAATAACCAGGCCCTTCAGGTCTGGGATGGATATTAAGGGGGATCCCAGCCAAAAAAAAAAAAAAAAAATGGCGTAGGGTCCCCCTCAAAATCCATACCAGACCCTTGAGGTCTGGTATGGATTTTAAGGGGAACCCTAGCCAAAAAAAATGGCGTAGGGTCCCCCTCAAAATCCATACCAGACCCTTATCCGAGCACGCAACCTGGCAGGCCGCAGGAAAAGAGGGGGGGACGAGAGCGGCCCCCCCTCTCGCCTGAACCGTACCAGGCCACATGCCCTCAACATTGGGAGGATGCTTTGGGGGTCTAAGACCCCTAAAGCACCTTGTCCCCATGTTGATTAGGACAAGGGCCTCTTCCCCACAACCCTGGCCGGTGGTTGTGGGGGTCTGCGGGCGGGGGGCTTATCGGAATCTGGAAGCCCCCTTTAACAAGGGGACCCCCAGATCCCGGCCCCCCCCCTGTGTGAAATGGTAAGGGGGTACAAAAGTACCCCTACCATTTCACCAAAAAAGTGGCAAAAATGGTAAAAATGACAGGAGACAGTCTTTGACAATTCCTTTATTAAAATCTTCTTTCTTCTTTCTTCATCCTTCGGATTCTTCATCTTCTCCTTCCTTCATCTTCTTCCATCTTCTTCTTCCATTTTCTTCTTCCTCCGATCCGCTTCTTCTTGCGCTGGTCTTCTCGTCCTTCTCGTCCGGCATCTTCTTCCGTCGGCGTCGGCGTCGGTGTCGGTGTCTTCTTGGGCCGCTCCGCGCAATGGGAGGCTCCCGCTGTGTGAGGCTCCGCTCCATCTGACAGGTCTTTTAAAACGGAGGGCACCTGGTGACCCCGCCCCCCTCTGACGTCATGGGGAAAGCCATCATGGAATTCCCCATGACGTCCCTGTGCGTCAGAGGGGGCGGGGTCACCAGGTGCCCTCCATTATAAAAGACCTGTCAGACGGAGCGGAGCCTCACACAGCGGGAGCCTCCCATTGCGCGGAGCGGCCCAAGAAGAGACAGAGACACCGACGCCGACGGAAGAAGATGCCGGACGAGAAGGACGAGAAGACCAGCGCAAGAAGAAGCGGATCGGAGGAAGAAGAAAATGGAAGAAGAAGATGGAAGAAGATGAAGGAAGGAGAAGATGAAGAATCCGAAGGATGAAGAAAGAAGAAAGAAGATTTTAATAAAGGAATTGTCAAAGACTGTCTCCTGTCATTTTTACCATTTTTGCCACTTTTTTGGTGAAATGGTAGGGGTACTTTTGTACCCCCTTACCATTTCACACAGGGGGGGGGCCGGGATCTGGGGGTCCCCTTGTTAAAGGGGGCTTCCAGATTTCGATAAGCCCCCCGCCCGCAGACCCCCACAACCACCGGCCAGGGTTGTGGGGAAGAGGCCCTTGTCCTAATCAACATGGGGACAAGGTGCTTTAGGGGTCTTAGACCCCCAAAGCATCCTCCCAATGTTGAGGGCATGTGGCCTGGTACGGTTCAGGCGAGAGGGGGGGGCGCTCTCGTCCCCCCCTCTTTTCCTGCGACCTGCCAGGTTGCGTGCTCGGATAAGGGTCTGGTATGGATTTTGAGGGGGACCCCACGCCATTTTTTTTGGCTAGGGTTCCCCTTAAAATCCATACCAGACCTCAAGGGTCTGGTATGGATTTTGAGGGGGACCCTACGCCATTTTTTTTTTTTTTTTTTGGCTGGGATCCCCCTTAATATCCATCCCAGACCTGAAGGGCCTGGTTATTGAATTTGGGGGGACCCCTACGCTTTTTTTTTTGTTTTTTGTTAATGAATGACAGCTCTCTGTGTTACAGGAGCCATCAATTCATTAGCCGCGAGTGATTTAAATAGCTTTCTTCCTGCAAAAATGACACTTTTTTGCAGGGAAAGTTCTAAGCACAGGAAATCTGCCCTCCTTCACAGGCTACCTATAGACACCCCCCAGATGTGATACTGCAATGCTGTTCTAACAGCATGCACACACATATCCCCAGAAATAAAGCACATATTGTTGTCAGCAGTCAGCAGCACACTGACACGCTGACACTGTGAGTGAAACATAATATGCGAGGCCGCCGCCGCGGCGGCCTCTTATACCGTGGGGCGTGTATTAAAGCCCCTGAGCTATAATTGGCTACAGGCATCCTGCCTGTAGCCAATTATGGCTCTCCTCGCTGCCGGCGCTGTGATTGGCCAAGCATGCGGGGTCACAGTGCATGCTTGGCCAATCATCAGCCAGCATTGCACTGCGCGGGCCGCAATGCATTGCGGGGCCGCTCGCATCACACGAATTTGATGCGAGCGGCCCCAATAGTTCTGGGCTCGCCGAGCGAGCGAACACCCGGTGCTCGATTCGAACATGGGTTCGAATCGAACACCGGGCTCATCCTTAGTGGTGATGATGGTAGTGCCATTTTCTGCCTTTATCTTCTTTGTTTAATCTCATTACCTTGTGCATTAAGCCGGGTACATACAGGCAAAAAATTGGCCAAAAAAGGTTGTTTTGGCAGGAACCAGCTGACTTTCGGTCCGTACAGTTGTCTGTTCTACAGAAGCTGGTCTTACAACTGGCTTCTGTTGAACGGGCATGCTGTAAAACCAGCTTTCGACCCCCATCCGATCAGTGCTGTCAGCCAATAGCTGCCAGAGCATACTCCATGACAGGGCTGTATCTTACATCATATACTGTACATACAGTGTCTGTGTCCAGGGCAGCATGGAGGATGCTCTGTTATAGGTGCATTCAGTTTACGCAGCCTCCAATACTAGATTTTCAAATTGAGTACCACAGAGTGTTCTGCTAAATTCACAAGGTGAGTGAAGAGACATGACACACAGATTGTGCTTGTGTACCTGATCTTTGTGACCTACTTTAATGTAGCACAAACCTGGCTCCTCATGGTGAGTTAAAGTGGGGACTATTTAAAGTGGTTTTAAAGCCAAAACATTTTTTACCTTATTGTATTCCTTGCATTAAGGAAAAAAATGTTTAGGTAAAAGTATGGCCCGCTCACCCCCCAATACTTACCTGAGTTCTCACTTGGTACAGCACTGTGCCCATCTGCAGTGGCATCCTGCTCCCCCTGCCCAGTCTTACTGGCTTTGCTGAGGCAAAGCTGCTATCAGTCCAATTCTGTGACAAAGGGGCAGGGCCGAGCCTTGCTCTCAGTGCCTATGGACAAAGGCAGTGTGGCTCAGGATTGAGCCCGCAGGTTTGTCATGATATTAAGTGGCTTCCCATGGGGGCCACCAAAAACAGGAGAAGCCAGAATCGCCAGTGGGGGATTCCAGAAGTTAAAGTTCAAGGTCGCTCTATACAGCGCTGTGTTCCAGCAGTAGTATGGGGACTTCCCATGTGCTTCCAGAGTCGGGCGGAGCGCTTCTCGACCATTCACACAAAGCCTTGTAATTTTTATAAATGAATACAAGGCTTCTAATGATTGGCCAAGGTGGAGAGGTAGGTGGATGAGATCACAATCTCCACTTTAGCCAACAAGAGGAGGCCTCTTCTGCAGAAAGTGCAGCATACAGTTTATTTACATTGCCCTGAAATCTCCTGGGGTGCATGTGGCAGCGGTGGATTATAACAGGACAACACTTGATTTGCTGGACGTGATTATGTGTTTTGAGGATAACCCAGTGAGCAAGGTAAAAGGGGATTTATAAAAATAAAAGTAACAGTGGGTGGGTGACATTCCTCTTTAACTTTCTTGCATCAATCTCTGCAGTAGTAAGAGTTACCACAGGCTGTAAATTCCTGCAGGATTTTAACAGATCAATTCAAAAGTGTAAATTGGCAGCGCTTAAATATACCAAAAATATATATATAATAATATCATAAGAAAACAATAAATGAAAGTGTAATATCAAAAACAATCAAATCTCTGTATCAATCAATGTGCTAAAAAGAACTGTGCATATAATTCCAATCAATTCTCTATAGCCATCAGTGTGCTTGGAAACCTTAATACTGTGCCAAGAATAGAAGTGCTCTTAAAAATAGTACTTTTCTTTTATCTTCTGTGAATTCTTATTCCACAAAGTACCACAGTGCTTCAACCAGTAACAAATAAAGTGCTCCAGTGCTCATACCCCAGTGGTTTGGATAACTCACCAGTAGGGATGAGCCGAACACCCCCGGGTTCGGTTCGCACCAGAACCTTCGAACGGACCGCAAGTTCGCGCAAATTTTCGAACCCTATTCGTTATAATGGACGCGAACGTTCGAAATCAAAATTGCTAATTACAACGGCCAATATGCATGTTAATGTCATAAAACAGGTTTGGGGACCCGGGTCCTGCCCCAGGGGACATATATCAATGCAAAAAGAAATTTTAAAAACTAATGTTTTTTCGGGAGCAGTCATTTTAATGATGCATAAAGTGAAAAAAAAAAAGTGAAATTTTCCTTTAAATATGGTACCTGGGGGGTGTCTAAAGTATGCCTGTGAAGTGGCATGTGTTTCCCGTGTTTAGAACTGTCCCTGCACAAAATGACATTTGTAAAGGAAAAAAAAGAAGCCATTTAAAACCACTTGCGGCTTTAATGTCATGTCTTGTCCTGGCCGCCATATGGCTGAAAATCCTTGAGAAAAATGGCATGGCTACCCCATCACCCCCCCCCCCACCCCAGCCCCTTTGGGTCTTGTATGGATATTAAGGGGGACCCCGCACCCAAAATAAAACCCTATACCTACAACCCTATATACTCTGAACAGCAGTATATAGGTGGTGCAAACAAGACACGGACTGTAGGTTTGTTCTTAAGTAGAATCTGAACAGGTACATTATGAAGTGTAGCTCCATCCCAAAAAAATCTATTTTTAAGCTTTTTGGAGAACATAGGGAGGGGTTATCACCCCTGTAACATTTGCTGTCTTTGCACATCTGTTCAGAACATTTCACCTCACTTTCCGTCCCAATGACAAATGTTTTTGGAAAAGTGGGGTTTTAATTGAAACAAGGATTGGTGATAAAGCATCAGTAGAGAGGAGATACCTTTTTCCCAAATTAAATCTACCAGGATCGAATTTCCCTTCCTAGGTGTAGATTTCCTCTCACTTCCTGTTTTCTCTTTCCGTTTGCAAGTAGGAGTCGTTTGTAATTTGGATGTTTGAAAGTAGGGGCCTGCCGTACATACTCTGCAGAAATTTGCCCTATTAGATGTTGGTGTAGCCACAAGACTGGTGGGCACATGAATGGGCCCTGCTGTGAGTTAATAGAACAAGATTTGTACTTGCATGCACCTGTTGAACTGGGCAGAAAAATTGGGCCTTTGGTGGTGGTGGTGGTGGACGGTGTTGCCACAAGACTGTAAGCCCTCACAGTTACTCTTGGTGGGTGCAGGAATGGGCCCTGCTGTGAGTTATTAGATCAAGATTTGTAATTGCATGCACCTGTTGAACAGGGCAGAAAAATTGGGCCTTTGGTGGTGGTGGTGGTGGACGGTGTTGCCACAAGACTGTAGCCCCTTATAGTTACTCTTGGTGGGCGCAGGAATGGGCCCTGCTGTGAACTATTAGATCAAGATTTGTAATTACACGCCCCTGTTAAACAGGGGCTGAAAAATTGTGCCTTAGGCATTGGTGCTGGTGCCACAACACTGCAACCCCTCACAGATACTGTACTTTTAGCACAGCAGACACACCTGTTGCGAAGCATCTTTTTTAAAAATTGTAATTACACGCCCCTGTTATACAGGGGCTGAAAAATTGTGCCTTAGGCATTGGTGCTGGTGCCACAACACTGCAACCCCTCACAGATACTGTACTCTGAGCACAGCAATGCGACCTGTTGCAAAGCATTGCCTAAAAATTGTAATTACACGCCCCAACAGGGGCTGAAAAATTGTGCCTTAGGCACTGGTGCTGGTGCCACAACACTGCAACCCCTCACAGATACTGTACTTGGAGCACAGCAGACACACCTGTTGCGAAGCATCTTTTTAAAAAATTGTAATTACACGCCCCTGTTATACAGGGGCTGAAAAATTGTGCCTTAGGCACTGGTGCTGGTGCCACAACACTGCAACCCCTCACAGATACTGTACTTGGAGCACAGCAGACACACCTGTTGCGAAGCATTTTTTAAAAAAATTGTAAGTACACACCCCTGTTATACAGGGGCTGAAAAATTGTGCCTTAGGCACTGGTGTGGTGGCATGGATCATTGAGGAGGAGGAAGAGGATAGTCAGTGAACATAACAGGACAGTCACTCAAAATCAGCATAGGCAGTCTTGAAGGGATGTGACATTATAAATTATTCAGTTATATCCGCTTCAGGTGCCTGGTAGCTGGTGGTGATCCAAGACTGATTCATTTTTATGAAGGTCAGTCGATCAACCGAGTCGGTGGACAGGCGCACCCTATGATCGGTGACAAATCCTCCAGCAGCACTGAATGTGCGTTTGGAAAGAACGCTGGATGCAGGACAGGCCAGTAGCTCAATTGCATACTGTGCAAGCTCTGGCCAGTGATCCATCCTCAGGACCCAGTAAGCCAGAGGATTTTCGGTGGGAAAGGTGTCCAAGTCTGATCTTGCCCCTAGGTATTCCTGCACCATGTATATCAGACGCTGGCGATGGTTGCTGGAACCGATCATACCTTGGGGCTGCGGACTAAAAAATTGTCTGAACGCATCGGTCAGACGTCTACCTTCCCCACCGCTCCTTGTGCTACTGACCGAAGCCTCAGCAACTCGTCGTCCAGGACCAGGAGTTTGTAACCTCCCAGTTTCTGGGAACACGTTGCACAGACCTTTCTGCAAGGCCTCCCTGAGATGTCTCATCTTCTGCTCACTCTGCGACGGCAAGATAAGGTCCGCAACCTTACCCGTGTACCGTGGATCAAGGAGAGTGGCCAGCCAGTAATGGTCCCTCTCCTTGATCCGAAGAACACGAGGATCCTTCCGCAGGCTTTGCAGGATCAGGGAGGCCATGCTACGTAGGTTAGCTGAGGCATTCGGTCCGGAGTCTTCTGGGTCACTGAGGATGACATGATCGCCAGCCACCTCCTCCCAGCCACGTACAAGTCCACTGGTTTGTTGGGACTGTACATCATCCCTAAAAGACTGCTGCTGCTGCTGCTGATGCTGAGTGCCAGGCTCCACCTCCATGCTCACACAATCCTCCTCCTCCTCCTCATCCTCTTCCTGTGTGATGGGTGGGACAGAAGGAACACTGTCTGGATAAAGGGGGCCTTGAGAGGCAAGGAAGTCCTCCTCTTCCTGCCTCTGTTCTGCCTCAAGTGCCCTGTCCATTATCCCACGCAGCGTATGCTCCAACAGGTGGACAAGAGGTACAGTGTCACTGATGCATGCACTGTCACTGCTCACCATCCTCGTGGCCTCCTCAAATGGTGAGAGGACATTGCATGCATCCCTGACCATGCTCCACTGGCGTGGGGGAAAAAAGCCAAGCTCCCCTGACCCTGTCCTGGTGCCGTAGTCGCAAAGGTACTCATTGATGGCCCTCTGCTGCGTGTGCAGTCGCTGCAGCATGGCCAACGTTGAGTTCCACCTGGTGGGCATGTCACATATTAGGCGGTTCTTGGGCAGGTTCAGCTCCTTTTGCAGCTCAGTCAGCCGAGCACTGGCATTATAAGATCGGCGGAAATGCACACAGACTTTCTTGGCCTGCCTCAGGACATCCTGTAAGCCTGGGTACCTGCCCAAGAACCGCTGCACCACCAGGTTGAGGACGTGAGCCATACAGGGCACATGGGTGAGCTGCCCCTGTCGCAGGGCGGAGAGGAGGTTGGTGCCATTGTCAGAAACGACCATTCCTGGCTTAAGCTGGCGTGGCGTCAACCACCTCTCGGCCTGCCCCTGCAGAGCTGCCAGAACCTCTGGCCCAGTGTGGCTCCTGTCCCCCAAACACACCAGCGCAAGCACGGCATGGCATCTTTTTGCCTGCGTACTCGCGTAGCCCCTTGTACGCCTACGGAGCACCGCTGGTTCCGAGGACAGAGCACTGGAGGAAGAAGAAGAGGAGGGGGTGGAGGAGAGAGGTGTGTCACAACCAGTAGTAGCATTTTGGAGGCGTGGTGGCGGAACAACCTCCAACACTACTGCACCTTGTCCTGCATCCCTCCCAGCTGCCAATAGAGTGACCCAATGGGCCGTGAAAGAAAGATAACGTCCCTGTCCATGCCTGCTGGACCATGAGTCAGCGGTAATATGCACCTTACCGCTGACCGCCCTGTCCAGCGAGGCATGGACATTGCCTTCCACATGCCGGTAGAGAGACGGAATCGCCTTCCGTGAGAAAAAGTGGCGTTTGGGAACCTGCCACTGAGGAACCGCACATTGAACAAACTCACGGAAGGGGGGCCGAGTCTACCAACTGAAAAGGCAGCAGTTGAAGTGCTAGCAATTTAGCCAAGCTAGCATTCAACCGCTGGGCATGTGGATGGCTGGGAGTATACTTCTTTCGACGGTCCAGCAGCTGGGGCAGGGAAATTTGCCTGCTACAATCGGACGTCGGTGTACTGCAAGTACTTGGTTGTGACACACCTAATTCTACACCTTCAGTCCTCTCAGAGCAGCTTTCAGAGAGGACTGAAGATATAGTGGGGATTGAGATCCCAGCTGATGAGGCGCAAGGAGAGGTCCGCTTTGTTCTTTGGTGTGGGTCTTTTATGTGTGCTTGCCAACGAGCTGCATGGCAGGTCGACATATGTCTGCTCATGCTTGTGGTGCCCAAGCGGCTGATGTTTTGGCCACGCGAGATACGCTTGAGACAAATATTGCAAATAGCAGTTGTTCGATCTGATGCACTTGTCTCAAAAAAGGCCCACACCAAAGAACTTTTGTGATAACGTGCAGAGGCAGCGCCCTGCACAGGCGGAGCTCTGCGGTGTGGTAAAGTTGCTGTGCTGGCCTCTAGCTGGCCTCCAGGGGGCATTCTGCCTCGTTGGACATGTGACGCCGCATCCTCCTCCTCCTCCTCTCTCCCTTCAGGCACCCACGTGGAGTCAGTGACCTCATCATCCCCTCCCTCTTCACCACTAGAGCAAACCTGGCAGTAAGCTGCAGCTGGTGGAACAGTACTGCCAGATTGCTGTCCTTCAGCATCCCCTCTCTCTGCGCGCACACTACTGCCTTCCTCAAGCTGGGTATCATCATCTGAGCCTTCGAATCGTTGGGCATCCTCCTGGAGCATGTACCCAACACTGTGCTCAAACAGTTCGGGGGACTCCTCAGGAGGACATGGTGGGTCTAGGGAAGGGGTGGCTGATGATGCCATTTAGTACGCGTTGGCAGCTGCTCTGCCAGTACCCTGAGCCTGGGTGAGAGAGGATGAAGAGGATGAGGAGGGCTTGGTCACCCATTCTACCAAGCCTTCGGCATGATGCGGCTCCACATGTCCAGCTGCCGAAAACAAAGACAAGCGTGTCCCATGGCCACGTGCTGATGACGATGCATGACCACGTCCACGGCCAGCACTGTTGTCTCTAGAAACAGAGCCTGCCTGCCCTGTGTTCTTGCCTCGGCACGCTCTGCCTCTCCTTGGCGGTCTTCCAGCCATTGTAGTCGGTAGTGTATATAGTTTAAAAAATAGAGCTCTTATGTGTGCTCACAACACACTGTAGGTCCTATGGGTGCTGACACTAACACACTATAGGTACTCTGTGTGCTGCTGACAAGAAAATATAGGAGCTCTGTGTGCTGCCACTAACACACTAGAAGTCCTATGGGTGCTGCTGACACAATAGGTAGTATATGTGTGCTGCTGTCAAGAAAATATAGGAGCTCTGTGTGCTGCCACTAACACACTAGAAGTCCTATGGGTGCTGCTGACACAATAGGTAGTATATGTGTGCTGCTGTCAAGAAAATATAGGAGCTCTGTGTGCTGCCACTAACACACTAGAAGTCCTATGGGTGCTGCTGACACAATAGGTAAAATATGTGTGCTGCTGTCAAGAAAATATAGGAGCTCTGTGTGCTGCCACTAACACACTAGAAGTCCTATAGGTGCTGCTGAGAAGAAAATATAGGAGCTCTGTATGATGCCACTAACACACTATAAGTCCTATGGGTGCTGCTGAGAAGAAAATATAGGAGCTCTGTTTGCTGCCACTAACACACTAGAAGTCCTATGGGTGCTGCTGAGAAGAAAATATAGGAGCTCTGTGTGATGCCACTAACACACTAGAAGTCCTATGGGTGCTGCTGAGAAGAAAATATAGGAGCTCTGTTTGCTGCCACTAACACACTAGAAGTCCTATGGGTACTGCTGAGAAGAAAATATAGGAGCTCTGTGTGATGCCACTAACACACTAGAAGTCCTATGGGTGCTGCTGAGAAGAAAATATAGGAGCTCTGTATGATGCCACTAACACACTAGAAGTCCTATGGGTGCTGCTGAGAAGAAAATATAGGAGCTCTGTGTGATGCCACTAACACACTAGAAGTCCTATGGGTGCTGCTGAGAAGAAAATATAGGAGCTCTGTGTGATGCCACTAACACACTAGAAGTCCTATGGGTGCTGCTGAGAAGAAAATATAGGAGCTCTGTTTGCTGCCACTAACACACTAGAAGTCCTATGGGTGCTGCTGACACAATAGGTAAAATATGTGTGCTGCTGTCAAGAAAATATAGGAGCTCTGTTTGCTGCCACTAACACACTAGAAGTCCTATGGGTGCTGCTGAGAAGAAAATATAGGAGCTCTGTATGATGCCACTAACACACTAGAAGTCCTATGGGTGCTGCTGAGAAGAAAATATAGGAGCTCTGTGTGATGCCACTAACACACTAGAAGTCCTATGGGTGCTGCTGAGAAGAAAATATAGGAGCTCTGTTTGCTGCCACTAACACACTAGAAGTCCTATGGGTGCTGCTGAGAAGAAAATATAGGAGCTCTGTGTGATGCCACTAACACACTAGAAGTCCTATGGGTGCTGCTGAGAAGAAAATATAGGAGCTCTATGTGATGCCACTAACACACTAGAAGTCCTATGGGTGCTGCTGAGAAGAAAATATAGGAGCTCTGTTTGCTGCCACTAACACACTAGAAGTCCTATGGGTGCTGTTGGGGTGCAATGCTGTTCTAACAGCACTGCGGTTGGTACTACTGCAATACTGTACTAACAGTAAGCACGCACCAGACTAATCCCCAGCAGCAGCTAATAACACACTAACTGTGCAATCAGCAGCAATGAACGATCACTAATGAATGACTCAGGTAGCAATGGTTTAGCAAAGAAATAGCCAATGGTTTAGCAAAGAAATAGCAATCAAGCAAAGACAGAATTAGCAGACTGCTCTCTCCTAAAGCCGGAACACATGTGACCGGGGTCGACGGCGTGGCGGCCTTTTAAATGGTGGGGCGTGTACTAAAGCCCCTGAGCTTTAATTGGCTACAGGCGTCCTGCCTGTAGCCAATTATTGCTCTCCGAGTTTCCGGCGCTGTGATTGGCCAAGCATGCGGGGTCACAGTGCATGCTTGGCCAATCATCAGCCAGCAATGCACTGCGCCGGCCGCGCCGGCCGCAATGCATTGCGGGGCCGCTCGCATCACACGAATGTGATGCGAACGGCCCAAATAGTTCTGGGCTCGCCAAGCGAGCGAACGGCCGGTGCTCGATTCGAACGTGGGTTCAAATCGAGCACCGGGCCCATCCTTACTCACCAGAAATAAATGACCTTTTAGTAAAAAAAGGTCTATCATCGCCTTAAGGTGAGTATTTTCAAGCCAGCAGAGAAACCTTCATGTCCATTTTTTTTTCACACAAATAGAGCTTTCTTTTGGTGGAATTTAATCACTACTGGGGTTTTTATTTTTTGCTAAACAAACGAAAAAAAGATTTGGAAAAAAAAAACAGGTAATATTTCTCCTGCTGTGTGCCTATGAGGCTGCACTGATGGGCACTGATAAGGTAGCACTGGTAAGCACTGATAGGTGGCACTGATGATGAGGCACTGATTGGCAGCACTGATAGGTGGCACTGGCAGGTGGCACTGATGGGCACAGATGAAGCGGCGGCGGCTCTCCGATGAACCCATGTTCCTCTGTCAGAAGCCAGTGATCATGTTTTTTTTCTCTTCACGCTGTCAACGTGAGGGAAAAAAATACCCGATTACTGTTTACATCACATGATCAGCTGTCATTGGCTGACAGCTGATCACGTGGTAAGGGGTCGGGATCGGCCCCTTACTCAGATCTGTGATCAACCGTGTCTTATTAACTGGCTGATCACAGAGCGGGGCACGCAGGCAGCTCATGCATGGGAGGATGTACATGGATACCTGTGCTGTAGCCATCTTTCGGCTATAGTGCAGGCGCGAAGGGGTTAAACATCCAAACAGCATCACAGAGGTCAATATACGCTCACTTTATTGCTAAAATTACTCTGAAATTCAAAATGTAGCTGGATGTAGTAAGATGTGCAGGTGCAGGTGTTTTGTCAGACTAGCAAACCTGATAGCGGTGGAACGCATGCGCAGCTGACGGAACGTCACTTCCGTTAGCTGATCTGAGGGGTTTGCTCATCTGACAGAACACTGGCATCGGACTGATGCTGCATCCACCTAGGGAAGTATGATTTTTTTAATAAAAACACAATCCCATACTTTATCTTCGAACCATGAGAGCTCAGAACACATACGAATGTGTTTGGGATGTGAGAACTGTAACTATTTACTTAGATATGGAGATCATTTGAAACAATCTGTTATTTTATACAGTATGTTACAATGTTGCAACTCTTGCACGCAATCTCTACACTGAGGCCTAAGGCCCCATGCACACGAGACACAGATGCAAACTCTGCTGAACGTATGTTTTAAAAAGCAGAAACCTGCGTTTAAAAACGCGCGTTTTGCTATGTTTTCATGTCGCGTTTAGACGCGTTTAGCTGCGTTTGCGTCTATAAGCATTTGTAAAGATAACATCTAACAATGCATGTGTACACTGCAAGGCCCCTTTTACAAAGAGTGTATTCGGTTCTGATCAGCTCACAGATCTCCTGCTGATCAGAGCAGAGTGGGTGGATGACAGGCCCGCGCCTGCCCAATTTCGGCAGAACGGACACGGACAGTCCTCACTCTGATCTATGGGCTGCCAGGAGTAAACAGCCTCCACTGTCCGTTTACACATTAAAGTGGTTGTATAGACTTTTTTTTACTTTTACTTACAGGTAAGCCTATAATAAGGTTTACCTGTAGGTAAAATGAATATCTCCTAAACCTGTACGGTTTAGGAGATATTTACTTTTTATGCAGCCGCTGACGTCATGAGGCGCATGTGCTGTTGAGGCCCGGCTGAAGGTCCGGCAGAACTGCCAGACCTTGCCGGGAAAAAGACTCCCGCACGCATGCGCGGCAGTGACGTATCGCGGCTTTGGCCACTCACAGTGCCAGAGCTGTGATACCGGGAAGACACGCCGAGGCAACATGTCAGCTCCGTCTGCGTGGATCGGGTTAGATACGGGCGCCTCGCTCTAAGGTGAGTACTTCATAATGAGCTAGTATGCGCTGCATACTAGCTCATTATGCCTTTGCCTTGCAGGTTTTTTTGTTTAAAAAAAAAAAGATGCGTGTTTACTACCGCTTTATGGGGGCATGGTGGGGAGGGGTGTCCTATGACTACGCCTACATACATTTCCTAATAAGGATGAGCTCAGGTGTGTTCGCACAGCCCACGTGCAGAGCCCGCCAGGAAGTCGGCACTGTGCTGCGCTAATCACAGGCAGTGAGACATTGTCCCCAGAGCTCATCCTTATTTGCTAATAGGTGTCCCTCTGGCCCATCTTGAAAAGTTGGGAGGTATGCTTACCCCATCCAGGTTGCGGCTTCGGCAGCTCCCCCGGGTCTCCTCCCGAGTCCCAGTGGTCGCTTCTCCTCCCGGCACATCAGGACTAATGCCGCATACACACGTGTGGATTTTCTGTTTCCAAAAAATCTTGGATGGTTTTTCCGACGGAATTCCACTCAAGCTTGTCTTGCATACACGCGGTCACACAAAAGTTCTCTGAACTTTCGACCGTCAAGAACGTGGTGACGCACAACACTACGACGAGCCAAGAAAATGAAGTTCAATGCTTCCGAGCATGCGTCTAATTGTTTCTGAGCATGCGTAGGAATTTTGCGTGTTGGAATTGAATTGGTACAGACGATCGGTTTTTCTGATCAGAACTTTTTCCGACCGAAAAATTGAGAATTTGCTCTCAATCTTTTGCTGACGGGAATTACGCCAGAAAAGGTCAGATGGAGCATACTACACACATTTTCCGACCAAAAGCTCTCATCGGACTTTTGGTGGCGGAAAATCCGTTTGTGTGTATGCGGCATTAGAACTTCTCAGGACCCGCTTCCTGATTGTCTGGGAGGAGAAACAGGAAGACATTAGGACACAAGTCTGTTTACACCTGCCTGTCCATAAGAATGCATAGACTTTCTGATCAGGTCTGCCTGAATAACTGGCTATGGAAAAACTGGCAATTGATCGGATCGATTGTGATCGATTTGGTACATCCCCAAAACACACCACAAAATTGCATCAACTGCACATGCATAGATGCAAACCTAGCTTTATGATATATGGGCTGCACGTGTGCATCCTTACTAATCTTGCTATTTATTTTTTTTACTACTGAAAAGTAAAAAGTAATGGGGTTGTCACCAAAACAGGTAAAGAGATGAAACCTTGTGACAGAGACTCTGGTAACTAGCAGGGCATTCCCTTTGGAGACCATGTGCATAACAATGTATAGACTGCTGTGCACAATGATGCTTGCACGGTGACACAGTTTGCAGCGCCTGAGCTCCTCTATTGGTGTCACACATGGTGTCACGGTGCCCCGAGCTCCTCCCAGGAAGGTTGGTCTGGCCCGGTCTCCGTAGCCGGTGAGGTGACGTGTCTGGACGGAGGACGCTCACATCTTTCACAATACAGACATGTCTGCAGACTGGGAAGAAATACGGCGCCTGGCCGCTGACTTCCAGAGAGCTCAGCTCAGCGACAGCGTGCAGAGGTAACCCGGGCTGTGCAGCGGCCATAGCAATACACTGTCATATCATATGTACGGCCTGTATATTTCCTGCACCACACAGCCGGCCTAGGCTTCTACAACTACATCTCCCAGCATGCCCTGCTTCATCTCCCAGCATGCTCTGCTGCTCACTGCACCCACCTGACACTGCTCAGAACTTCTACTCTTTCTAGTGTTAGCCTATTCCACACCCACCTAACAACTGTCCCCGAGCCACCCCCCATCTATTACCCTTTGTACCACCACCACCCTTTAGAATGTAAGCTCTATGAGCAGGGCCCTCCTGTATTGAACTGTACTGTAATTGTGCTGTCCCCCCCTCTACACTGTAAAGCGCTGCGTAAACTGTTGGCACTATATAAATCGTAAATAATAATAGTGTTATATCTACTGCAGTGTGACTGGCATTTCTCCCCATAGTACGTGACGACAATGTCTGAAATGCAGCGTATGAGGGGTGAAATGCACTTTTGCATGTGTTACCGCAACATATGTCGCATGCGTCAGGGCATTGTGGAGGCGTTCACTTTGAATGGTGCCCCAGTGTGTGCACTTCAATGCACGGTAACACATTACTGCCTGCGTGCTTTTTGTGCCCATTCTTGTGTTTGCGGGCCATTCCTAAAGGTTGGAAGGCTAAGTCCACCATTTGCAAAAAAAAAAAAAAAAGCTTTGTTCACGCGGGGCATGCAATACCGTACGCCCGTGGAGGGTTGTGTTTTCCCACACAAGGTGTTCTGTAAATCCCTGTGCAGGAAGTCGCTATGTGGGTGCAGGTGCGTGCTGCCAGCTGTTCCCAGGGCGATGTGGGTACCCACCCACACTGGTGGGATACAGCGGTTATGTCCCATAAAAAAGGCAATGGGACTTCCTACACAGATGTATGGAACACCTGAGCATCCCTGTACAGGTAAACGCAGGCCTGTAGGTGTATGGTGTTGTATGCCCTGTGTAAACAAGGCCAAATAATACATGAACATACATCCACCCGCCATTTTATTAGGTACACCTGTTCAATTGCTTGGTAACACTAATCAGCCAATCATACGGCAGCAGCTCAATGCATTTAGGCATCTAGACGTGGTGGAGACAACTTGCTGAAGTTCAAACCAAGCATCAGAAAGGGAAGGCGAAGAAAGGGGATTTAAAAGAGAAGTGTGGGTTTGTGTTTTTTTTTTTTTTCTTCCATCATACTAACCTAGGTGGATGCAACATGTGTCCCCCTGCGCCTCTGGACTGAGAACTGAGCAATCAAACATCGCCGATGGCTCGGTTCTCACAGCTCCCAGAGCAGAGGGCTGCAGACTGTCAATCAGCAGCTCTCCGCTTTGCTTCCTCCTCGCTCATTGGAGCGCTGAGCTGTGAAGGGGTGGGGTGCGGCCGTCTCAGGCTCTCAGCGGCTCGCTGAGAGGCTGAGACAGGTATCAGTCCAGGCACCTGGCGGATCCAGACTCCCATTGTCAGGATGACATGGAGCCTGGACTGATTTCTGTGACGTCTCAGGCTCTCAGCAGGTCACTGTTTTCTGTGATGTCTCAGGCTCTCAGCGGCTCACTGTTTTCTGTGACGTCTCAGGCTCTCAGCGGCTCACTGTTTTCTGTGACGTCTCAGGCTTTCAGCGGCTCACTGTTTTCTGTGACGTCTCAGGCTCTCAGCGGCTCACTGTTTTCTGTGACGTCTCAGGCTCTCAGCGGCTCACTGTTTTCTGTGACGTCTCAGGCTCTCAGCGGCTCACTGTTTTCTGTGACGTCTCAGGCTCTCAGCGGCTCACTGTTTTCTGTGACGTCTCAGGCTCTCAGCGGCTCACTGTTTTTTCTGTGACGTCTCAGGCTCTCAGCGGCTCACTGTTTTTTCTGTGACGTCTCAGGCTCTCAGCGGCTCACTGTTTTCTGTGACGTCTCAGGCTTTCAGCGGCTCACTGTTTTCTGTGACGTCTCAGGCTCTCAGTGGCTCACTGTTTTCTGTGACGTCTCAGGCTCTCAGCGGCTCACTGTTTTCTGTGACGTCTCAGGCTCTCAGCGGCTCACTGTTTTCTGTGACGTCTCAGGCTTTCAGCGGCTCACTGTTTTCTGTGATGTCTCAGGCTCTCAGCGGCTCACTGTTTTCTGTGACGTCTCAGGCTTTCAGCGGCTCACTGTTTTCTGTGACGTCTCAGGCTCTCAGCGGCTCACTGTTTTCTGTGACGTCTCAGGCTCTCAGCGGCTCACTGAGAGGCTGAGACAGGTGTCAGTCCAGACTCCCTTGCTGAAAAACGGATTTCACAGGAGTCCAAAGCGAATTGCACTCCAGTGACCCATAGGAGAAGCCCAGCCAAACAAGCTCAGGCTGGACTTGTTCTTTAAGGGACTTTGAACGTGGCATGGTTGTTGGTGCCAGATGGGCTGGTCTAAGTATTTCAAAAACTGCTGATCTACTGGGATTTTTGTTCAATTAATGTTTCTTGGTTTCAACGGGCAAGAATACAAGTTACAATCCAAAAGATATCTTTCAGAGAATAAAATTATGTATTGGCCAACACGGCCTGTTAAGCATCAGAAGAGCAGAACACATACTAAGGAAACACATTAGGTAGTGTACCATGGATGGTTAAATAATTGCATCTCACGGTAATTGATCTCAGCCCTGATATGGTAAAGCATTGTAGGGAAGACCATAACATTAAGTTATAACCGTGCAGGAGAGTCACAACAGTATTTTTTCAGTCAGCAGGGGAAAAGAGGGTAGGTGAAGGTCCCTGCAGCCACCCCAAAAGGGATCACGCTGTCTACTGGGATTTTCACGCACAGCCATCTCTAGGGTTTACAGAGAATGGTCTGAAAAGACAAAAAATTGAGCATTGTTTAAACACCACGGCCTACCTGAGTATTGTTGCTGACCATGTCCATCCCTTTATGACTACAGTGTACTCATCTTCTGATGGCTCCTTCCAGCAGGATAATGTCCCATGTCACAAAGCTCAGATCATCTCACCACTGGTTTCTTGAACATGACAATGATCTCACTGTACTCCAATGGCCTCCACAGTCACCAGACCTCAATCCAATAGAGCACCTTTGGGATGTGGTGGAATGGATATTCGCATTATGGATGTGCAGCCGACAAATCTGCAGCAACTGTGTGATGCTATCATGTCAATATGGACCAAAATCTCTGAGGAATGTTTCCAACACCTTGTTGAATCTATGCCATGAAGAATTAAGGCAGTTCTGAAGGCAAAAGGGGGTCTAACCCAGTACTAGCAATGTGTACCTAATAAAGTGGCCAGTGAGTGTATATTGGCAGGATAAAAGTGCATTTCTAATTTCTATTATTATTATTATTTTACAAATGAGCCTGCAACACATTCCAGCCATGGTAAAGGGATCACAGGTGCAAAGCCGGGCCCCTGCAGACTCTTCCCCCAGCTCTGTGTCCATACGGAGGTACAGGCTTCCAGTTACTGAGCTGGAGGGAATGTCAATGAATTACAAGTGCAATGATTCAGAGGGATGAGCTTAGCCATGTTTTGACACAAGTCTGAACCCACCTGAGCTATCTTGCCGGGAAGCTGTCAAAGCCAACAGTTAATCATAGGCATTCTGTGCCCCACAGCTACACGTATACATGCCACTTGCATATGTGCAGCCACAGGGTGTGCAATGCCTTTGCCGCAATAATGATTGGCTATTGTCTTTGACCGCTTCCTGGCGAGATAGCTCAGGTGGGTTCAGACTCGTGTCCAAACATGCCTGAGCCCATCCCTGGTGGTTACATGACTTGTGTTCTATTGAGAACTACAGTTCTGTATGCTCTAGTGGCAGACAGGACTTGTGGTTCATTGATTCACAGAGGTCTGTGAATGAATGGTGTAGCTGTGTAGAGCTGCTATCTAATTTCAAAACTTACAGCCATTGCAGGGAAGAAAAACCTCCTGCACGCTCTCAGAAGGGGACCAGGGGGGATCAGTTTGGCACCATTCTAATATTCTTTCATACTCGGGCGGTGGGTCCGTTAGCAGTAAAGCACCGCTAGTTTACCGCTGTTTAAAAGGCGCTTTTTGGCCACTAGTGGGGTGCTTTTACCCGCCAAGAAGGGGTTAAAACACCCATTTTGCGGTGCTTCTGAAGCGCTGCCCATTCATTTCAATGGGCAGGGGTGGTGTAGGAGTGCTGTATGCAGGCTCCTACACTGCCCCAAAGATGCTGCTTGAGTGAGAACACTCAGGCTTTCAAACTGGGGAGGCATGAGAGGCAGTTTTCAGGCGCTATTTGTAGCACTAAAACGTCTGAAAACTGCCTCAGTGTGAAAGGGGTCTAAATGTTACACCCTAAATACAGGTTCAACATGTAACATGGTCCGAAAGGTGCAGTTAACAATCATTAGGAAACAATCTAATTTCCTAAAAGGGAATGTGCACTGCAGTGGCAACAATGCACAGGCTCTTTGAGATGACAGATCATTGCCACCAAGATGGAGGAAGCCCTAAAAACAGCAGGCTCAACATGTATTAGGCTTGATTCACACCTATGCATTTTTTAGTGCTTTTTGCATTTTGCAGATTTGCACTACATTCCATTTAACATGGTTTCCTATGGAACACATTCTGTAGTGCAAAATCTGTAGAATGCAAAAAGCACTAAAAATCTATAGGTGTGAATCAAGCCTTATGCCGCGTACGCACGGTCGGAATTTCCGATGGGAGCTTTTCAACGGATTTTCCGACCGTGTGTATGCCCATCGGTCTTTTTCTGTCGGAATTTCCGACGGACTTTGGATTGAGAACCTTTCCGACGGAGAACCTTTCTATCGGATTTTCCGATCGTGTGTATGCAATTCCGACACGCAAAATTCCGACACATGCTCGGAAGCATTAAACTTCCCTTTTATAGTGCTGTTGAACGTGTTTTATGCCGCTGTGTTACAGACCGTCGGAATTTGGTGTGACCGTGTGTAGGCAAGACAGTTTGAGCAAAATTTCTGTCGGAATTCCGACGGGAAAATCATCAGAGCTTTTTCCGGTGAGAATTCCGACCGTGTGTACGTGGCATTAGAATAGATTTATGTGACAAATAAGGGCACCAATGTTATTGGGAAGGTTTAATTTTTTTATTTTTGGTTTAGAATCACTTTAATTGTAGAGTATATGGTATGCCCTTGTACTCCTTAGTTGCCAGACAGCAAGTTGCATTTATGGTCACTGCCCTTTGTCACCCTTGGTGCAAATACCTTAAAATTTGCAAGGTACACACGATCAAATGATGAGGAGCTCGCTGTAGTAACTATCCGGTGTTAGTACAACGATCTCCCCGCTGAGCTGTTGTGTTGCTGCCAGAACACGCTGGTCAGCGCACACAGTCATTGGCTGAGAGCACTGATTGGATGCTGATCGGCATATGTTTTTTGGGCATGCCTTCGACAGAAGCCGGACAGGCTGCCAAACACATGAACCAAATGTCGGCCAGTCTCTTTTGAACTGGCTGATATTCAGACCGTGTGTACTAGGCTTTAAGCTGAATCTAAATGCCATATGTTAACTTGGGCCCCTTGGATAAAATTTCCATCCACCTCCTGCTACAAAGAAATCATGTCAAAGATCCCTTTAGACTGCCATTCAAACACCTCTAATTGACTCCCTTACCTAATAGATAAATCTTTTGCCGACTATGATTAATCTTTTTCTCACATGACCCTAAAGCAGGGGTCTCAAACTAGCGGCCCTCCAGCTGTTGCAAAACTACAAATCCCATGAAGCATTGCAAGGCTGACCATTACAAGCATGACTCCCACAAGCAGAGGCATGATGGGACTTGTAGTTACGCAACAGCTGGAGGGCCACCAGTTTGAGACCCCTGCCCTAAAGGTTTAGTTTTAGTTAGTCTAAGGCCTCATACACACAGACGTTTTAAAAAACGGGCTGTAAAGCTAGGAACAATGCCTAGAAAAAATCTGCGTTAAAAACGCGATTTTATTAGCGTTTTGCTGTGGCGTCAATGCGCGTTTTAACGTCGTTTTTAAGCGTTAAGGCTAAGGCACGTTTTTTTTAAAAGAACATCCCTCTGCTATTTTCCACTCTCAAATTACCCACATAAACATTTTTACAGCTTTAAAACGTCGGTATAGCGTTAATGCGCGTTTTTGAGCTTTTTTCGGCGTCAGCGTCAAAACAGCTCTAATGCTGGAGCCTCTGAAGGCGCTGCTCCTTGGTTTTTTTTGGAGCTTAAAAACGACCATGCCCGTTACAGCTCAAAAATGCCATGGTGTGTATGAGCCCATTAAATAACATGGAGTTGCCTTCTTAAAGCGGTTCTGCACCCATTTCATTTAGTAAATCTCTTTGCCTTCCAAATCAGGCAAAGAGTACTAAATGAAATGTGTTTTTTTTTTTCCGAAATCTCGTGAGATGTTGGCAGATGTGCCGTTACTGCGCACGCGCGAGTAACGGCGGTGCATGCTGGGCCATCTAAAGTGCCTGTGGGGTTTCACATGCCCACAGGCAAGATGGACCCCAGCAGACAAGAAGAAGATGAAGATGAAAACCGGCGGCGATCGAGATGGAAGATGGAACAGGTAAGTCCCCCAATTGAGCTATATGCCCTTGGCATATAGCCCAAAAAAAAAAAAATAAATAAAAGAGTGCAGAACCGCTTTAAGCAGCAAAAAAAGTTCAAAAAAGCCGCTGTTAAAACGTCTGTGTGTATGAGGCCTAAATGTGATGACATGCATGCCAACATTTTTTTCTACCACACCACATACCCTTCCCCTAGTCCCCCCACTATCTCCCCTCTTCTTTCATACTTTATCCCTCCTTATTCCTCTCTCTGTTCATTACTCCTCTCTCTCTTCTATTGAAACTGCTTCCAAGTTGGACAAGTTTCTTTATCTTGATTACCGTAGTTAAAATGTTCACATAGTTTTATGCCTCTGCTTGGCCAATTGTTATATATGTTTGTTCTAACCCCTCCATACTTTCAGAGGTCATTGCCTGTTACCTGATCTTGGACAAGACTGTGTGTACATAAGAACCAGTGTACTTTGTCTTCAAGACTGTATAATTTGTGTTGTACATCTATCCCTCCTCTACTTTTATTTTAATAAACAATTATTAAAAAAATGTGTAAATTTGCTGTCCCCTCAAAATAACTCAACACGCAGCCATTAATAAACCGCTGGCAAGAAAAGTGAGTACACCCCCAAGTGAAAATTTTCCAAATTGGGCCCAAAGTGTTAATATTTTGTGTGGCCACCATTATTTTCCAGCACTGCCTTAACCCTATTGGGCATGGAGTTCACCAGAGCTTCACAGGTTGCCACTGGAGTCCTCTTCCACACCTCCATGTTGACATCACGGAGCTGGTGGATGTTAGAGACCTTGCGCTCCTCCACCTTCCGTTTTGAGGATGCCCCACAGATGCTCAGTAGGGTTTAGGTCTGGAGACATGCTTGGCCTGTCCATCACCTTTACCCTCAGCTTCTTTAACAAGGCCGTGGTCGTCTTGGAGGTGTGTTTGGTTGTTATGTTGGAATACTGCCACTGATCATGCTCTGCTTCAGTATGTCACAGTACATGTTGGCATTCATGGTTCCCTCAATGAACTGTAGCTCCCCAGTGCCGGCAGCACTCGTACAGCCCCAGACCACAAAACTCCCACCACCATGCTTGAATGTAGGCAAGACACACTTGTCTTTGTACTCCTCACCTGGTTGCCACCACACGCTTGACACCATCTGAACCAAATAATTTTATCTTATCTTGGTCTCATCAGACCACAGGACATGGTTCCGGTAATCCATATCTTTAGTCTGCTGGACTTCAGCAAACTGTTTTGTGGGCTTTCTTGTGCATCATCTTTAGAAGAGGCTTCCTTCTGGGATGACAGCCATGCAGACCAATTTGATGCAGTGTGCGGCGTATGATCTGAGCACTGACAGGCTGACCCCCCACCCCTTCAACCTCTGCAGCAATGCTGGCAGCACTCATACGTCTATTTCCCAAAGACAACCTCTGGATATGATGCTGAGCACGTGTACTCAATTTCTTTGGTCGACCATAGCAAGACCTGTTCTGAGTGGAACCTGTGCTGTTGAACTGCTGTATGGTCTTGGCCACCATGCTGTAGCTCAGTTTCAGGGTCTTGGCAATCTTCTTTTAGCCTAGGCCAGTGATGGCGAACCTTGGCACCCCAGATGTTTTGGAACTTCATTTCCCATGATGCTCATGCACTCTGCAGAGCAGTTGGGCATCATGGGAAATGTACTTCCTAAACATCTGGGGTGCCAAGGTTCGCCATCTTTATGTAGAGCAACAATTCTTTTTTTTCAGATCCTCAGAGAGTTCTTTGCCATGAGGTGCCATGTTGAACTTCCAGTGACCAGTAGGAGAGAGTGAGAGTGATAACACCAAATTTAACACACCTGCTCCACATTCACACCTGAGACCTTGTAACACTAACGAGTCACATGACACCGGGGAGGGAAAATGGCTAATTGGGCCAAATTTGGACATTCTCACTTAGGGGTGTACCCAATTTTGTTGCCAGCGGTTTAGACATTAATGGCTGTGTTGTTATTTTGAGGGGACAGCAAATTTACACAGTTATACAAGCTGTACGCTCACTGCTTTATATTGCAGCAAAGTGTCATTTCTTCAGTATTGTCACATGAAAAGAATATATTTCCAAAATTGTGAGGGGTGTACTCACCTTTGTGAGATACTGTATATGTGGTGCATCTGCAGTGCAAATTTAAAAAGAGTCCTGTTCGTTTTCTGAGCACTGCGGTGTGGGTTAGGGTGCAAATTCCAGGCTCATTGAGTTTTATGGGAACACTTATGAATCGCACATGAGTTCAGGATTCAGTTCAGGATTTCAGCATGGATTACTCCCCTACTATAGGAGTTGACACCCTTTATCTGCTATGTATTGGCCAGCACTGAAATCACAGCTGTGACAAAATTCCGGTCCTGAGCCTTGCAAATTTGCATCAAAAATGCACCTGAACCACTGAACAAATGTTTTTGTTTATTCTCAGTGAAAATGGACATACAATTCACACTGGCCATGTGTGAGGACCCAGCCTAAAGCTTAAAGCGGTTCTGCACTGACGTTTTCTTTTTTTGGAATGTTTAAAAATGATGTCTTGTTAATAACATCCTTACTCGTAGTGACGATGCCCGTTATCCATGTCTGTTTTTAGCTAGAATCGATTGTTTATAAAATTGTTGTCGGCAGATGTCATCTTGCTTGTGGGCATTTGAAGCCCACAAGCAATCACTTCCTCCTTCCCTCGATTTGGAGGAACCAGCATTCCTTGCTGGTTCCCACACATGCTCAGTGGCTACAGCTACGAGCGGCGTAATCCTAAATGTTGCCATGACAACAGACAACGGCATCGGACCTCCGCACTGACTCCTGGGATTAATTATACGAGATCCCAGGGGACAGTGTGGCGATCACCGGATATGATGCGGATACCCGCATAAACACCGCCCACTGCCGCAGGGAAAGAAAAATAACTTCTAAAAGCAGAAGAGGTACGATTAAAAAAAAAATATTTTAAACGTCCATTGTGAACTATTTACTGCATGTAAAAACGATTGAGCCAAACATAGCAACATGTGTGCAGAACCGCTTTCGGTCAGAGAATTTGCCACCTTGTGGATGCACCTCCTTTTATTTACAATTGACAGTTCTACTGAGTGTCGGGAGTACAGCTATTGCTATATTCCTGGAACTCTGATAGGAGTGATGCTGCTTTCTCACACAGCATCCACTCTGCCCGCCTCTCCCCTCTGCTGTCCATTCACAGAAGGCTTTTATTTTGTGACTAGGTTCACATAATAGAAAGTGCTCAGGGATTGGGTAAACGTGGAGAGGAGGGGTGGGCAGAGCGGTTGATCTCACCAATGGATACCTTACCGCCCATACCCTCTTGAAATGGATTATAGGGGAAATATGTGTGGGGAAAAAAAAAAAAAAAAAAATATATATATATATATATATATATATATATATATATATATATATATATATATATATATATATATATATATATATATATATATATATATATATAAAAAAAAAATATGGTGTGAGAACTGCATATGTCAGATCAATTCCATATGTCCATGTCGCTGGCTTTTTCTGAGGACATGATTTTAACCTAAGAAATGGGTTGTACCTGCTTTTCTTTTAAACGTATTATATTTTCCCTGCAGGTTATCAGAACGTAACTGCATAGAGATTGTTTCTAAACTCATAGTTGAGAAGCAGTTGGATGTAGTTCATACTCTTGATGGAAAAGAATATATCACACCTTCACAAATTTCTAAAGAAATAAGGGATGAGCTTCAAGTCAGAGGTGGTGAGTGGATCAAACAGAATTAATTTGGAATGAAAATAGTAAATTACATTCTTCATTTGCTTTTCTTTTCTTTTTTGTTTTTCCAGGGAGAGTAAACATAGTCGAGCTGCAACAGGTATGTTCATTTGCTATTTGCATGACCAGTGAATTTATCATTGACAGTAAAGTTTGTATTCCTTTCAGTTCCTGTAACCTCCATCATTGTTTACTTACATAGTTGCATAGTAGGTGAGGTTGAAAAAAGACCATCAAGTCCAACCTATGTGTGTGATTATGTCAGTATTACATTGTATATCCCTGTATGTTGTGGTCATTCAGGTGCTTATCTAATAGTATTTTAAAACTATCGATGCCCCCGCTTAGACCACCTCCTGTGAAAGGGAATTCCACATCCTTTTCACTCTTACAGTAAAGAACCCTCTAAGTAGTTTAAGGTTAACCGCTTGCCGACCGCCTCACGCAGATATACTGCGGCAGAAAGGCTCGTACAGGCAAACTAACATACCTGTACATGGCCCTTTAAAGGGGTTGTAAAGGTAAAAGTTTTTTCACCTTAATGCATTCTATGCATTAAGGTGAAAAAACATCTGACAATACCGGCCCCCCCAGCCCCCCCGTTTTACTTAGCTGACCCGCGCTTGCCCCCGACATCCTCTTCGCCGCTCACCCTGGCCGTTGATTGGCTAGAGTGGATTGATTGAAAGCAGCACAGCCATTGGATCGCGCTGCTGTCAATCACATCCAATTAAGCGGGGGGGGGGGCCGAGTGATACAGCGAGCGGCTATAGCCGCTGGCTGTATCACAGGAGCGCGCCTGCAAGTACTCCACACCATGCGAGGGAGCTCACATTAAGGTGATCTTTGAACTTGGTGAAAAGAAACGGACATTGAAAACAAAATAACACCATTCTAAAAATATTAAAACAATAGTCTGCTATAGTCAGATACAATATTATAACAACAGTAGAATCAGACGGTCACCGGCTTCGATCAAATTATGGCTGTATTAATATATAAATTTGATAATTTGGTACTTGGAAAATATTCCGCATCCCTAGGGACCACACATATGCTGATTTCCTGCCCTAATTTTTGATTTTTTCTAACACAGCACTACATGAATATTATCTTGCAAGGCAGGTGCTCCGCATATGTAGGGTGAAAAAGGCGCCTTGTCCGTTGATTGTTTTATGTGAGTCATGTGTCTGTTTTAATATATGTTATTAGTTGTAAGGCATAAATAGCATCCATTGGGAGACTGTGACATGCACGTTAGATGCATTCCAGGAACGTTTTTTCACTGAGCCATCTGGCTAGTTTAACTTTTTAGATACTTTAGGCATTTTTGATATATTTAATAAACATTTTTTAATCAGTATAATTTCCAAACTCTTTATTTGCTCACTATAGCCATTGTAGCCATCTACTTTTTTTTTTCTCTTTTCAGGGTTTCTCTCTATCTGGGATATCCTGAAGGGGAATTCCTTTTTTATATGCAAATTAATAGGTTATGGCAATAGCCTCCTAAATTGGGAGGAGTGGCAAAAAGTAGCTGATTCAAATATTGATATAGTTTTCTTGCCATAAAAACTGGGGCGATGAATAAGGTGTGGTCTGACTTTGTTCTGTTCTAAACACTTTAACTGCTTCCCTACCGGCCACGAATATATATATATATATATATATATATATATATATATATTATATAATGTGTGTGTGTGTGTGTGTGTATGTTGCAGTAGGTAGTGGTATACAGGGATCATGGTCAATTCGCGGAGCGCTCCGCTGCCTCGGCCTTAGGAAAGTCCGCGGCTTCGGCCTAGCTCTGGAGCGGTGGCCATCTTGGTACACCCGGAGGCCGTTTACAATGTGATTGCTCCGTCAAATGACAGAGCGATCACTTGTAAATAAACCAGCGTCATATCATGACGCCGCTTACTCTCTCCCCTCCATGTACTGATCTGTACGGTGGAGGGGAGAGATCGGATGGCAACAGCGCTGTGGGCTGGATCTTTAGTGCCCACAGCGCTGCTCTGTGACAATTGCAGTCACATCCATCCATGCTCAGCCATCCTTCCATACTCTGCCAATACCCTGCCATACTCTGCCAATACCCTGCTAATACCAATACTCTGCAATACTCTGCAATACTCTGCAATACTCTGCCATACCCTGCCAATACCCTGCCAATACTCTGCCATACTCTGCCATACCCAGCCATACTCTGCCATACCCAGCCATACTCTGCCATACCCAGCCATACTCTCTGCCATACCCAGCCATACTCTGCCATACCCAGCCATACTCTGCCATACCCAGCCATACTCTGCCATACTCTGCCATACCCAGCCATACTCTGCCATACCCAGCCATACCCAGCCATACTCGGCGATACTCAGCCAATATTACAGTGGGGGAGATGACGTGGGGAGATTGTGGATATTACAGTGGGGACTATATGGTGGTGGAATTTTCACAGGTTTTTGCAAATTCAATTATTATTTGCTGATCTGAAAAATGATCCGATATATGACTCTGATCCGAGGAACGATCCGTGAGTTTTTTGATCAGTTGCACCCCTAACAGCAACTGAAGCTGTTCCTCCCACTGTGTGAGGTCAGAACCTAGAAGCAATGACTATTTTGTCGCTTCTGGTTCCGGCTCATTGTGAAGCAGCCAATCAGGCCCATCTGTGTCTGATTGGCTGCATTGGAGCCCAAAGGAGAGATGGGGGGTCATCTCTCCATAAAGAGTACCTGTCATTGCTATTTCTGTCAAAAGGGATGTTTACATTCCTTTTGACAGCAATGAAAGTGATCAAATTTCTTTTTTTTAAAGAAACACACTAAAAAAAAAAAAAAAAAAAAAAATGTTTTAAAGCGCATCCCCCCCCATCACCCCGTGCTCGCATGGGGTGGAGAATGCACATGTCGGTCCCACACACATATGTTAACGGTGATCGCACCACACATATCACCGCCTGCATCAGAGTGAAAGCAAATAATTCTAGCACCAAACCTATATATATATATTTATTTATACCTTATATTTTACCAAAACAATTGGTATTATATTGTGTTTGTGTTCACTAAAATTCATTAATGTGTATTTTTCCCAAAACCGCTGCGCAAATACCGTGTGACATAAAAAATTGCAGCACTCACCATTTTATTCTCCAGGGCCTTTGCTTAAAAAAAAATATATGTGTGTATATATATGTAAACGGGGAGTAACTAGTGCGCTCAGCCTAAAAGAATAAATATGTGGAAAGCAGCCAACAAATAAGTGGTCTCACACAATAAATAAATAAATAAAAAAAAAATAATAATAATATATATATATATATATATATATATATATATATATATATATATATATATATATATATATATATTATATATATATATATAATGTGTATGTATGTGTGTGTTTGGGTTCTAAGTAATTTTCTAGCAAAAAAAAGTAGATTTTTACATGAATGTGAGAAGTGTCAGAATTAGCCCGGTATTGAAGTGGTTAAGAATTGAGGGGAAGCACTGCTAGATGCCACTGGTACCAGCTTATCTTTAGGAAAAACAACCCTGGCAGTCAATTTTTACACCCTTTCTCTCTCCATCCCCTCTTGGCGCTGGCTGCATGCATATATGTGGCCCTGTTAAAACAACTTACCTTGGCTGAGAGCACGTTCCCAGCATGGTAGCTGGTAGGGATTGGAGAGCTACCAATGCATACTTGAGATTTGGAGCTTTCCGATCATGTGACCGCGGTGACAGCCAATCACAGCGATTGTGTGACTCGAGTGCCTGCCTCCCAACTTTTAGAGCTCTTAAAGCGGGATTCCGCCCTAAAGTGGAACTTCCGCTTTTCGGAACCCTCCCTCCCTCCGGTGTCACATTTGGCACCTTTCAGGGGGGAGGGGGGTGCAGATACCTGTCTAAGACAGGTATTTACACCCACTTCCGGGCATAAACTCCCATGGGAGTTTACGCCACTTCCTGTCTCGGCGCGCTGTCTGCCGGGACACACACGTGTCCCGGCAGACAGCGCTGACGATTCCCATTGTGCTGCGCGACTCACGCATGCGCAGTAGGGAATCGGGAAGTGAAGCCGCAAAGGCGACACTTCCTGATTCGCTCACCGAGAATGGCGCCTGCAGCAGCAGAGAGCCGAGCGATTGATCGGCCTTTGCTGCCGACATAGCTGGAACCTGGAACAGGTAAGTGTCCATTTATTAAAAGTCAGCAGCTGTAGTATTTGTAGCTGCTGGCTTTTCAAAAAATGGAAGATGTGTGCCATGTGTGTGTGCCATATTTAAAACGTCTACAGCCAAAAACAGCTGCTGTAAAAATGTTAAACAACGTCCAGTGTGCATGAGGCCTAAAGCAGAACGTAACACCCCCCCACCCCACCCCTCCCTAAGTTATGTTCAAAACACATGTTCACCCACAGAGCAAAACCAGTGTTGTCTCACTGCGATTCACTGTGTGGATCACATAGCCCAAGTCCTGCCACCATCATCTTGGTCCTTTTCAAACAGCCAGTTGTCAATGACGCGCCAGGCCTGCCCTCCAGCTGCTCGTGTGCCTAGTCCTGTGATGTGAGTATCCCAGGAGGCTGCAGGACTAGGGACACATCATTCTCTCCTAGGCCAAATGGCAGTATAGCTGGAGGAAAAGTGGAAGTCCATGCAAAAATTTAAATCCTTACATCTATAGCCACCAATATTCTAACACTAACCTCTCTAGCCCTGTAAAGATAAAATGAGATTACCTACCTTTCCTGCAAGCGATCCAACCCGGGGGAACGCCGGTAAATGTAACTTTTGCAGGGCAGAATGGTGGGCATTTAAATTTGTGAAAAATATAAATAATGTGGTAAAGAACAAAATGCATATACTGAATACTATAATTATCACAGTACCCCATTTTTGGAAATAGTGGTCCTTTTAACCCTCTCTCTGCCAGAGCTGTTTTTTACTTTTTTGTGCACACGTTTTAAAAAAAAATATTTTATGCCTGAAGATTACGTAAAACCCCCAACACATTATATATTTTCTGAAAGCAGACACCCTAGACTACAGAAAAAAATTTGTGGTAGTTCCAATTTTTTATGTTCCACGATGTTACGGCGAAGGTCTAGGAAATGCAAAATTTAAGTTGGTAAGTTAATTTTAGGGCACACAGATGCAATAAATTACCCAATTTATTGGTAAAGTATTAATGATAGGATGCACCATGTAAATAGATACCAAACATGTTAAACTTTAAATTTGCGCGTGCCGAAGAAATGGCGACAAGCTTTAGTACCCTATATTTTCTATACGTGGCACTTTAAAAGCCATCAGTTTAGCATTACAGAGGACGTCTGGTGCTAGAAATATATTGCTGGCGTGTACGGTGAAATGTAACATGTATCACAATTGAAGTTTTTATACTTGGTTGCCCCCCCGACGCAAGTGTTTATGTTTGTACGTGCATGGAGACGGGGGGCTAAACAATTTTGGGGGGATTTTATGTGCTTGGGTGTGACTTTTTTTTTTCATTTTTTTCCACCTGCATACACACACACACACACACACACACACACACACACACACACACACACACACACACACACACACACACACACACACACACACACACACACACACACACACACACACACACACACACACACATTTTTTAAAATTTTTTTTTTTTTTACTTTACCCTTTTTTTCATCACATAGGGGACATAAAGTCCCCCATGGGATGATTTTTTTGGTGCCAGTTTCTCTTAAATGAGACATTCGGTGTCTAAAATATTGCATTGCATTAAAATCATTCCTGGGAAATGATGGGGACCCAGAAGTGAAGTCGAACACATTGCTTTTGGTTTACTTACAAGAAGGGGAGTAGAGTGCCTGCTCAGCTCCTTCCCCCTACCCGGTGGCACCCGCTATGCCGGTCCTGGGCCCACAGATGGGATAGCAGAACCCGCGGTACAGGATGGGAGGGGTTGAAAGCAATCTGGTGCTGCCAGAGGTGCTAGACTGCTTTCATCTGACAGACACCTGTTTAGACGCAATCCCAGTGGCTGCAACCACCTGTTTTATTTTTTAAATTGGTAAAGGTAGAAAAAAAAAGGTATTTCTATATCTGTCAAAGTATATGTGCATATATTAGTGTGCACTGCACAATGTTAATAAGGCTTTGAATTGATTTTTTTTTTTTTTTGACAGGTGGTAAATGTTGATCTTACTCACATTGAAAGCAGAGCAAATGACCTTGTGAGGTCAGAAAAAAATGTACAGTTGGTACTTGGACAGCTTGTAGATGAGTAAGTAAACAAACAAACAAACAATAAATCACAGACTGGCCATAGACAGAAAAACATTTGTCTGCTCTGACAGTCTTATTCTTGAAAAATAAACTGTTGGATATCGGTTGGACCGATTGTCCAAGATCATTGTCAGGGTGACAGGTTATGGAGGCATTGTAACATCTTCACCTCTAGTACAGAACAGTGTACAGGTTTCAGAAAAATCCTTACATTTTAGCAATACATTTTTTAAATGTCATTACAAATTTAAAACAGTTCCCATTACCTTTTAAAGATTGTTAAACTTTAGGAGTACATTTCTTTTTAAATGTCATTGCAAATTTAAACCCATTCTCATTACCTGTGCCCAAAACTTTTATCTTCATCTGCTCAGACAAAAATTCATTCTGCTTATTTACCCTCATATTTTTGGTTTTAATTAATATTATCATCATTATTATTAATAATAATATAAATAATAATAATATTATTAATAAAGTAACAGTGGTTTGGCTCAATCCTTGGCTTCAGGTGAGAGTGTAAGGCTAGCCATACAGATTTCTTTCATTTATCCTGTGAGCTGCATGAGCAAAAATCATGGAATCTCCACTCTTGCATTCAGACAGCCACAACATCCGCTGCTGATAGAATGCAGTCACTGTTTGACTGCTAATTTTCTTCCTGGCTCAGTTGATTTTTACATAGACTTTGTTGAGCTGGTTGGTGCTTACACCAATTACGGCTCAAATTTTGTCTGATTCAGCAGAAATCAGCTTAAATTCAAGCTGTGTGTGACCAGGTTAAGGCTACACTTACATCGATAATGTCGTTAGAAGTAAGAATCATTCTGATAAATAGAATTTTATTCATTCTAGGGAACTGCAGAGCTACAATCATCTAGTGCCTGTTCTGTCAGTAGTAGCTTGTTATCTTTTTAATATGCTGCAGAAAACTACTAGCTGTTCATTTGATTGGGTGACAGTCATTTTACCATACCCAATGCCATCTTTGAACTTTTGTATGGAAAACTTGCCCTGTATAAGATTTAATTGACCTTGCTATAAAGACTTGACAAGTGCGACCCCCTGTTTTATGAAAGCACCATGCAGGCTGGTAAGTAGGTGGTGCTTGGGACAACAGGTAGGTTATAGAAATTTGAGTCTCCAGAGCAAATTAAAAATTCATCTTTTAGATATGGACAAGTGACTACAGAAGCTTTCCTGAGCAAGAGAGGTAATAATTGTCATCTTGTGGTGCCTACTTGGGTAGTTTTTAGTTTTAGAGATTTGAAGAAGCAGTGCGGCCAGTGTTATAGGTTCTAAGCCGGCCACCCGCAATCATTACCAGAGAGACAGGACGGCAGTCTGCCGATATAAACAAGGCAGATCGCCGTCTTGTCAGGTATGAACAGAGAGATCTTGTGTTCCTGTTAAGCAGGAACACGGATCTCTATGTTCATACAGTGAGTCCATCCCCCACACAGTAAGAAACGCTTAACCGCCCCTGGTGTTAACCCCTTCCCTGCCAGTGTCATACAATAATGCCGCGTACACATGATCGGGCATTTTGACAACAAAACCGTGGATTTTTTTTCGATGTTGGCTCAAACTTGTCTTGCATACACACGGTCCCACAAATGTTGTTGGAAATTCCGAACGTCAAGAACGCGGCGACGTACGACGAGTCGAAGTTCAATACGAAGTTCGATAGCCAGTGCGGCTCTTCTGTTTGATTCCGAGCATGCGTGGGAATTTTGTGCATCGGAATTGTGTACACACGCTTAGAATTTCCGACAACAAGTCTTGTTGTTGGAAAATTTGAGAGCCAGCTCTCAAACATTTGTTGTCGGATATTCCCACAGCAAATGTCCGATGGAGCATACACACGATCGGATTTTCCAACAACAAGCACACATCAAACATTTGTTATCGGAAATTCCGACCGTGTGTACGCGGCATTACAGTGCAAATTTTTATCACTGATCACTGTAGTAATGTCACTGATTCTCAAAAAAATGTCAGGTGTCTGATTTGTCGCAATCCTGATAAAAATCGCTGATCTTCGCCCATTACTAGTAAAAAAAAAGAAAATATCCCATAGTTTGTAGACACTATAAATTTTGCACAAAACAATCAATATACGCTTATTGGGATTTTTTTTTTTACCAAAAATATGTAGCAGAATACCGTACATATTGGCATAAATTGATGAAGGAATTTTTTTTTTTTACTTTTTTTCATTTTTTATATTGGGTATGTTTTACAGCTGGAACTAAATATTATTATTTTTTTATTTTTTTTAATTTTCTGTCTTTTTTTTTGTTTATAGCAAAAAAAATTAAAACGTAGAAGTGATCAAATGCCACTAAAAGAAAGCTCTATTTGTGGGAAAAAAAAGGACATCATTTTTTTTTTGGGTACTTTAACTGAGGCAGTTGTCAGTTAAAGTAACGCAGTGTCGTATTGCAAAAAATGGTCTGGTCATGGTGGGAGTAAAACCTTTCCGGGGCTGAAGTGGTTAAAGAAGTTTTTTTTAAGTAACCATTTACTGTATGATCCCCATGCAATCAGCTGCACTGTAGCACACTCTGTTAAAAAAAAAAAAAGTGACTTCATTCTACTAAACTCGATTTTAAAATTGGAACTTTTAATCAAATTACACAAGAATCAGTAGGCAGCTTACCATTAGTACAGTATTTTCTTGCCATAAATAAAAACCTGCTGCTCCCAGGCTCAATCATATGACCTAAAGCTCAGGGAAAATATTGCATTGTCTTAACACAGTATTATGGGAGTTTTATGATATTAGTCTGCACAGAGTCTCTTAAACTTGCAGTGGGAGGAGGATCTCCATAGCACAAGTGCTGTGTAATATTAATGTGCAGAACCCAACCCTTTATATGACTGTCCCTGTGTGCATATGTATTTGCAAGCTATAAAAAGAAGGATTTTAAAATATTAACACACATCAAAATAAGATTATTTACATTTAGTTGTATCTCTAAAAACATATTTCTCATATAAATCTTGACTTTGAATAATTTTGCAAGTGTCAAAACCCTAACCCGTATTTCTTGCTTTATTAGCAACTATCTGGACCAAATAGCAGAAGAAGTTAATGATAAACTGCAGGAAGCCGGCCAAGTGACTATATCAGAACTCTGCAAGACATACGACCTCCCCGGAGACTTCCTGACAGAGGTGATAAAGTACTCTTAGCCAGAACCATATTTCAGTAGCTCTGTACTTTTCTTTCATTATTACTACTGCATTCGAACATAAATCGGCTAGACGTCCTGGTTCACTTTCAGAGTAAATGTAAAACAAATCCTGAACATATTTGGTATATTAATTTCATCAAATCATTTAGATTTAAAGTGGACCTAAAGGTTCAAGGTTTTTTTTTTTGTTTACCTTAGTACATTCTATGACAGACGTGACATTCTCAGACAGGCTAAAACTGGCCCTTTCTCATATATTTACTGTAAGAATCTTTTCCCGTTTTTCCAGAATTTATCAGCATTTCCAGTACTTGCTAAAACTTGTTTTTCTTTTTTAAAGAGTGCAGAAGGGTTGAAACCTCTGTCAGGATTTTACTGTTGTCATTGTCCCTGGTGTGATTCTGCTCGCTATCTGTGTGGTCATTAGGATAGGAAGCAAGGAGAGGTCTTTCCTGTTAGTGAAACTTACAGCAATAAAAACCTGGCCAAGATTGTATGCCTATAAACCCTTGGTCGGGTATGATGTCATCAATGTCACCTGGCACATGCCACAGTCACTTTGTTCTGTGTATCTTGTGTGCTTGTTGGATCTAAATAATTTTAACCTCATAACTCCACTCTACTAGATACGTTATGTTAAGGAAAGTCATTTCAGATGTTATTTTACCTCTGCTATTTTATTCTGGAGTGTGCTTTCACTATGGGTCAATTTTACAAATTTGTAATCCATAGGCACTGTCAAGGAGACTTGGCAGTATTGTTCAAGGGAAAATTGACCAAAGCAACAAGGGTGTGGTTTATACAGAGGCCTTTGTATCTCGTCACAGAGCGCGTATTCGTGGTCTTTTTACAGCTATAACAAGGTAAGAACGTTTTTAATTTTATATTCTGTTGATGGTTTTGGCCACAACTATAATAAAGGTACAGGTGGTTGTTTTTTTTGGGCATTGCTACATTTTTATTTGTTGTTTTTAAAAATAAATAGTGTACATTTTGTGATGTTTCCAATCCCTCTTTAGAGCCGGTTCACACTGGGGCGACTTGTCAGGTGACTTAGCCGCCTGACAAGTCGTGCTCCGTTCTGTACAATGGAACCGTTCTAATAGGAGCGACTCAAGTCGCTCCGACTTAGAAAAAGGTCCTTGTACTACTTTGGGGGCAACTTGCATTGACTTCTATATAGAAGTCGTTTTGCAAGTTGCTGCTGAAGTCACGTGCAGGTCGCCTCAGAGTCGGCCCGCAAGTCGTGTTGCCCCTGTGTGAACCGACTCTTACAGGGACTATTTTTTTTAAAGCGTTTGTCTTTATTAAATATATATAAATGCCGCACTATACTAGTAATCATTGGTCAAATCAATATTAGTACAATAATTGATATATACAAACACACGATGTAAAAATTATAAGTGAGTAAAGTGTTATAGTGCTTATGACACAATGCAATATTAATGTTCAAAATAAATCAAAATTACATAATAAATGATAAAGTCCATCAAACATGCTGCAAAACTTGCAGGGGTTAATAAAGTACTATAGTGCTTGTGACTCAATGCAATATTATTGTTTAAAATAAAGAAAACGTCATGTTAAATCATAATTTACTCTACATACATGATCCAAAACTTGCAGTGGTGTTCCAAACATGTTAGTAGGAGGCAGCAGCTGGTCTGTTTGGATGTGGAGGGACACAGAATCTCAGCGATTTGTTGCTTGTATTAGAGTGGTGCACTGAAGCACCTGTACCATGTGAGTACCATGCACGTTTGGATCATGTTTAAAAGGAGTTTATGATTGATATGAAGTTTTTTGATTTATTTTGAACATTATAATTGCATTGAGTCACAAGCACTATAGCACTTTATTAACCACTGCAAGTTTTGGGGCATGTTTGATGGGCTTGATGATTTATTATGTAATTTTTGATTTATTTTGAACAGTAATATTGCATTGTGTCATAAGCACTATAGCACTTTACTCACTTAGAATTTTCACATCGTGTGTTCGTATAATTAATAATTGTACTAATATTGATTTGACCAATGAGTACTAGTATATATGAGAAGACATGCGTTGGCTCTCCTTCACTTCTTCTTGCTGGCCCAGAAGCAACATGTAAACCAGGCATCCTCAAACTACGGCCCTCCAGCTGTTGCAGAACTACACATCCCATGAGGCATTGCAAAACATTCACAGACATGACTAGGCATGATGGGAATTGTAGTTCCTGAACAACTGGAGGGCCGTAGTTTGAAGACCCCTGATGTAAACCATCACTTCCAGGTCTCCATGTCCGTTTCGATTCTTTGGAGCAAAGGATAGACATCCGGGGTCTAAAACTCTCAATAAAGGTAATCTGACACCTTTGTGAAAACTTTTTGTGATTAAAAAAAAGTTTTGTTAAACTTGAAAAAAATTAAAGTTACACCCAAGCACTTAACCCCACCCACCCCCACATTCCCACACGTACTTAAATGCACACGTTGGGGATGTCTACGCACAAAAACGCAGACGACATGTTCCATATCGCCACTCACACTAGAGTGAGAGCAATATTTGTAGCACCAGACCCCCTCCGTAATGCTCAGTGACAGCCCTGGGTCTTCTACTAATGATCGGGACCAAGGGTAATGGGATCCCGATTGCTGTGATAGCATCTGATTGGCTGTCACAGTGATTATCCATTCTGTAGCCGCCATAGCCCGCTATGCTTTGTTTATATTTCATGTCTGAGGTTTACAACCACTGTAATCTTTCATGCCGATTGTGTTTCTGGTTTGGAAACTATTAATTCAGTATAATTTCCAATGGCATAGCATTTTTAGGACCTTTTGTACTTCCCCAGTTGAAGACTGCTTTAAGTAAAACAAAAGCGTACACTAACAAATTCAATCCCAACTAAGGGTGGCCATATATTATACAATTTTCTTGCACAGTTTTCCTTTTAGATTTACCCAAACCATATTATAGGAGGTCATACCTAAACACTTCCAATTTGCATGCAATCAGGCAGGCCCTTGCACTATATAGTAGTTAAAGGTAAATCCTAAAAGGAAATTGAACAAGAAAATTGTACAATGTATGGCCAGCTTAACACTGAATAATGTATTGTGTTTTTGTATGCACACTCTGCGCATTGTATATCAACTCGCTCAGCGAGTGCACACTGAAGAAGTTGTTAAAATTATGGGCTGTATTTGAAAAATAATAACCTGAACTGGAATCATTTGATTTGTTAGTATTTGCCCAGGGTTAAAGTTGCTGTATACCTTAAGGCCCCTTTCACACTGGGGCGTTTTTCAGGCGGTACAGCGCTAAAAATAGCGCCTGTTCACCGCCTGAAAAAATCCGGCCCCTTTTACTCCAGTGTGAAAGCTGGCGGGCTTTCACACTGGAGCGGTGCGCTAGCAGGACGGCAAAAAAAGTCCTGCTAGCAGCATCTTTGGAGCGGGATAGGAGCGGTGTGTTCACCGCTCCTATACCGCTCCTTCCCATTGATTTGAATGGGAAACCGCGGTAATACCGCGGCAATACCGCCACCGCGGCTCCCCGCCCCAGTGTGAAAGGGGCCTTACTGAATATCTGAAGGTTAGTATGATGATCTTTAGTATTATACTTTTTTTTTTTGTTTGTTTTTTTAGACCCACTCCAGTCATCACTTTGATCACCCAGAATGGCTTTCAGGAGCATCTACTATACTGTAAGTTTTATTTTTTATTTTCTTTTATTTATTTATTTTTTTAAGTAGGTGTGGTCACCACACAAAAAACTGCTGCCTGTGTAGTAATAAAAAAAAATACACATTGTCATGAACACCCAGCATTTCCAGTTGTGTTTTGTGCATTGTATTGGTTTTAAGTGGAGAGGAATGCTATGTGTGGAAAAAAGGGGGTTATACTTTAATGATTCTTTTGGGTGTGCTATTCTGGATGTGAATGAGACATTTTACAAAACACCTCCCATAGCTGTCTTCAGAAACATCAGATTTACTCATTATTAAGAATTCGAATGAAATTTCTTGGATAAAATTTCTGTAAATTATTGTTTTGTATGTGCATTGTTTTATAAAAATTAAATTTATTTATTATGGATAGGATGAAATAAATAATGTAAACAACGTTTTTTTTATAGACTGAAGCTCCTCTTTAAGGGAATGACGGTCCAAACACCGACTCACCCATTCTCAACATTTTTGGTTCCATCCAAGGGTCTAGTAAAAAAACATAGTGCTTGAGGAGACAACTTGAGCTGGGCTAAGCTGTCTTGCCTGTGCGTTTTTTATATGTTTTCATAGCACAGCACAATACTTCTTCTATAATTCTATCTTATGTTGTATGTATTTTTCTACTTATAGTGGAACTATACATGACATTGTTGATGCATTGAGTTACCATATAAACTGTTAGTAAAAATAAAATGCTATACATAGTGGTACATTGGTTGTGATGAATACATTGGCCTAATTACTATTACCATATAACTTGTTGGATTTGTTTTCTGTTGGTAAGTGTTATCTTGATTTACCACAGACTGAATAGAGCTCAGCCTTTTTGGACTAAAGATTCATTAACCATTTTAATACCAGGCACTTAAACACCTTCCTGCCCAGACTAATTTTGAGCTTTTAGCGCTGTCGCAATTTGAATGACAATTGCGCGGTCATGCAACACTGTACCCAAATGACATTTTTTATTTTATTCTCACAAATAGAGCTTTCTTTTGGTGGTATTTGATCACCTCTGCGGTTTTTATTTTTTGCTAAACAAATCAAAAAAGACCGAAAATTTAGAAAAAAATATGTATTTTTTTGTTTCAGTTTCAATACTTTGTAAATAAGTACGTTTTCTGCTTCACTGATGGGCACTGATAAGGCGGCACTGATGGGCACCGATGAGGTGGCACCAATGAAGTGGCACTTATATGCGGCACTGATAGGCGGCACTGGGCGACACGGATGGGCACTGATAGGTGGCACAAATTGGCACTGATAGCTGGCACGGATGGGCATGGATAGGCGGCACGGATGGGCATGGATAGGCGGCATGGATAGGCGGCACGGATGGGCATGGATAGGCGGCACGGATGGGCATGGATAGGCAGCACGGATGGGCATGGATAGGCAGCACAGATGGGCATGGATAGGAGGCACAGATGAGCATGGATGGGCACTGATAATTGCCACAGATGGGCACTGATAGGTGGCACGGATAGGCACTGATAGGTGGCACGGATAGGCACTGATAGGCAGCATTTTTTTGTACTGATGGATGCCAATCAGTGCCAAACAATAATGCATGCCAATCAGTGATGCCCATTGTGGGCACTGATTGGCATCCATTGTGGTCACTGATTGGCATCCATTGTGGGCACTGTGTGTCATCTCTGGTGGTCTAGGGTGGCATACCTTGTGATGGGCGTCCCTGGTGGTCCAGTGTGGGTTTTTCTCGGGGGGGGGGGGGGGCTGCGCTGATAATTGATCAGCACAGACCCCCCCCCCCCTGTCAGAGGCGCAGCCGATCAGCTCTCCTCTACTCGCGTCTGACAGACGCGAGTGAGGAAAAGCAGATTACCGGCTCTTCCTATTTACACTGTGATCAGCTGTGATTGGACACGGCTGATCACGTGGTAAAGAGTCTCCGTCAGAGACTCTTTACCAAGATCGTAGTTTCGCCGCGATGCCATATGACGTCCTGTCAGGATTTTACAACCACTTTGCCGACGTCTTTTGACAATGGGCGGGCGGCAAGTGGTTAAATTATTGTAGTTGTGAACATACCATGTTATAGACACCTGTCTACTACATTTACAATGATGCAGAGGTATCAAAACTGCTTTTGCTTAGTTTCAGAAATGATCTTTCTTATTTTTATTTTTTTAAAATACATTTACAACTGATGCAGAGGTATCAAAACTGCTTTTGCTACTGGGAGTTGTCCTACCCGCTTGTATGTATGTGTGAGGCTCATTAGTCAAGGATTACTGTGAGCAGGCTGCTTGATGACTTGAGGAGGATCTGTGAAAACAGGGCCTAATACTGATAGTGAATTCCGTGACGCTGGTGTCTTTGGCTAGAGGACTAGTGATATAATAGTAACGGTAAGAGAGGTTCTGAGGGTAATGGGGGGGAGGGGGGGCATCTCCAGATTTTGCGGCAAAGGCTGGTGTAGTGTTTTTTTTTTTTTTTCAGCATCGCTCCCCCACTGTTTTTTCTCTGTGGAATGCAGATGCCCTGTGATATAGTGCTATAATTGCTTGGTTTAAAGGTTATATTGGGTTTAGAGACTCTTCACACCCACCATGATGATCGGGCTGATATTGGTGATTGGTTAATCACTGACACAGTGATGCTGTGTGAGTGAATGTGAATGACATTAACCCTCAGTAACCATATGTCAAGGTACTGTGGTATGTGTGAAATAAGTGTTTGCCACCTTTCCTCATCTTCCTGTTCCGTTGCATGTTTGTCACACTTAAGTGTTTCGGAACATCAAACCAATTTAAACACTTAGTCAAGGACAACACAAGTAACACAAAATGCAATTGTAAACTGAAGGTGTTTATTAGTGAAAGGTGAAAAAAAATCCAGACATCATGGCCCTGTGTGCAAAAGTGATTCCCCCCTTTTTTAAAACATTACCTATAACTATAGCTCTCCACACCAGAATGATGGGCAAGGGTGGCAAAACACTTTTTCACACCACTGTAATTTATCTTAACTTTGAGCTGGTGATTGAGTCAGTCACCAAATCAGAAGAGAATGTTTGACTGTTATTAAGGCTTTCGGTCACATGGGCTGCTGCTATGCAGGTGTGCTTCTTGCTTAGTAGTTCTGCAAATGGTTTTGCCTTTCCATCCCTCACAATGCTCGTTTAAAGTCGGGGGACTGTTGAATGCTAAAACCACTGCTCATTTCTTACCAAAGACAAGATGTTATCTCTATGAATATTAAAGGTCGAGGCTAATATATTTGATGTAAAAACAGGGATCTATTTGGGAACTTTCTTCAAATCCTACTTTCTTGTTTCACACTTTGTGTAATATTAATTTTTGTTGAAATTTATGTATAGAGTTTTAAAATATGATTTAAAAAAAAATACAGCATTTATTCCATTTATTTGCTTACACTATAGTCTAATGTTTAACCACTTCCCCCTGCCCATGCCTATATAACTGCGTTAACGGGATAGCAGCACTGATGCAGGTTAACATTGACCCCACATTGTCTGGTCCTGTCAGGCTGATGTGAACTCTCCAGACAGCAGTGCAACAAGCCTGCCCCAGTTTTCTCCTGATCACTGCCCACTGTGTAGTATAAATAATCAATTGCAAGCAGCACCTACACACCTGTCGCAGTGACTCTCCAATGATCACCCCATATGCCCACATCGCCATACCATATACCAGCATTCTGATTTATACTATGTTATACAAGGATTTTATATTAGCACGACGAGTTTAAGCAGCACTATGTACAACAGAAGGATCACTGTCTTTACCCACCTTACAGCAGATCCCCGGATCACATGCCTTACGTCATTCCAGTAGTATGGCATTTTAGGGTCTCATCTGAACACTTTTTAAATGTATGACCCAATAGTTTGTAAGTAATATAACTGTCATCAAAAACACATGAAAATTATATACACTGGTTTTGGGTTATTTCTTTTTCACAAAAAAATGTAGCGGAATAATTTTGGCCTAAATGTTTATGAAGTTTATTTAATAGCCAATATTTTTTTTTTTTTTTCTAGTATTTTTTTTCAAATTTTACTATACAACAAAAAAACCAGTGGTGTTTAAAATTCACCAAAGGCTCCATCTGTCTCATATATATTATAAAAATGTTTTATGGTTAAGTGTCGCATGTATGAGCAATTGTCACTCAAAGTGTGACAGCGCTGAAAGCTGAATGAATCATCCTGGACACGGAAGGAGGTGAAAGTGCCTGGACTTTAAGTGGTTAAAGCAGATAAGCAAAGTTTTTTTACAATTCAATTATACTAGACTGAGTCCCACTGTAGTCCATTGACACTGGAGTGATTTCACTTCCAGTGAAAGGAGTGGGCTAATTTTTTAGAACAGAAATAATCAACTTAGTGTGTACATGGCACTAGAAAATTATACTAGTCCTCTAGGCTCATGACAGCCAGCTTCACAGAATCAGTAGGCCCCAGTCTTGTCACAGATCCATCTCAGGTCATCATGCAGTCTGGGCTCACAGTACTCTTGATCTGTGCAGCCTTCACACATTAACAAGTAAGAGGAAGGACTAGCCTCCACACCAGCTAGGAATGATCGGGAATAGGATGAAATTGTTTTAAAGCAAAATACATCAGAGGGCAGAACCTTAAGTATGACAGTTCAGCTATAAATACTTATCTTGAGGGGTACATCCAGGGTTAGTACCATAACTGCTTTTGCTTAGTTTCAGAAATGATCTTTCTTATTTTTATTTTTTTGACAAAGTTTAGTCATGTGACCATGCATTTCTTCTGATAGTGGGGTGTGGGGTTACAGGACACCGTGCAGACACACAAGGTGCCTGTACTCCGTAGTCTGTTCAACCTGAGGTAAGATGCCGGCTGTGCTAGTACATGGGGCATGTTCAAGAGGCAGGGAATGACTGGGAAGGGGGTGTGTGCCAGAGGCTGGCTGTGATTGGTCGGGAGTGTGATGGCTCAACAAACTACTCAGTAACAGGCATGCTGAGGCTAAAGGATTAAACTGACCATACAAGCACAACTTGGCTTCTGTGCTTTGTGTGATCAGTTTTGTACAAGGAAAAAAGGTTACTGACCGAATCCACCAGGTACTTCAGATGGAAGAGGTACATGAAAACGATATAGACTATAATTTATAAAATATATATATATATATATATGTGTGTGTGTGTGTGTGTGTGTGTGTGTGTGTGTGTGTATATATATATATATATATATATATATATATATATATATATATATATATACATACACACACACACACACACACACACACACACACACACACACACACACACACACACACACACACACACACACACACACACACACACACACACACACACACACACACACACACACACACACACACACGTAAAAATAACATTTTAGGGCCAGTTCACACCAGACGCAGTTCCGTGTGCTTTTTTTTTTCTGCACTAAAAATGCATGCACAGTGTTTTCCATGTATTTCAATGGCTCTAGTTCACACCATGCAGTCAGTTTCTGGTCAGTTTCCGGTGCAGAAACTGACCGGAACTGACTGTAGTGGTGCAGAAAAAACGTAACTGCATGGAACTGCATCTGGTGTGAACTGGCCCTAAGGTAACGTGTACTTTAAACCTCATGTCAAAAGTGTGGGTCAATGCACTAGATTTTTTGGAGTGACCATTGAATGTTTTTCAGGTGGATTTATCCTGTTGACTTCCATCCTAGGATTCTGTGTACTCAGAGATCCTAGTGACTCCTAAATTTTACTGCAAGCTGACAGATTCTTTTGCAACCTGTTTTTTAGATGATGTGGGCCTGCATATAGTGGCTTGCAGGGTATGCCAGTACCTGAAGTTGATCTGTGCTGTCCTGTGCCTACCTAGGGTCACTAATAGTTTTTATATTGGTCATTACTGTTTTGTTTCTAGAAAACATTAAAAAAAATGTCTTCTCTAAATAGACTCGGTCACCAACTTAAAAAATGCAGGTATAGGCATGAAAAACTTTTACTTGCTGTGTTTTTTCTTTTCGTAAATGATTGGTATTGGCTTGAAATGTGCCTTTTGAACTTGCTAGAACATTTGACTACTTGGAGCGTCAATTCCCTGGCAAATCACCTGCCTCCTTGTATGGCATAGTGTTTTTTTCTTCTGAGAGTGTCTATTGACTGTCGAGCTGGCCTAGCTCCTCCACCCCTCCCTTCACCTCCCTATATGACCTATTACTGCAGAAGGGAAATTGAGAACCACTCTGAGGCTGCTGGCATCACATCTAAGATGTTAGCGCTGTACAGCTGTCTCAGGGCTTTTGGGTATCTACACCTTAGAGGCTTTTACAGGTAAATGACATGTCTAAAATAATTGAAATGCACATATGTAGTTTTATGGGAACATTTTTCTTGAAATAAATGGTCTAGTGACAGGGTCTCTTTAAAAAGATCTGCATTCTTTAAAAGTCTTCTAATCCAGTTACCGAATGACTGGTCCTGAATACTTAGCACATTTCTAAGCCATGTGTTGCAAACTGTTCCGGCAATTAAGAAGTTCCATTTAACATTTTTTTTTTTCTTTTTTTTTTTTTATACTGATTTTTTTTCATCCTCTTTTTTGCAGCTCTGTTGGAGGAGCTTGTTAACTGTGGACGTTTAAAGGGCACAGTGGTCGGCGGGAGACAGGATAAGGCTGTGTTTATTCCTGACATCTATGCCAGAACACAGAGCAATTGGATAGACGCATTTTTCAAGCAAAACGGTTACCTAGGTAACACACTTCTTTCTCTATGTTCAAGTAACAAGGAGGGCTTTGTCATTTCTTGTTTTTAGCTACATTAAGGTGATTTAGGAAATGCAGCTTCTGGCATGAAAAAGCTGGCTTTTTACTTATTGCTTTGAGATGGGCAATCATGCGTCTTTGTTGTTTTGTAGGTTATTCAGCATTTTGGTTTACCTTTTGTAGGCTTTGACTGAAATAAAAATGGAGGGGGAGAGAGAGATGGGCATAAAAACGGGAAGTTTTACTAATTACAATGTATTCATTCTCGCATGATAAGAAGATTCAGTCAACCTTGTGATGAGTTGTTATAAATAAAACATCTACTAGTACAAACACGCTTTCATGAATCCTAATACAAAGGTAAAATAGTCCTTTTTTTTTTTTTTAACTTCACATCCTAATTGCCAACCACATATTGCAAAGTGCACAGAAAGTGAGTTGCTTCTGACATCTGATGGGTAGGAGCCAAGCGAAAATGATGTAGTGGATGCTTCTAGGCTGCACAACAGCAAACTTCAATGGTCAATTCAAGTATGCAGATAAAGAATTCTGACTCTGAATATTTGATTTAGATAAGTGACTTGGAAATCTTTTAAGCCACTAAATCAACACTGGACTAGGGCTACACTGTCAATATATTAATCTTTTGCTACTGAGAGATTTAACTTTTTTGCTGGCAGTCATCTGAACAGGCTAGAGCTATACTTGAGGCCTTAATTTCCCAATACTGCTGTTAAAATTACGGTATATTGCAGCTTAAAGTCCATGAGATTGTCCAGAATAGGTTCAATTCCTTACTGTGCACTTAAACACCCTTCCTTCCCAGACCAATTTTCAGCTTTCAGCGCTCTCGCACTTTCAGTGACAATTGCGCGGTCATGCAATGCTGTAACCAAATGAATTTTTTATCATTTTGTTCGCACAAATAGAGCTTTAGTTTGGTATTTATTCGCGACTCCGTTTTTTATTTTTTGCGATATAGGCGAAAACATAGCGGAAATTTTGAAAAAAAACAATATTTTCTCCTTTCTTTTTTAAAAGAAATCCAATAAAATCAAATTTTGGCATAAATTTAAGCCAAAATGTATTCTGCTACATTTTTTTTGTAAAAAAAAATTCCGTTAAGTGTATAATAATTGGTTGGCGTGATCACGGACATATGTACGAAAATGATCATGTAAAAGGGGTGTGCAGGTGATCACGGACATATGTGTGCAGATAATCATTGGCACATGTTATTTTACTGGGACATATGTGAGGGACATGTGTTTTTATTATTTGGGGACATGTGTGTTTTGGGGACATGTGTGCTTTACTGTGGGGACATGTGTGTTTTACTGTGGGGACACTACACTGGTGATCAGTGAATAAAAAGCTGTAAAAAAAACAGCTAATACTCACTGATCACCAGCCAGCTGCAGCGATCCGCTCTCCTCTCCTCACCGACGACTTCCGTGTGAGGAGAGGAGAGCCGATTGCCTAGCAACCGGCTGTTTGTTTACATCACATGATGGCTGTGATTCGACACGGCCGTCATGTGATCAGGAGGGCCAATCACCGAGCCCTCCTGCCGATCCGAGAGATGCGCCGTGTCCGGGTGACACGGCCGCATCGGGATCGCGCCGCTGCGCGGGCACGCGCGATCCCTCTACTTCTGAAGGACGTTCGGGAACGTCCATTCATAAGTAGACGGCTCCCACCCGGCCGTATATGTACATTGGCTGGGTGGGAAGTAGTTAAATTAAACTCTTACCGGATCTGACAAGGCTATAGGCAGAAAAACACGCTGTTTAATTATCCTTGTATCCAATCTCCCAGGAAAGACTGCATCAGAGGGTTGGGTCACACAGTGATAAGCTAGTTTCAGACCATAAAAAAAAGGAAAACAAGCTCCATAGTGTAATCCTATTAAAACTATTACCACAACATCACCCCTTTTAAGACTTGCACTTAGATCAATAACATATTAAAACACGCATAGCATCAAACAAGGTTACGTCGGCAAACCAGAGCAGGGATAGCGCGGTGTCTCCTACCACAGTAAGCTGCCTTTCCAGCGGTAGTAAGCGATGTGTCTCTGAACGACGTGCTGTAGTCACTGATGGTCGTCGTAAAGCCACACGCTGACACGTTTTGTCATCAACTACATCATCTGAGGGCCCTCAGATGATGTCGTTGATGACATAGGTACCTGCAGGGTCAGTCTTTATCTAATCAATTGTAATTAAATGCTCCTGACATTCCACAATATACTGTAATTGAAAGACTATGCATTGAAATAAAAGGAAATTATGTTATTGAGAGCCCTAGAGGACAGACTTGATGGTGCCGTCCGACAAGTGAAAGTGGATGTAAATCCTCTCCTTTACTCAGTGAAGTGAATAGCCTCAGATAATACAGAGATTAAACAAATCTCCCTACATAAGTTTTACATGTATAGCTGCTGTCTTCAGATTTCTACATTCTTTAGAAAATCAAGATAAAAGTGGTCTCTGCGGTGGATTTGTCACAAGATCACTTTTATCAGCGGCGGGAGAGGGTGAATTAACCATGTACTAAAATTTTATGAGTTAATGAGTGAATAGCGAGGAGAAATTTTGAGCCTCAGTCATTTGAGTTAAACATTTTTCTAGAGATTCTTCAGGTTTACATCCTCAGGTTTACATCCTCAAGGAAGCCCAACAGTCTCAGGTTGTTAAACCGTAGGCAGTCTTCCAAGTTGATCTGTTTAGCTACCTGGTCAGATAGGGAGGTCTTGGTGCATCCCAAGGATATGGATATGTCTGATAGTAAACCCTTCCATATGACTTTGGCCTACAGGTAAGCCTAGATTAAGGCTTACCTGTAGGTCCAATAAATATCTCCTAAACCTACGGTTTAGGAGATATTTAGAAATGAAAGGGCATCGCTGTCTACGGCGCGCAGGCGCACTGAGGGCGCACTGAGGATGCCGAGATCACAGCGATATGCCGATCTTGTGCGCATGCACGGGAGTGACGTCATCGCCGCTCCATCGAATGATAGCGATGGAGCGGCGAGACCCGGAAGTCACTCTGGCCCTGGATGGCGGCGCAGAAGATCGTGGGTAAGGACCGCTTCGGGGGCTTCGTTTTCAGGTAAGTCTTTCATAATGAGCTAGTATTCTATGCATACTAGCTCATTATGCCTTTGCCTTGCAGGGTGTCTTTTTTTTTTTTTTTTTTTTTAAAGAGGCTTTACTTCCTCTTTAAGACTTACAAGACTTACAAGAAGGAAAGATTATGTGGTCTGTCAGCAAGGTGTGGTAGTGTTATGGCACCCTAGATTCTCTGATTTTGTAGGCTCTGTTTGTTCCCAGTCCATAGGCGTTAGAGGTAGTGCATATGTCAGGGAGTCTATCTTATTTCGGGGCTATCTTATTTAATTTATTTCGGGGCTATCTTATTTAAGGGCGCCAACTGGAAGTTCTTTTTCTTACCTACATTGTACGGTGGCTATATGCAGTTGGGGAGGTAAAGGGTGAAACAAGCCAGCTGCTCACTAGATGATTTGGCCATGGGTTACCAGATTTTAACTATGTCAATGGGTAGAGGAGATGTCTTGAAAGCAGGGCAACAGCAGAGGGCCAGTCAGGATGGTTTCAGTAATGCATGATTTGTTCAGGATCTTGTGATGTGAGTGGAGTAAAGCTCAGCTGATTTTCATTTGCCAGAAATTTGTCATGCTCCCGTCAATGAAACTTTTACCTCAATACTTTGAAGGAATAAAGCTGAGGCATTCCAGTCATTCTCATTGCTCTGGATTAACCTCAGGGAGTGCGGTATGCCAATATTGCTTGTCTGTTATCTGACGCCCATGGACTCTCATATCAGCCAGATCTACCATCTCAAGGACCAATCTTCTACCCTGTTTCTCAGTCTCTGGCTTGACAGCCTGGCAGTTAAAAATCATGTTCTGAGAAACCAAGGTGTTTTAAATTTCGGTAACCTGACCATGTTAAAAGTAAATCTTCTTCATGCAAGATCTATCAATGTGCAGGGAAGGCTTATTTTAAGTGGTGTGAGAAGGTTTCCCCATGTGCCTTTTTTGTAGGCCTGTGTCCTTTCTTCCCTCCAGTTGGCCCTTCAGCATCAAATGTGAGGTTTCTGCATTGTCTGTTCTTTTTCAACATCCTTTTACTAATCATTTGCTAATTCAAACTTTTAAACAAGGGGTTACATAAATTGCTCCTCATGGTAGGCCTCCTTGCATCCTTGGGATTTAAAACTTCTCATCCTTTTCACATCCATTAGAGCAGTGAGAATGTCTTGAAACTCTGTGTGTCTCTCTGATCTGTAAGGCATGCAAGATGGTCTTCTATAAATACAGTATGCTCCCTAAGTATTACAAAATCAATGTATCTGTCTCTGCAAATACTAGCTTTGCACATGACTGGGTGTTTCACAACACATGGGTTGTGAAAAATATTTCATTAGGCTACTTTTACATGGGCATTTTGGCCTGGTGCAAATAGCAGCAGCAGGAATCTACTGAATGTAGCCTGACTAAATCAATGTTTCAGATGAATGAAAGTATCTGACCATATGACATTTCATACATATGTTGCGGCCATAACCCAGAGGGGCGGCCTTGACTTTCTGGGCTTACCAGTTACCTCCTCGTGGCTTGTCGGTTGTTGTCTAGGGGTTCCCAGGGTTAGTACCCAGTGACTTCAGATGCTGACACATAAAAGTCCTTTTCAAGGTTTTTATTTTGCAGTGGTAACATCCAACATAACACAGTCTCTGATGGGAATAGAGGGCACTGGTGATGAAACTCAGGCACTTTAAACTGCTGACATCCACTGAATGTCTCCAATAAACCCAGAGAGTAGCCACTCGCAGCTGGGTGCTTCACTGCCAGATAAACCTCAAGCCAGAGATCTAGCAGCCAACATGTGATCCGGAAACTTTGCAAAGTCTCTGCCACAGAATAAATTGTAACTGAAGATAAATAGGAACCTTTCCCACAGTACCTGGATCTCTCAGCCTTCTTGGCGATACTGTGTGAAGTGTGGATTCTTTAGTGTCCATACAACTCAGCTCCCAGGCTCTTACTGAGCAGCCATCTTGTTGGCCCTCCTCCGAAGAGTCCTCCCCTGGTCACTTGTACGAGCTACCGTGTCCCTCCAATACCGAGAGCACACGAGACACCTTTGAATCCTCCCTCAGCTCCGGCTCCGTCACTTAAACAGCTGACATTTTTACAACACCAGGAGCAGCTGGATGTACACCTTTGTATGAGCCCCGGAGGACCATTGAGTTTTCAGCTTGGGGGATCTGGAGGTTGCTATAAAGTTACCCTGTTGGACGCCTGTTCGATCCTCTGTGACGGGGGATCAGCTCATTCTGGTAAGCAGGAACTTTACTCAGTGGTGGTGGTGCACATGGTCTCACATAAATCCTGGATCAAGTTTTCTCAAGGACAACTTTTTGAACACATGGGTGTTGCTGTACTTTTGCATTTTTTGATGGTTCATTTGATTATTGGACTTCAACATTTATATATGGACATTTAATTTACATTATTAATTTATATAACTCCTTTCACCTGTATTTTTAATCTACACCTTAGACTCTATTCCCTATATATATCTTTTTGGATTTGTTCACGTGCCAAACAGGTCACACTGGTGGATCTGTGTAGCATGTCCATCAGGTTATGGTTTATCACTAAGCTCTAAGAGACTTATTGGATATCAGTTAATGTGTGTATGTATTCACAATCTCATTTAATCACTGGTATGCACAGCTTTTTTGTTTTTTCATACAACTCCGCTCCCACGCTCTTACTGAGCAGCCAGCTTGTTGGCCCTCCCGTGAAGAGTCCTCCCCTGGTCACTTGTACGAGCTGCCGTGTCCCTCCAATACCGAGAGCATACCGAGACACCTTTGAATCCTCCCTCAGTTACTGGGCCTCGGACTAGCCAGTTCTGAGACTCGGGAACAGACGGATCCCTGCCCCAGACCATGAGGGCCTCTGGGGCTGGTCGGATTGACCATGCTTGTGGGACGGCAAACACTCCTAGGCCCGGGACCCCCTCGCAGGGCTGCCCGGACCAGAACCAGGAATCAAAGCTGCAGCCGAACCCTGAACACGTGACTTCAGCACCTTAAGTACCCCTTACCAGACTACGCAGCGGGGCCAGACGCACCCAGTGATTGGCTCCGGGAAAGATTGGTACCCAAGACGTCCAACCAGGCCTGGTTCTCAGCCTGTCATGGGTGCCTCACTGCACCTATGACCAGGGGGAACCTTAGTACAGCCCAGCCAGACTGATGCCAAAGTAAATCCTGTACAATTAACCCCCAGAACTCTATTATAGTTCTGGGAAAAAACGAAATTTGCACTGATAGCGCACACTTAGTGAAGTGTGACCTTTACACATATAATCTAATAAAACAGCGCTCATAGAAATGTCCCAATATTTAATCAGTCTGTCAATTGAATAGAAAATGAAGTGTTTTCTCATGGGATCCTCACCAGATGGATAGACCCTCCCTGAAACCCGGTTTCAGGAAGGGTCTATCTATTTGGTGTGGATCTCATGAGAAAACATTTTATTTTATATTTAATTAAGGGACTTTGAATATTGGGACATTTCCCTGAGTGCTGTTTTTTTTTATTTAATTTATTTTTTATTTTTTTTAGATTATATGTTCGACCTGCCCAGGGGGACATTGTGCTGCTAGCTGCTGTGGATTGTATATGATATTGTCTCCTCCTGTGCGCTATTTTGTTTGAGCTTGACATTTCATACATACCTGTGCTCTTGCTCTGATTGACTGTGGCACATTTGATGTCCAGCAGTACTTAATGCCAAAAGCTGCAGTGTTTTGTAAAGCTATGTTTTTATATTGATGTTTCAAGAGCAAGATCCTAAACTGCAATGACATGCATAATAATAAAGCATGTGTAGAAACTAGAATGTTTCTCTTTTTTACCATTAGAAATACCAGTTCAGTCACCGAGCTCAATAAACACTGATTTATTGCATGCACGGCTGGTCATGGGACACCCCATGACTTTGTAGTTAATTAATTTGCTTGTGAAATGTTCTTTTTTCTTATTTTCAGTGGATCTATGCCTTGGTTAATCTTATTGTTATATACTGTACATCATAATTTGTCATTTTTAGATTTAGTTCTAACCTTAATACACTTTTAAATATATTTTATTATTTCAGAATTTGATTCCTTATCCAGGCTTGGGATCCCTGACCCCTTGGGTTATGTCAGAAAACGCTATAAGTCCACTCAGTTAATTTTTCTGAAATCAGTTTGTGTTGGGCAAAGTATAGTAGATCAAGTGGAGGCTTCAGCAGAAGAAGCTATCAGTTCTGGATCATGGCTGGATATCATGGTGAGTTTAGCGAGCTTAAAATGAAAAATGTAATGTTAGACTTATTGTGCAGAAGCTTAAGTATAAAACACTTATTATATAGAAGGTAAGGTGACATTTCCACCACCTTGCACATCTAAATCTAAACCTGTTCCCTTTCTTGTTTAGTTCGACTTGTGTAGCCTCCATCATAAACAAGAACTATAGGCTAACGCTTTTATATGGATTCTAATAGCAGAGATGATTTTGATCTGTTAGCATATATATGGTCACTGTGGTTGTGCAACAGCCCTGTAGCATTGAGCTGCAGTCTATAGACTGCAGCACTAATCAGTGTATTCTGATGGTGGGGAAGTCTCCCCACTGTCAGAATACAGTACAATAGCTCAGCAGGAGGATTCCCCCATCCACCTTGAATGTGTGGATGGGGGAATTGGGTCAGATTGTTTTCGTTCAAGGCATTGGCTGCCTTAGACTAGCAGTCAGGCAGGGGTGCCTAACAACATCTAATTTACAATTATTGCTGCCGGCTGTAGCAGACCACAGTAATTGTAAAAAAAAAAAAAAAACAGGCTGGTTGTCTGTTGAACAACTTTAGTACAACCAGCCTTCCCATAGCTGGATCGTAATTCGGTTGGTTCCTGCTGAACCGGCCAACTTCTGATTGGTCTATATCTGGCTTTAGTCTTTTGACGTTAAAGCAGACCTTCACCCATCCTCCGGCGTTCGCCTAGGTGAATGACGCTAGTGCCTTCTGGGATGCATGACATGCAGTCCCGTTTAGTAAGGAGGAGGGGGTGGGCCTAGCGTGCCTGCACTCGGAAGAGCCAGCAGCTGTCAGGAGGAAACAAGGCGGCACCGGACCCATGCAGCGACATCAGAGGAGAGATTCCAGTAGCTCGACGCTGGATCCCCTGGCTTGGCAAGTGTCCTTACTGTGCAGAACACAGTATCAGGTAAGCAGGAAGAAATGAATATTAAAGCGAAGTTCCACAAATTTTTAAAAAAATGGCCAGATTGTAATGTGCATCCATAGCGATGTAATGTTTGGCTGCTTATATAGTGAAATTTGTAAAGAAAGTACCCTTTTCTCATTATTCTTCAGCCCGACTTCCGGTCGTGGCAGCCTAGGCGACTATGTCGTCAGCCTGGTCCGTTGACTTCTGAGATGTCTGTCATCGATCCCAGAAGTCTTCGGGCAACTAATGCAGGTACGATCACGAGATTACCTGACCAGAACAAAGATCGAGACGTGCATGCTGGGTAGCCAGCTGCACGAAATCCAGGAAATTAAGCCAGATCGGCTTCAGCTGCCCACATCCTCCATGGCCGCAACTGGATCGAGGGAGAAAAGAGAAATTAATCTAGTAAGTAATTCTAATGTGCATATAGCCAACAATATCCATTGCAGTTATGGTGAATAACAATGAGCTCAATGATGCAATTAGGAAAAGTTTGGCTAGGAGACTGGAACACCGCTTTAAGGGGGATTGGAAAAGCTGAAGTTCCTTTTTAATTTTTAATTACAAATCCGATAAATGCTAAAGCTGCCAAGATAAATGATTCAGAAGCCCTTTAAAGTAATATTAAAGACCATCTGTTTTTTTAAATAACAAACATGTTATATTTACCTGCCCTGTTGCAGTGGTTTTGCACAGAGCAGCCCCAATCCTCCTCTTCTTGGGTCCCCCCTGGCGCTCCTAGCCCCTCTATCCTGCTGCATGCCCCCAGAGCAAGCCACTTGCTTCCATTCACAAACAGAGCCATGGCTTGACCCCACCCCACCTGTCTCCTCATTGGATCACTGGCTGTGATTGACAGCAGTGGCTCCCGCTGCCGTTTCAGCCATTGAGGAGGGAAAGTAGTTTAAATTACAAGTGCACTTTCAGATCTTCCAACGTGACCCACTCCATAGGGGAAAAAATACTGTGATCCTGAACTTTTCTTTAAAGTTCTCTCTTTGGCAGAGGGTCTAATTAACTGTCAGATTTAAATAGGTTGTTGCTCCATTGGTAAGTTGTACCTATAGGTAAGCCTATAATTTATATAATTACCTATAGGTACTGTAAATATCTCCTAAACATGCACCGTTTAGGAGATACTTGCTGTACACTGCGCCAATGTCGTCATCAGCGCATGTGCTGTGAAGACGCGGCCGCCCGTTCCGTGTTTTCAATAGCGAGTGCGTTGACTGGCGGCTCCTGCGTGTATGCAACGTCACGCGACTCCGGCCAGTCACAGAGCTGGAGTTCGCAGCCCCGGAAGGAAGAGGGGCGAACATGGATGCGGCCTGCAGTGGGGACAACGCTTTCTTCATTTGCAGGTAATTGTCACATAATGTGCTAGTATGCGATGCATACTAGCACATTATGCTTTTACTTTGCAGGGGAGAAAAGGAAGTAAAACCAATCAGGGGTTTAACTTCCTTTTATGAAGGTAACAAAGTGATTTGGGGGGCGAGTTCACACTCTTTCTTTGCGGTAACCAGTGTTAAAATATTTTGATTGGCAATCCTAACCCGGATTTACAGTTAAAGAAAAAACACACATGTCGCCTATAGCACACTAAGTAGATTGTGATATTGGTCCTATATTTTGTATTAAATGCCTTATGTTGCTCATCCTGCATCAGTAATTCACATAAATACATGTCACTGATGCAGACTCTAACAGATGCAGTCCTACCCATCTTGTGTAGTGCACGTGTTCTGGAGTTTAGCACCTCCACAGCAATGCTTTCCCAGCTCCCTTGATGGAATGTAATAACTTGTCCAAAATTCTTCATGGTGAGACAGGTAGGCCCTTGATGTCAAAGACCATCAGGTTATTCAGAGAGATAAAATACCATTTAGCATTGACTCTACATCCTTGGTATAATTTTATTGATGTACATTTGCTGAGGAGAGTGCAAGATGGTTACATAAAAGCCCTCTGTTGACCGTCTTTGGGCTTGTGTAGATGGCATCAGTTTACAACATCTCTGAGATCATTCAGATTTCAAGAAGAAAGAATAATGGTCTCAGATCATAATAAAAACATTTAATATAAACACATTAAAAACACATGATCTATGAAAAAACATGAACATGTCTGGAAAACACACTGTCACATGTAACAGAACAGATAAGATGCTGATATATGGAAATCGCATGGATGGCATAGAAATTGATTATAGAGTAGTCCTAGAAGGTCCCTTCTGGCTGAAGGCCACACATATGTGATCACTGTGTCGGCGTCAATGGATCGCTACATGTTTTGCTGATAGCTTCTTCAGGAGATCCCATTGGTACTAAAAAAGTACATTGGAATTGCCATAAAATTATGATATTTTTAAATATATAAATATGTACACACATATATTATAATATGCTTAATTATTATATATTGTATGGAGACCATTATCTTAAAATATACAGTACATTTTGACTTTAACAATTGATCCATATTTTTGGATTTTTACAAATGAGAGTTATGCATAGTGTTCAAGACACTAAAAGAAGAAATAGAGCACAAGAAAAATATTATGTAGTGTATTCTTAATTATTGATGTTATTATAAATGCGAGGATACCAAAAACAATAAATTTGAATCCCAGTGTACATACCATAGCAAAGAGGAGCATCCAACCACAGCACACAGGTCTCAGTCCATGAAGCACTGCACCATCACAGAAGAAAAAAAAAGGGGGGGGGGTCACGGAGGAAAGGAGAATAGGCAGAGCAAACGAATAAATGATAAAACATGGAGCAAAAGAGCGAGCTTCAGACCTTGCACAGACAGCCAACGTGTAGCTTTTTCTTTTTTTTTTCTGTGATGCTGCATTGCTTCGTGGACTGAGCCCTGTGTGCTGTGTTTGGATGCTCCTCTTTGCTATAGTATGTACACTGGGATTCAATTTTTTTTTTCTTGGTATCCTCGCATTTATAATAACATCAATAATTAAGAATACATTACATAATATGTTTCTTGTGCTCTATTTCTTCTTTTTGTGTCTTGAACACTATGCATAACTGTTATTTGTAAAAATTCCAAAAATATGGATAAATTGTTAAACAGTCAAAACGTACTGTATTTTTTAAGATAATGGTCTCCATACAATGTATAATAATTAAGCATGATATTATAGTATATATGTGTGTGTGTGTGTATATACATATTTGTATATATTTAAAAATATCTGAACTTCATAGTGATTCCAATGTACCTTTTTAGTACCAATAGGACCTCCTGAAGAAGCTACCGGTGAAACGCGTAGCGATCCATTGGTGCTGACACTGTGATCTCGTATGTGTGGCCTTCAGCCAGAAGGGACTTTCTAGGACTACTCTATAATCCATTACTAGGCCATCTATGCGATTTCCATATATCGGCATCTTATCTGTTCTGTTACGTGGGACAGTGTGTTTTCCAGACGTGTTCATGTTTTTTTCATATATCATGTGTTTTTAATGTGATTATAATAAATTAAATATTTTTATTATGATTTGAGACCATTTTTCTTTCCTGTTTCAGGACTATAGTGGCAACCTTTAAAGTCCTTTTTTCCTCTTCTTTTTTCTGTTTTTGCTCAACTACCATTGGATGTGGTGTCACGCTCTGCAATATTTATTGACCCGTGTCAAGTGGGTTTTGCATTCACTTAGATCTATTTGAATATACAAAACCCATTTGAATTGAATATATGACCAGTGATACAGGCCTAATGCACGTTCAAAATACAGTAAAACTTAATCACTGGAAGTACAGTGTCTTCCCTGTCCATTTTCATTCACAACATTTTTGCTTACTACTAACTCAAATTTCCATTCTAAATATCCTTATCTGCTTGGCACCCACCATGATGCCAAGTGTTCCCACTTACCACAGCTACCTGGTAAACAGATTACATGGTACGGCTCCATTTTCTGGTACTGCCTGAGCGCTTAGAAATGATGCCCTTCTACTGAGAGGGCTAACAAGAGAAGTGATTTACTAAATGGGCATTAGCCTAAATACTAAGGAGGTTCCAATGCAATATTTGAGAAATAAAATGAAAGGTTTATTTATGTCTTTTGTTTTATGCTTTGAGAATCACAGATCTGCTAAAAACATGATCAATTTACAGTACTGTGTCTCTTAAACTCTAGACGTTGTTACCGAGTTGTCTTTCTGTGGAAGATGCTTCCATCTTACTCCAGCAAGTGATGAGAAAGTTAAACAAAGGTTCATCTGCTCGGATCTTTGGTGACACCATTGTCATCAGTGAAAAATTTATAAGTGAATGTACCGGACTTTTTAATGACCTCATGCATCATAAAGCCGAAAAGGTATGCAATCCTTATCTTTCATTAATTATAAATATTCAGGATTTATATAGCGCCAACAGTTTGTGCAGCGCTTTACAACCTGATTTATTCAGTATTTTGATTGGGAAGACTGCAGTGGTCTTAAATTTACACATATATATATATATATATATATATATATATATATATATATATATATATATATACATACACACACATACACACACACACATACACACATACACACACACACACACATACACACATACACACATACACACACACACACAAGTAAGTACACCGCTCACGTTTTTGTAAATATTTTTTTTGGGGGGGGGGGGGGGGGGGCATATGGATATTGTTTATTAACATTTAAATGCTTCATAGATAAACTTTTGTAATGTATTTTGAAACGGGAGTACAGTGCTTAGCGTATCTGAATGATGCTTATTTTGGAACAGAATGATCATATCCCAGGTGATGTAAGCTTGTTGGCAGACATAGCAAGGATGTACCATCAGGAAAATAGAATCTAAACTCCTAATACTGTAAATTAAAAGATTTTCACTGGGAGGCAAAGGTGAAGACTTCCATGTAAGATTTGTGTATTGGGCTGTAGAAAATTACATTAAAACAGCATAAAATGCATATGATCATTTAAGGTTTAGATACAGATTTATTTCTCAAATTTTTTATTTTCAGGTTAAGAAAAAACATACAATTAGAAAATGGACATCTTAATATTGATAACAGAGTTTTGCATTACAAAATAAGAGAAATTAAGAGAAAGTGCTCTAGAACTCGACAAGTTGATTGCAAAGACATCTCAGAGAAACAATAGGCAAATATAAGGCATTTGTTTGAACCCAGATCATGGACTAGAATGATTCAGGAGCATATGTAAGGTTTCTGGGAACCTTAGAGGTAACAGGCATGGAGAGAGCAGGGCGGACCAGGGAGGAACCCTTTATACCCATATATATAGTGTATGTGTGTGTATATATGTATATATAATATATGAGAGAGCGAGAGATACATTTATTACATTTTGTTTAAATCACATTTGAAGGCTATTGATTGTCTGAGAATATTATAGTTATATCAACATTATTATGTCTTTGTCCTTTCATTCCAGGAAATGAAGCACAGTCCTGTATTTCTGGTAACAGAAGAAGATCTCAAGCAAGCATCCTTATTAGAAAATGCCCTTGTGGGTAAAAAAGACAAAAGGGAGGAAAGGAGGAAGAAAGCTACAGGTTAGAAATGAACACAGCAATCTATGGTGTCCGTTTATGAAGCAGTGAACAGTGGTGATCCCGGGGATCGCCACTGATCAGTCCATAAAAGGTTTATGAAACAGAGATAATCGGGGGAGAACGTGTTCTCCCGCCGATGATCTCCGCACACTGAGCATCCTCAGTGACTGACACAGAAACGGCCAGTTTATGAAGCTGCGATCTCAGCGATTCACTGGCAATCTGTGCCAGAATTCACACTCCCCGAATCGCCAACTCAGAGGTGGAGAATCGGGGAGTGAAGAGGGAATCCTGGGGATCTGAGGAGGAAGGAGAAAGATTATTAACTTCCTTCTACCTCAATCAGACCCCCCAAGACAGTAACCATGTCCTCCTGTCATATTTATGTGTGTGTGTGTGTGTGTGTGTGTGTGTGTATGTATATCAGTGTGCCACTGAGTGGCTGCATCTCTTTTCAGGTTGGTGGTCGGGGGTGATGAAACTTCAGCTCAATTGCCCCTAAGAAGACCTTAGTGGCCCATTTACACAGCTTGGAGGGGCAGTATGCCCCTCCAAGCTGTGTAAATGGGCCCCTTAGGTCTTCTTTACAGGTGTGGTCTCAGATCTGGGCATTCCTCTCTAGGGATCCACACACAGACTGTCTGCCTGACACCCTTTCCATCCCAGATTACTTTTTATCTCTTTTACCTGTTCAGCAGCTCAGTACATTATCTGCAGTCATTCAAGGTGGCCGTAGAATAGATGACTCCTTTTTATTATTTCATTTTTACTATGTACACTTTAAATGACTTCAGAGAATGTACTGAGCTGCTGAAGCGTTTGGAAGAGATAAAAAGTAATGTGGGATGGAAAGGGTGTCAGGCAGTGATTGGAATGGTCAGATCTGACATGGCAGGATGTGAGCAGTGAAGATACATGTGAGGGGAGAGCAAACAGCAGAAAGTGAAGGGGGGGGGGGGGGGGATCGGTGTGATTGGGAAGAGCTACAGACTTGCATTACATGGAGAGAGGGGGAAGTAAAGTTGGAGAAAGGTGCTGCTGTAGCAGGAGTCAGGACAGTGAAAATAGCAGGTGCCGCTCCCTCCCCCCCAGTCCTGACCCTGCATGTACTGTTCCTTCTCTGTGCGTCTCCAGTGATCCCCCTGTGTGCACTGCTGGCTGCCGAGTCTGTCACAGGGAGATGAATGGATGACATGGACTGCTGCCTTTGCCTCTCTCTGCTGCATGGACTTATCGCTCCCTAGGCCTGCCACCATTCTCCCGCTGATTTCCTCCGCACTTAAGGTGAAGGTGGCAGGCAGTGTGTGAGCCAAGTCACTCTTCCGCCAGCAGCACAGGGACTGAGAGAGCCGGGACTTTAAACTTGCTATCGGCAAATGCAGCCAGTGTAAATCCACATAGGATCCGAAATAGAAAAAATAGTCCCTCCAGCTCTCGGCTCTCCGAATGAACTGATGCCCCCCACCCCAGCCCAGGGAGTCCCCCTTATCAGCGGTCCAGGATAGAGCAGTGCATGGATGGCCAGTTGGCCACCTACCTGTATGCAGACAGGGCAGCGATCGCCCTGGGCACGCCACTGTGCAATCTGTGGGTTCTCTGGGCTCAGTAGCAGCAGGCTGGGAGGTGTACAGGAGTGTCTGATGGCCGGCTAGCCCACTGAGAGGCTCAATCCTTGTGTTCCACCACCATGGGACCAGGAAGAGTTGACCAGCGAGACCAGAAGTGAAGCGGTTCAGCTAAAAGCACCGCCCTATGTCCTCCATGGCTCCGCCAATCACAAAGAATAATTGTACAGGGAGAGTGTTGGGAAACACTAAAGAAAGCCAATCAAGCTTCCCAGCTGCAATCACATGATTGCAGAAACGTCATGCTTCACCTGTGTGTCCGGCGCCAGCATGCACTTAAAGGAACTTTTTTTTTTTTTTTTTTGATCACTAGCTTTGGGGGGGGGGGGGCTTTAGCCCCTGTGCCCCCTATTGACGGGCCACCTTTTTAAATCATAATCACAACAGAAACTACCCAAATGACCCTGATCAAAAGTTTACATACCCCAGTTCTTAATACTGTGTATTGCCCCCTTTAGCATCAATGACCTATTGAAGTCTTTTGTGGCATTTGTGGATGAGGCTCTTTATCTTCTCAGATGGTAAAGCTGCCCATTCCTCTTGGCAAAAAGCCTCCAGTTCCTGTAAATTCTTGGGCTGTTTTGCATGAACTGCACATTTATGATCTTCCCAGAGTAGCTCAATGATATTGAGGTCAGGAGACTGAGATGGCCACTCCAGAACCTTCACTTTATTCTGCTGTAGCCAATGACAGGTCAACTTGGCCTTGTGTTTTGGATCATTGTCATGTTGGAATGTCCAAGTACGTCCCATGCGCAGCTTCCTGGCTGATGAATGCAAATGTTCCTCCAGTATTTTTTGATAACATACTGCATTCATCTTGCCATCAATTTTGACCAAATTTCCTGTGCCTTTTTTAGCTCACACATCCCCAAAACATCAGCGATACACCACCGTGTTTCACAGTAGGAATGGTGTACCTTTAATCATAGGCCTTGTTGATTCCTCTCCAAATGTAGTGTTTATGGTTGTGGCGAAAAAGCAAAATTTTGTTCTCGTCACTCCAAATGACTTTGTGCCAGAAGGTTTGAGGTTTGTCTCTGTGCTGTTTGGCGTATTGTAAGTGGGATACTTTGTGGCATTTGCGTAGTAATGGCTTTCTTCTGGCAATTCGACCATGCAGCCCATCTTTCTTCAAGTTCCTCCTTATTGTCCATCTTGAAACAGCCACACCACATGTTTTCAGAGAGTCCTGTATTTCACCTGAAGTTATTTGTGGGTTTTTCTTTGCATTCCAAACAATTTTCCTGGCAGTTGTGGCTGAAATTTTAGTTGGTCTACCTGACCGTGGTTTGGTTTGGTTTTAACAGAACCCCTCATTTTCCACTTCTTGATTAGAGTTTGAATACTGCTGATTGGCATTCTCAATTCCTTGGATATCTTTTTATATCCCTTTCCTGTTTTATACAGTTCAACTACCTTTTCCCGCAGATCCTTTGATGATTCTTTTGCATTCCCCATGACTCAGAATCCAGAAACGTCAGTGCAGCACTGCATGAAAGATGCAAGGGTCTGTCAGGAGTCCAGAAACTCATTGACCTTTTATACACACACATTAATTACAAGCAAACAGATCACAGGTGAGGATGGTTACCTTTTTAAATGCCATTCAAACCCCTTTGTGTCAACTTGTGTGCATGTTACCAGGCCAAAATCAGCAGGGTATGTAAACATATGATCAGGGTCATTTGGGTAGTTTTGAGTTTGTGATTATAATTAAAAAAAGTGAACACAGTTGATTCATAATAAATGGTTTCAGTCAAACACTAATAATGAGTGAAAGAAAAGTTTTTGTGTTCTCATTCATATTCTCTGAAAAATGGCCAAGTAATCATAAATTCTGCCAGGGTATGTAAACTTATGAGTACAACTGTACATTATAAAAGTGCACAAAAAAAAAAAAAAAAAAAAAAAAAATATATATATATATATATATATATCTCTTTATCTCTCTCAAGACCATACACTAAAAATCAATGTAAAATGAAACCAGAGATAATGACTGGGCACTATTGTCTGGAAATTAAAACAAGTAACATATAATATAGTATATAAACAAACATTTACACCTGCATAAACACATTTATGTATATCCATATCTACATCCACACAGATATGGATATAAACATATTTATATTTCTTTAGATTGTAAAGAGAGGTGTTGTGTAAAAGTCTCTGCATTCCTCTTGCTAGTGCCTGCATTGGGAGAGCCAAAGGCAGATGCTATCAAAGCAGCCACCTCTTTGCTAGTTGTTGTGTTGGGCATCCATATGCCAAAGAGGGGACCCTGTTGGACATCGCAGTGTTTTAGGGCACCTAGGAAGATTGGACAAAGTACTGTTTGTACATTGGCCCATCAGGAACGAAGTAAGGTAAAAAATAGTGCTAATTCTACAGCTACATCTTTCCTACTGCTTTTACGTTGCATTATTGACATTGCCTGGCTACTAAGTTGCTGGTCTGTGTGATTTTTAGTAGATCCTCAGTTGTAAAACCAGGAACCATATCAAGATCTGCTGCTTTTTATAAGAAAGCTGATTATCCTTTTTGCCAGCAGAAAGGCCCTATATATTACGATCAACAAACAGAACTGAAGGGCTTGCAGCAACATGGAGGCACCTACTGTTTTACTAACTTCTTCCAAAAAAAAACTCTTTCAACTATTATTTGAAATATTTTACCCACTTGTTGTCCATGTATTAAAGTGCCACTAAAGGCAAAACTTTATTTTTCATTTTGGATAGTAAGGGAAGGTTATAATACCCCTGCCAGTTGTTTGCTATTTGTGTCCCATTTGTGGAGATTTACCTTTTCTTCCTGTCCTGTAGCCAAAACAGAAAGTGAGAGGAAATCCCTCAATTGTGCAGTAATCCCAGGGTGTAACCAGAACTAGTGTCCCTATTGGAAGATTTCCTCTCTCCTTGTTCTGATGTCAACCCACAATTTGTTTTTTTTTTTTGTTTTTTTTTTTACTTTCACTTTTGATGACTTTTGGCATACATACCTATCTTTTCTATAAAGCAGGAGAAGTTTTTACATTTTGGAGTTATTTTGTTCTCCTGTCCAGTAGGCAGTTCCATCTGTTCAGGAACATGGGAACTAACACTCAGAGCTTCCTCCCATTTGCACTAATCAAAAGAGCAGATTTTTCTGAACAAGATAGGATACAGTGCCTTGAAATAGTATTCATACCCCTTGAAATTTTCCACATTTTATCATGTTGCAACCAAAAAGGTAAATGTATTTTATTGGGATTTTATGTGATAGACCAACACAAAATGGCATTTGATTGTAAAGTGGAAGGAGGATGATAAATGGTTTGCAATTTTTTTTCTTACAAATAAATATGTGAAAAGTGTGGCATGCATTTGCATTCAACCCCCTTTACTCTGATGCCCCTAACAAAAATCTAGTGGAACCAATTGCCTTCAAAAGTCACCTAATTAGTAAATACCAAGACATGGCCGTCCACCTAAACTGACAGGCCGAGCAAAGGAGAGCATTAATCAGAGAAGCAGCCAAGAGGCCCATGGTAACTCTGCGGAGATCCACAGCTCAGGTGGGAGAATCTGACAGGACAACTATTAGTTGTGCACTCCACAAATCTGCCCTTTATGGAAGAGTGGCAAAAAGAAAGCTATTGTTGAAAGAAAGCCATAAGAAGTCCCATTTGCAGTTTGCATGAAGCCATGTGGGGGGATACAGTAAAGATGTGGAAGAAGGTGCTCATATGAGACCAAAATTGAACTTTTTGGTCTAAAAGCAAAACGCTATGTGTGGCGGAAATCTAACACTGCGCATCACCCTGAACACACCATCCCCACCGTGAAACATGGCAGTGGCAGCATCATGTTGTGGGGATGCTTTTCTTCAGCAGGGACAGGGAAGCTGGTCAGAGTTGTTGGGAAGATGGATGGAGCCAAATACAGGGCAATCCTAGAAGAAAACCTGTTGGAGTCTGCAAAAGACTTGAGACTGGGGCAGAGATTTTCCTTCCAGCAGGACAACGACCCTAAACATACAGCCAGAGCTACAATGGAATGGTTTAGATCAAAGCATATTCATGTGTTAGAATGGCCCAGTCAAAGTCCAGACCTAAATCCAACTGAGAATCTGTGGCAAGACTTGAAAATTGCTGTTCACAGACACACTCCATCCAATCTGACAGAACTTGAGCTATTTTGCAAAGAAGAATGGGCCAAAATGTCACTCTCTAGATGTGCAAAGCTGGTAGAGACATCCCCAAAAAGACTTGCAGCTGTAATTTGCAGCAAAAGGTGGTTCTACAAAGTATTGACTCAGAGGGTCTGAATACAAATGCACGCCACCATTTATCATTTTCCTTCCACTTCACAATTATGTGCTACTTTGTGTTGTTCCATCACATAAAATCCCAATAAAATACATTTATGTTTTTGGTTAACATGACAAAATGTGGAAAATTTCAAGGGTTGTGAATACTTTTTTTAAGTCACTGTAGATAACCGAAAAAAGTGAAAAAATGGCGCTGTCTCCTCCTTGCTATAAACCTTTCAATTGTTGCTAAACTGTTTTCTGGCAAGCAACCACTTCTGTGACATTTCAGAGATGGTCAAATTCCTTCATTTTGTTCTGTTCTTCTTAGAAGTCCATGACACTGTTCTTTTCTTTCAAAACTACTTTTCATGGAGTGCATGTCCTGCATATTGACCTGAAATAAATTATAATCTAAAGATAAACTACCCAATTTGGATGCAAATGGAGAACAGTTATTATCATCTAGTGTGATCGAAACAGGAAACTATATCTCCGGGAGGTTCGAATAATTTCAGCGTGAGACTGTTTCAATCAGGGCAGCAATTAAACTAAGTGGTTCTGATATGAAATGATTTAAAATTTCCACTCTTTTAGTTTTAATAGTAAGCCTAAAAAATGCATGTTATGTTTGATAGCTGTTAAAGGGAGCGCATCATCAATTTCAAATATTTAAAAGCAAAAGCACTGCCTAAAAGCCAACACTACAGGATATTTTTTTTATTACCTGTTGGCAACAAAACTCTTCTCTGAAACTTGTATGTTTTGTTATAAGGGATTGGACTTTACAGCTATTTCCTTCTATTCAGTGCCTTAACACCCACCCTGCACATCAAAATCTTCCATATAAACACCTCCGATTCAGGCCAGTGATGTCTTACAACGCCTGTGCCAGCTGAGTAGATTGTTGCTGTCTACCTAATGCATGTAGCCTGTAAGGCCCCTTTTCACGCAGGCTGTCCGTTCTGGTCCGCCTGTCTGTTTTTCAAGCGGACCCAATCAGATCCTAGATTCTCCTCCTATGGGCAGTCGGATGTAAGCGGCTTTGTGTCCATTTACACCTGGTTCCCCCTACGATCTGGTAAAAACAAACGGAAGGGGAATTCGTTCCCCTCCGTCTGGCCAGATCAGATTGGAGGGCAGTCGGGTGTATACGAGCAGCTGGTCTGTTTACATCTGACTGCCCATAAAGCAGGGAGGGCTGTATCTGTGTCAATTCACCTAACAGCTCTGTTCAGCTCAGCATGGGATCAGCAGACATATCCCCTGCTGAGCAAAACCAGATCTGGCCCGTACGAAAGGGGCCTAAATTGTAAAAATGTTAAACTCCCATGCTGCATACTTGCTTTCAGTCTTTGTTATGAAGCCATGATCAGGATGATGCCCACTGCAATAACAGTGGCAGCTATCATCTATCTGAACCAGGTAAACTTTAAAGCCTGCTCATTGGAAGCACTCTGACCGTGTATGAAAACACCAAATACCCCCAGCAATGAAGAGGTTATATAGTGTGTGTATTTTTTCCTTTATCTATATATTGGACACAAAAGAGGAACAGTTAAAAAGAGAACTGGAACAGACTATTTTTAAATACTGTATCTCTTGAAAGAGGAACAGGTTGGATACATGCTTTAGACTTTTATATTTAAGTCTCGGTAGGCCTACTGGAATTAGGATTAAAAAGCAGGATGTACAAAGGAAAAAAACTGATATTCTATGTTTTTACATTAAAATATATTCTACTTCTATTCTCCACCAGAGGGCAGTGGAAGCACTAGGAGTGGTGGTGTAGGAAATGCCAGAGAAATAAAAATAAAAAAGACCAAGAAGAAGTCCAGAAAGGATGAAGACAGTGATGATGAGTCTCATACTACAAGCGCAAGTATAATGAACTTTTCATAATTTATAATTGCATGTCACTGATGATTTCTAGGCAATAGACGTCCTTCAAATCATATCCCATTCCCATGTTTAGACCAGGAATCTTCAAACTACGGCCCTCCAGCTGTTGCAGAACTACACATCCCATGAGGCATTGTAAAACTCTGACATCCACAGACATGACTAGGCATGATGGGAACTGTAGTTCCTGAACAAAATGGAGGACCATAGTTTGAAGACCCTGGGTTTAGACAAATATTGGTCTTAAGTCTTAGGCTTAAGATTTTATTTTTTTTCTAATTTGTTTTCTATTTTAGCTATTGAACATTGTGCATAATTGTAGTTCCCAAATAATTGAAACTCCCCATGTTGAAGACTTAAAGGGTAACTTGGAGTAGTGCAGTACCATTGGCTGAATGTTTCCAGTCTGTGCGCATTCTTTTTCTGTTCCCTGCTATATTCTGAATTAAATTACCGTAGTTGTGACAGTGGAAATCTTCGGGCTGGAAGCACTGAGCTAACAGTACCACTGTGCTGGTATCCTCACAGAGGATGGACATCTTTTTCTTGTGCTCTGCAGAGAAAAGTTTTGCCAATTTATTTGTTTGGCTTTTTTTTTCTCTCCAATCAAGATCTTTATACAAAACTGCAGGGGCTAATCTCTACATGGCAGCTATCCAGATCAGCCTTTTCTCAGCCTTTTCTTTTAAGAGCCATAACCAGACCCTGCTGGGCTAAGCTGCACTTAGTTCCTCTTAAGGTGCTTTCCAGACTCCATTCTGGTAACAGGTTAGCCGCCAAATGCTTTCCAGGTCCAAGCTGCTGACATTGCTTTAGCAGTGCCCTGTCTCTGAAGGCTCGCTTTGTGAGGCCAATCAGGCTGAGCACCAGGAGCTACCTGGTTATTGGACCACCTTCCACCTTTCAAATACCCTGCTTCTATTAACTTGATCACTAAAGAGGTTAGTGCCTTCATCCGCTGGCTGGAGTGTCATACGCTTCATGCTTTCTTTCACACTATTCCGCACTGAGGAAGCACATATCCCACTGCTGCTTGCAGGAACCACATGAAACTCCATTCCTGCTGCCCACCCACAGTGACTTGGTCACCTCAGGCCATCTAAACCCCCCTATAGCAGTGGGGTTTTGTAAGTACTTAAAGTGGATGTAAACCCACTCTTGTCCTTTCTAAAACTACTGCCATAAAGGTTATCTATAAGGATATACACGCCTCCTGCATGTATCCTTACCTGTCAAATGTCTCTCCTCTGTCTGTTATGACGTAAAAACTGCAGATTCTGTGGGTGGGTCTGTTCTCTGGAGCTTGGTGGGTTGAGTCATGATGTCGGTAGACTCCCCGCTCACCTCTACCCTCCCCTTGGCCAGGCATCGATATTTCTTACACTGAACTTCTGCTAGTCTTGTGGATTATGCCCCATGATCACTAACATCCAGTCAAAACCCAGGAAAGTCACCACATGACTTCAGCATGCCCAATCATGCTGAGGTGTGGAGCAGCCAAACCTGGGAAAGGAGGAGGGGATCTGAAGTACACAGAATGTCTCTGCCGGGCTTGTGCATCAGATATGTAAATCACCTGTCACTCACAGCAAGGGGGAGAAACCGAAATCTATTTTTCTGTCTGACTGTTTTTATCTCACTGAAAAAAGATAAGAGGATTGCTCAGAGCTGGATTTAACTCTCCATGGCAAGACTGGGCACAGATGAAATCCTATACTGTACAAGGTACAAGCCTTAATTTAAAAAAAAATACATTTTGGATTTACATCCACTTTAAAGCGGAGCTCCACCCTAAAGTGGAACTTCCGCTTATCGGATTCCTCCCCCCCTCCGGTGCCACAATTGGCACCTTTCAGGGGGGAGGGGGGTGCAGAAACCTGTATAATCCAGGTATCTGCACCCACTTCCGGGACTAGCTAGCCGCAGCTGCCCCCGCCCCTATCCGCAGATATCCACCCCCCCCCCCCATTGTGTCCTGGGAAACACACAGTTCCCAGGACACAACGGGGACCAGTAAAGAAGCGATGCGCGACTCACGCATGTGCAGTAGGGAACCGGGCAGTGAAGCCGCAACGCTTCACTTCCTGAATCCCTGACCGAGGATGGCGGCAGGAGCAGCCGAGAGACGAGCGATTGCTCGTCATCTTCTGCCGACATTGCTGGAACCTGGAACAGGTAAGTGTCCATTTATTAAAAGTCAGCAGCTGCTGACTTTTAATATTTTTTGTGCAGGTGGCCATCCTCTTTAAGGCCTTGACTCATACTCCCACTTATTCCCCTGCAGATTCTTCATCTGATCTGCTTTTGGTTTTAGTAGCCTCTGAGCAATAAGCCACTAAGACTATATCTGATGCCAAGTCTCTTCAGTCCTTTCTGGACAAACCAGTCTTCTGCCATTATATTTAAAACTATATACACTATAATGTCAAAAGTATACTGCCTTTACACGCACATGAACTTTAATGACCTCCCAGTCTTAATCCGTAGGGTTCAATGTTGAGTTGGCCCACCCATTGCAGCTATAACAGCTGCAAGTCTTCTAGGATGGATGTCCACAAGGTTTAGGAGTGTGTCTATGGGAATGTTTGACCATTCTTCCAGGAGCGTATTTGTGAGGTCAGGCACTGATGTTGGACGAGAAGGCTTGGCTCGCAGTCTGCTCTAATTCATCCCAGAGGTGTTCTATCGGGTTGAGGTCAGGACTCTGTGCAGGCCAGTCAAGTTCCTTCACCCCAAATTCGCTCATCCATATGTTGCTTTGTGCACTGGTGCGCAGTCATGTTGGAACAGGAAGGGGCCATCCCCAAACTATTCCCACAATGTTGGGAGCATGAAACTGTCCAAAATGTCTGGGCAGGCTGATGCTTTAGGAGTTCCCTTCACTGGAACTAAGGGGCCAAGCCCTGAAATTGATTTGGACCAGTGCACAAAGCAACGTCCATAAAGACATGGATGAGCAAGTTTGGAGTGGAGGAACTTGACTGGCCTGAATCAGTGCCTGACCTCAAAAAGCACTTCTAATAGATGGGTCAAACAGTCCCATAGACACACTCCCAAACCTTGTGGTCAGCCTTCCCAAAAGATTTGAAGCTGTTATACCTGCAAAGGGTGGGCCAACTCAATATTGAACCCTACGGACTAAGACTGGGATGCCATTAAAGGTCATAGTTACATAATTACATGGTTTCATCGTAGGATGAGGATGAAAAAAGACACAAGTCCATCAAGTCCAACCTATGTGTGTGATTTATATGTCAGCATTACATTGTATATCCCTGTATGTTGTGGTCGTTCAGGTGCTTATCTAATAGTTTTTTTAAACTATCGATGCTCCCCGCTGAAACCACTGCCTGTGGAAGGGAATTCCACATCCTTGCCGCTCTTACAGTAAAGAGCCCTCTACGCAGTTTAAGGTTACACCTCTTTTCTTCTAATTTTAAACCACATGTGGCCACGTGTCTTGTTAAACTTCCTTCCACGGAAAAGTTTTATCCCTATTGTGGGGTCACCAGTATGGTATTTGTAAATTGAAATCATATCCCCTCTCAAGCATCTCTTCTCCAGAGCAAATAAGTTCAGTGCTCGCAACCTTTCTTCATAACTAATCTCCTCCTCCAGTCCCTTTTTATTGGCTTTGTTGCCCTTCCCTGTACTCGTTTCCAGTACATCCTTTCTGAGGACTGGTGCCCAGAACTGGACAGCATACTCCAAGTGAGGCCGGACCAGAGTCTTGTAGAGAGGGAGAATTATCGCTTTATCTCTTGAGTTAATCCCCTTTTTTAATGCATGCCAATATTCTGTTTGCTTTGTTAGCAGCAGCTTGGCATTGCATTCCATTGCTGAGCCTATCATCTACTAGGACCTTTTCCATCCTTGGTTTCCCCAGAGGTTCTCCCCCCCAGTGTATAGATTGCATTCATATTTTTGCCACCCAAATGCATTATTTTTCATTTTTCTACATTAAACCTCATTTGCCATGTAGTTGCCCACCCCATTCATTTGTTCAGATCTTCTTGCAAGGTTTCCTTATCCTGGGGAGAAGTTATTGCCCTGCTTAGCTTAGTATCATCTGCAAATACAGAGATTGAACTGTTTACCCCATCCTCCAGGTAGTTTATGAACCAACTAAATAGGATTGGTCCCAGCACAGACCCCTGGGGGACCCCACTACCCAGTCTGACCATTCCGAGTATTCCACATTTATCCCCATTTTCCCCATTTATACCACCTTCTGAACTCGCCCTTGTAGCCAGTTTTCAATCCATGTCCTCACCCTATGGTCCATGCCAACAGACCTTACTTTGTACAGTAAACGTTTATGGGGAACTGTGTCAAATGCTTTTGCAAAATCCAGATACACCACATCTACGGGCCTTCCTTTATATAGATGGCAGCTCACCTCCTCATAGAAGGACTTTAAAAGTGTTTAAGTTTAGTGTTTAATGGTTTGTCTTAACCCTCTAACTGATACTTTTGCTGGACAACCACTTAATGTCCGCCCCATAGCAGTTTAGACAGGCCCTTAAAGAGGTTTCTGTACAGCAAGCCCGGGATTTGGCCGAACTACCAAGAGCATTATGTTTTGTCATAGACGCCATTAAAGATTCTATTCACCAGGCATCCTGCCTTGCGCTTGTGCTAGAACACATGCGTAGGATCCTGTGGTTAAAAATTGGTCAGCCGAAGCAACATGCAAAAAGCTCATGACTGGTTTTCCTTTTCATGGGGATCGGCTATTTGGGGATGTTTTGGACAAATACATCCAAAAGATTTAAAGTGGGAAAAGTACTCTTTTACCAGTTAAGCGAATAACACCCTTCATTTAAGCAGACTCTTTCTCCTGCGCCAGGGGCATCCGCCTCTAGGCAGTGGCGATGGCCTTCGCTGTCAGAGTCTAAAAGAAAGCCTCAAGGTCAGGCCCAGGCCGGAAACCTGAAAAACAGAATTCTAAAGCCTCATTATGAAGGGGCGCCCCCGCTCGCCAGGGTTGCAGTTCTCAGAAGTCTGGCAAGAGGAAATTCAAGACAGATTGGTCATCTCCACGGTGTCTCTAGGGTACAAACTAGAATTTCGGGAGTTTCCACCATCTCGTTTTCTGAGGTCAAACGTTCCCAAAGATCCAGGGAAAAGACAATCCAGGGACCGATTACTGGCTCAGGGGGTGATCATACAAATCCCCACAGAAGAGCAAGGTTTGGGGTTTTATCAAACCTCTTCACGGTACCAAAACCGAATGGAGATGTCGGACTCATTCTAGATCTAAAGAATCTAAATTAGTTCCTGAAGATCCACTCTTTTCGCATGGAGTCGATCAGGTCGGAGGTTTCTATCCTACAAGGAGGAGAACTTCTGGCCTCTATCGACATCAGGGAAGCATATCTGCATGTCCCTATATTTCCCGCTCACCAAAGGTTTCTGCGGTTCGAGGTAGAACATTTTCAGTTTGTCATTTTCAGTTTGCAACCTTGCCCTTCGGGCTAGCTACAGCACCCCGAGTTTACAAAAGTTCTGGCTCCACCTCTAGCCAGGTTAAGGGCACAGGGCATAACAGTCTTGGCATACCTAGACAATCTATTGCTAATAGACCAGTCGGTGGCTCGTTTGGAACAAAGCGTGCGCATTACAACCAAATACCTGGAAAATCTGGGGTGGATTCTCAACCTAGAGAAGTCTTCTTTAAAACCACTAAAAAGGCTGGAGTACTTGGGTCTGATCATAGATGCATCCCAGAAAAAAAAGTGTTCTTACCTCAGGCAAAGATCAGCTCCATAAGAGAGCTGGTACAGATGGTCAGTTTGAAAGGAGATCCCTCCATTTGCCTTTGCATGAGGTTGTTAGGAAAGATGGTGGCTTCATTCAAAGCGGTTCCCTATGCCCAGTTCCATTCAAGGCTGTTGCAAAACAGTATCCTGTCTGCTTGGAACAAGATGGTTCAAGCTTTAGACTTGCCAATGCGGCTGTCCCCAAGGGGGTCCCAAAGCCTCAGTTGGTGGTTGGTAACCCAGAATCTGCTGAAAGGAAAATCCTTCAGACCAGTTATCTGGAAGGTGGTAATGACAGATGCCAGCCTTTCAGGTTGGGGAGCAGTTCTAGAAAAGACAACCGTCCAGGGACAGTGGTCAAGAACCGAAAAGTCATTGCCCATCAACATCCTAGAGATTCGGGCAGCGGGTCTGGCTCTAAAGACCTGGACTTTCAGGTTACGGGGTTGTCCTGTCAGGATCGAATCCGACAATGCCACAGTCTTTTATATTAATCACCAAGGGGGCACTAAGAGTCTTGCAGCACAGAGGGAGGTGAACCATATCCTAACTTGGGCAGAAAGGAATGTTCCGTGCCTATCAGCAGTTTTCATTTAGGGAGTAGAAAATTGTCAGGCGGACTTCTTGAGCCGCCAGCAGTTGCTCCCGGGGAATGGTCCCTTCACCCCAACATTTTTTGGGCTGTTTGCCAAAGATGGGGGACTCAGATGTTCTGGCGTCCAGATTCAACATGAAGTTGCTCAACTTTGTGTCCAGGACAAGGGATCCACTCGCATGTGGAACAGATGCGTTGGTGACCCCGTGTGATCAGTTCTCACCGATTTATGCATTCCCCCCCCAATTTAGTTGCCACGTCTTCTTTGCAGGATCAAGCTGGAAAGAAAACTGGTGATTCTTGTAGCCCCAGCATGGCCCAGAAGGTCCTGGTATGCAGAAATCATAAAGATAACGGTGGGGGATCCATGGTCCCTTCCACTACAGCCAGACCTACTCTCACAGAGGCCAATATTCCATCCTACCTTACAAACTCTAAATTTAACGGCTATTGAATTCCACATTCTGAAGAAACGTAGGCTTTCCGGCTTTCTTGTTTAATGCAAGGAAGCCAGCTTCCAGAACTATATATTCGAGTCTGGAGGGCCTATGTTTCCTGGTGTGAGTCCAAGGGTTGGCACCCTCATAAGTACAACATAGGCAGAATTCTTGCCTTTCTACAAATAGGGGGAGAAATGAAGCTAGCCTTGAGTACTATCAAGGGCCAAGTCTCAGCTTTACTGGTCTTATTTCAAAGACCGCTTGCTTCGCATTCTTTGGTCCGGGTTTTTATGCAAGGGGTGATGCGGCTTAATCCACCAGTCAGACCTCCTTTGAACCTTTGGGACTTGAACTTAGTTTTGTCAGTGTTACAAAAACAGCCATTTGAACCGATACAGCATATTCCCTTAGTCCTTGTGACAAGGAAGTTAATGTTCTTGGTTGCTATAACCTCAGCAAGGAGGGTTTCGAATTGGCAGACCCCCCCTCTGACAGGGAGAGCCGCCGATTGGCTCTCCCTGTCAGCGCAAACCGAGGAACGATGTTTGTTGGCATTTCCTGGTTCACGCTGTGATCAGCTGTGAAGATGGTCACAGCTGATCACGTGGTAAGGAGCCTCCATCAAAGTTTCCTTACCACGATCGCAGATGCGGTGTATCAGAGTGACACACAGCACCACTGACCGCCACGTGCCGGCATGTTATCCTGCTGGACGTCATATGACACCCAGTCAGGATAACTGTACCACCAACCAGCCTTCATTCTGCTATAGGCCGAGCGGGAAGTGGTTAAAGAGAAGTGTGGGAAAAAAAAAAAACATTCATACTCACATGGGTAGATGCAGCATTGATCCAATGCTGCATCTGGCCCCCGCCCCCTCTACACCGAGAACTGGGTGATCAAAGACAGCTGAGCGGTGACTGTGCATCACCATTCTGTGCTCTGCCCCCCATCGCTCACTGGCGCACTGAGCTGTGGATGGGGCAGGAGCTGTCGGTCAGGTATCTGGGTAGATCCAACATTTTATTGTCGGGATCTCTGCAGAGCCTGGACCGACTCTGTGATGTCTAGGTCACAGTAGTGCAGAACTAAGCGTACTCCTGTGACCCACAGGAGAAGTAGGGCCATGCTTCTTTAATTGTCAAGTTACAAGCTGGGGTGGACCTTGAACCAGCTAGATTGCAGACTGCTTGTATAAGCTGCTTTAATTTAATTTGTTCAATTTTCTTGCATTAGTTACAGTCTCTTTGATCTAGAATTCTATAATACAACTCTAATGCGCAGCTCAATGTATTCTTGTATTCCACAAAAGGGGGGAGCATGTTGGCTAAAGTTTGTTTTAATGTTTTCGTTTTCTGTGGTTAACTATGTTTAGTAAAGCCTTATGACCATTTAATAAAAAGAAGAAACCACGGCAGTGTTTTAGACATTTCTAACAAATGTTCAGACATAATGAAGTTTTGTCTTCTAATTTTATCCACACCGCTAAAATGAGTGCCTCACTTTAGGTATAATAAATCTGACAAATAGCGGTCGTGCTGCTCTGGTATTGTTTACTGACGATGTACTTTACCTCCACATCAGATAAACCAAAGGACCGAGAGATCCCATTTCTGTCCTTAGAAGAAATTCAAGATGTTTTAAGAAAACATGTTGCAGATTCTCCCGATGAGCTGCTTGTTGAACTGTCTGAAAACCTAATAAGGTTAGTTTTATAAAGCAATTCCTTTCTCATTTCTCCTCATTAGTTGCATCGGCTTTAGAGTACAATAGATAGTTTACACCTGTGTGGCCCAGCTAGATGGCTGCGGTTATTGGCCTTGAGCAGAAAAAGTCACTTTGTGTATAATAAGGAGAAAGGGTTGGACTTTTAAGGCATAAATGTTTTGACCCCAGATTGAAAACTAAATAGGATATATATGAAAAATCATTTATTACAAAAATGTATATAAAGTAATGACATACATAGAAATATATATACGAATATAAAACAGGAATGGAGTGTTTACATAGTATTCAAAGATACAAGATGCAAATTATGAGTATATCTCGTGAAAGTTATCTCACCACTGACGCGTTTCAGAGACTTGTAATTTCCTCCTTCTTTAGGGGTGGGAGTATAATGACATTCCTATTGCAAGGAGATAGTGGTGGAATAGTATGTCAGGGTACACATGTTCATACATATATATATATGCATGATAACAACTTCAAAGAAATCAATTTAAATTAAATAGATAAATATAAAGAGAGGACTTGCAGTAATTCGAATACTATATACAAGAACATTCCAGATTGATTTAAAAGCAACGGCTGGGAGGAGGAGCTTCTTCACCCTATGTTATCATAGAAAACATGTATTGACAGATGGTGGGTGCCCGTCAACAATTGAAAGAGCCAGGCAGGCAACGGCCAAGAGATCACTATAAACTCCTCAAGGTATGGGAGAATTGGTAAGTGTGTCGCGGTAGATCTGGGGGGACGCCAAAAAGGCACAATGGGGTCGGATATAGAATTGAGAACCCTATTGGAATGAAACAATTCCTATAAGGGAGAGGTGACAGATTTTGAATCGATAAAAGTAAAATAAGGGGATAGGTAAAGGGATAGCAGCAGCAAAAAAGTATATATGTATACATGTGTATGGTCCGACATCTATTCGGGCCATGGGATGCACATTGTAGCACCTGTGTGTGCATTTCCTATGCATATATATATTATTTTAAAGTTTTCATTATTTTTTCCTTTATTATGCTGATCTACCCTTTACTTTTTTATTAACCCACATTAGTGTGTCCCCAGAGTATTCCGTAGCACTAAGTAAAGTGTCCCATATGAGTGAGAGCATAGGTGTATAGAAGCCCACACTGACATAGTGTTTCTATTAGAGTTCTAAATCTCGGCTTATAGTCTAGACTTGAAAGCAGACATATAGGGGACAGCCCAGTCCAATCTTCAAGAATAGAAGAGTATAATATAGGGCTAAATTCAAGTTTCTTTTTAAATAAAAAAAAGTAATTATAAGAGAATAGTGATTTGAGATTGGTTTACCTTATCCTAAAGTCTGTGACCGCTCATCTCCTCATCAGCAAAGCAAATGCGAGTGCTGAGTGGAGCGAGCGTCACATTATATGGAGTTCCCTGCCTTTCAATCAGCTGTTGGAAATGCAGCTGATTATCGAGAGACAGGGAAACACAGGGCTCTCTAAACCGCCCCCCCGAGTGCTGCGTGCGCATCCGGGTCCCCGCGCACCAATGAATGGTCGCGCATCGTGACCCGGACACGCCCACAGCTCCAGCCGGCACGTCAAGCCTCACAGGCGGACAGCGCATGTCCGCCGGGTGAAGCAAGATGGAGTGCCAGCGTCAGAAGCACTCCATCGTGCTTTGTTCCTTTGTTATCAGCATGAGTCGTTTCTAACAAGTTTTCTCGAAACATGACATTTGTGTCAGGACTGGCTTCATCCATCTTCCCACCAACTCTGACCATCCCCACAACATGATGCTGCCACAACCATGCTTCACAGTGGGGATGGTGTGTTTGGGATGATGTGCAGTGTTAGTTTTCTGCCACACGTAGCATTTTGCTTTTAGGCCAAAAAGTTCAATTTTGGTCTCGTCTGACCATAGCACCTTCTTACACATGTTTGCTGTGTCCTCCACATGGCTTTTTGCAAACTGCAAATGGGACTTTGTATGGCTTTCAACAATGGCTTTCTTCTTGCCACTCTTCCATAAAGATTTGTGGAGCGCACAACTAATAGTTATCCTGTGGACAGATTCTCCCACCTGAGCTGTGGATCCCTGCAGCTCCTCCAGAGTTACCATGGGCCTCTTGGCTGCTTAGGTTTGCAGTTGTGCCATACTCTTTATATTTTCGGATGATGGATTGAACAGTGCTCCGTGAGATGTCCAAAGCTTGGGATATTTTTATAACCTAACTCTGCTTTAAACTTCTCCACAACTTTATCCCTGACCTGTCTGGTGTGTTCCTTGTCCTTCATGATACTGTTTGTTCACTAAGGTTCTCTAACAAAGCTTTGAGGGCTTCACAGAACAGCTATATTTATACTGAGATTAAATTACACACAGGTAGACTCTATTTACTAATTAAGTGACTTCTGAAGTCAATTGGTTCCACTAGATTTTAGTTAGGGGTATCTAAATTAAAGGGGGCTGAATAGAAATGCACGTTACACATATTTATTTGTAAAACATTTATCGTTTTCCTTCCACTTCAGAATTATGTGCCACTTTATGTTGGTCTATCACATAAAAATCCCAATAAAATAAATTTACGTTTTTGGTTGTAACATTACAAAATGTGGAAATGTGTGAATACTTTTTTAAGGCACTGTAGGGAGATTTGTATCCTCTCTGTGTATCATCTGAGGCTGTTCACTTCACTTGGTATATGTGAGGGTTTACATCCACTTTAAGGCAGAGGATGCATAAGATAAATAAAAAAATAGAAAAAACTTTAACCTTAAAACTACTTAAATACACATCAAATAATGAATTACATCCTATCCAGTATTAACCAGTTATGTACATTAAACATTATGTACGCCTAAAAATACTTTATACACAGGGAGTGTACTTCCCCCGTTTGTCCTCTCCCTCTTCCACTTTCACCGACACATGACCTTGATGGGCATATGATGTAATTTATAGCAATCTCATAAAAGTTTTTTTTTTTTTTTTTTTTTTTTTAAACTGGTCACTGCATATTTTTTTTATATATCTTTTGAACCATAAGTACAGATTACACAAAATTATATATCTTTATATAGATCTATATATGTATCTCATATAACCCTAAGGTTATATCTCAGGTAACCCTAATGATGCAACCACTCATATTAGACTGAACCCAGACATAATTTTGAAGTTCAAGGTGGTAAAGTAATTTCCCTCAGTACAATTTAAATGAACCTGAAATCTACATTTCAACATGAAATTAAGGGGGAAACAAAATGCCATTGTCTCCCACTGCTGTCATTCACAACCAGGGAGCAGGGGTCGGGGCTGAGCCGTGCTCTGTGTGTTTTATGGAGATACAGAGGCGGCTCAGGAGCGAGCCTGCATGAGTGCACCCATAGCAAGTGGCTTTCAATGGAGGCCCTCGGCAAGGGGGAGAGGACATGAGCACCAGCAGAAGACCCTAGAAAAGGAGGAGCGGGGCAAAACCATGCCACAGAGCAGGCAAGTATAACTTTTTTTTTTTTTTTTCTTTTTTAACATGAGTTTTAACTATCACTTCATCTCCTTCCCCCTTAGCTATTATTTTCATGTTTTTTTTATTTCTATTTTTTTTTTTATTTTTTTATGTTGCATTAAAAAGACCAAGATTAAAAAAAAAATGAAAAGCCTGCATTACATTTGTAAATAAATTTGTGGCGCTTTGTAGCAAAATATAAATTTTAGTGTCCTTTTAAAAGAAGGCTTGGTTCACATATATGCAGTGCTGCACATCCCATGTGATTCACACAGGAATTGCACCGCATTCCTGTGCAAATCAAATGCGATGTCTGTGCGGTGTAATTTGAGCCATTTATTTGTATGGCTCAAATCGCACTGCATCTGCACAAAAAAAGGTACAGGACCCTTCTTTCTTGCCCACACACGGATCGCATGGCTGCTCACACCTATGTGATCTGATTCTGTAAATCAAACTGTTTTGGGGTGTCGCTAACTTGACATTGACACCCGCTGCGATTCGCATGAATGCCATGCGTTTTTAAATAGGTGCTGGAAATGTACACGATTTGCTGCATTTCCCACGCTACATATATGTGAACCAAGCCTTGGGCCTCATGCACACTGGACGTTAAAAAAAAAAAAAAAAAAGTTATAAAAAAACGGCAGTAGCTTTGCAGTGAGTTTTTTAAAGTTTTTGCAATAGTGTTTTTCTTTGTGTTTTGAGCGCTTTTTAGCGTTTTTTTTTTTTTTTTCAATGGATCAAAAAACGCTGGTGAGCACAGTTTTGACCTTTTTTCTCAGCGTTTTTTGACGTTAGAGCGTTTTTGCAGCTGAAAAACTCTTCTTAGAACCCACTAGTTTTTTTTTTTTTTTTTAAAGCCAAAAAACACCCCAGCCAAAAACAAACATGATGGGGAGTTTATTGACTGTAGGAAAAAAAAAACAGCTGAAGCAAAAATGTCCAAAAACCTTCAGTGTGCATGAGGCCTAATACTTAGCTATATAGATATATCTATGACAGTGTATTGTGTTTATAAATATACAGTGTATATAAAATATATACATGTGATTGTGTTTGTATTATTTTGCTATCTTAAGGCTGCATCACACCTGAGCGTTTACAAAATGCTCAGATGTGAACAGGGGCCATTTAAATGAATTGAATTTTGCTTGTTGGCTGTTTTTCAGGACGTTTTACGAACTGAAAATGCTCAGGTGTGAATGCAGCCTAAGTAATGACAAAGTTATCACTGAATAAACAGGCCCGTAACAGAAATGTTAAAAATCATTTTAAATTAAACGGCCCCCTAATGTGTGATCTCCAGCTACCATTATCGGTGATAACAAAACAGCAACTAAATTTTATAGTTGACAGTTTCAGGTGTATGAATGAAAGGGCCATGAAACCCAAGGCTTTTTTTTATGCAAATACAACTTTCAGTAGGAAAATTTGGCCCATGCCCTCCCAGTTCCTGCATTTTGTTGTTGACACCTGTATATGTGGACTGGCCTTGCTCTCAGGTTGTGAGTAGTTGTAGAAGTGAGTAGTTGTATAATTTAATACCCTGGTTGCTGGTGTTCTGTGGGCATTTTGAAAGAAAACTACTAAAGATGGTGCCATGGTCGTCGCTATAGGTACACATTAAAGGAGCAGGGGCAGTATTTGAGGTCACCATCAATTTGCACTGTGCTGTTTTTTTATTCTTTTAAATGTTTTTTTGTAAGGTATAGCTTTGTACTCAGGACTGGCAAATGAAACAAGTTTTATACGTTCCCCTTTAACAAAAAGCACACTATGCTGTCTCATGGGTATAGCAGTATAAAGTGCTAAACCTACCTTCCAGCTAGGGATCCCTTTCTGTCTATAGAATGTAGTCCAAAACCACATTTAAATGAAAGCTTCTTAAAATCCTTTGCAGCCTGTGATGGATCCATCCTAAGTTATTGTATGGACAGTGCAGCTGTTGGGACCAGTGCCCCCTAGTGACATGGGAGGGAGCACTGTGCGGTTCTTTTGGGCTGCACGTGAACGTTGTGTGTTCCCTCCTGTCACAGCTGCTGAGCTCATCTTAGGCAACAGACTATTAGTTTTGGCCTTCAGTTATTCCAATATAACTGTATAGCATGCAACTATGTTGCATTAAAAAAAAAAACAGGCTCTTTCAGAAGACTTACCTGTCCAGGCATCCAGAGCCCCCACCCGAGCCGATTATTCGATTGGCTATTGGGTGCTGGCGCCACTATCTTGACTGAGGGAAACTTGCAGTAAAGCCTAGACAACTAGTTCCCTACTGCGCATTTGCGAAGCACGCTGCACTTTGTGAATGGACTGCAGTCTTCTGGGACCTGTGAAGTGTCCTGGGGGGGGGGGGGGGGGGGTGATCTTTTAGCTCAGTTGGCTGTGGCATGTCAAAACCAAGTACCCGCTCCATCCTCCCCTCTAAAAGGTGCCAAATGTGGCAGCAGAGATGTGGAGCTTCCACTTTTGGGTGGCATCCACCTTAAATATCTTTAAACAGCTCCTTGAAATGAACTTTTTTTTTTTTTTTTTTTTTTTTTTTAAGGCCCCTAACCAAAAGTTATCAGGAGGTGGTACGTTCAGTATTCATGTCCTCGACTTCATCAGCATCGGGAACAAGCAGAAAGCAAAATATGAAAGACTTTCAAGAAGAAGTTTCCAATCTTTATAACAATATTCGGTTGTTTGAAAAGGGAATCAAGCTTTTTTCAGGTTAGTCTTCATTGTTCTTGTTGGCTTTTTATAATGATGCTGCTTTATTGGCCAGATCACTAGATGGAAATGGAAGAAAGAAGGAGCCTAAAAAAGAAAACAAATGCAGCCATCGCATCAAAGAAATAGTAATCTGCGAAATGTTTGCTTTTGCGTTTTTAATACTGCTTACTATGCATTGAAACAAAGTTTAAACATATACTGTCCAGATCTAACACAAACCAGTTAATAAACCTATCCAAAAGCAGAAACGACCTCTAGTTAAATGTAATTTTACATGACACTTCTGTAATAGAAGCGCCTCTGCAGATGTGTAGATCTCAGAAATCCAGTGGGTAGAATGGATATATATATATATATATATATATATATATATATATATATATATATATATATATATATATATATATATATATATATATATATATATATATATATATATATATATATATATATATATGTATGTATATGTGTGTGTGTGTGTGTGTGTGTTTGCCATTTTAAATGTCATTTTTTTAACAGAGGCTTATTTGCCTAATGTCCTAGAGAATAATGCTGGGTCACCATTTTGGGTGTGTATATATATATATATATATATATATATATATATATATATATATATATATATATATATATATACAGTGGTGTGAAAAAGTGTTTGCCCCCTTCCTCAATTCCTGTTCCTTTGCATGTTTGTCACACTTAAGTGTTTCGGAACATCAAACCAATTTAAACAATAGTCAAGGACAACACAAGTAAACACAAAATGCAATTTGTAAATGAAGGTGTTTATTATTAAAGGTGAAAAAAAATCCAAACCATCATGGCCCTGTGTGAAAAAGTGATTGCCCCCCTTGTTAAAACATACTATAACTGTGGTTGTCCACACCTGAGTTCAATTTCTCTAGCCACACCCAGGCCTGATTATTGCCACACCTGTTCACAATCAAGGCATCACTTAAATAGGAGCTGCTTGACACAGTAAGGTCCACCAGAAGATCCTTAAAAGCTACACATCATGCCGAGACCCAAAGAAATTCAGGAACAATTGAGAAAGAAAGTATTTGAGATCTATCAGTCTGGAAAGGGTTATAAAGCCATTTCCAAAGCTTTGGGAATCCAGCGAACCACAGTGAGAGCCATTATCCACAAATGGCGAAGACATGGAACAGTGGTGAACCTTCCCAGGAGTGGCCGGCCGCCCAAAATTACCCCAAGAGCGCAGCGACGACTCATCCAAGAGGTCACAAAAGACCCCACAACAACGTCCAAGGAACTGCAGGCCTCACTTGCCTCAGTTAAGGTCAGCGTTCATGCCTCCACCATCAGGAAAAGACTGGGCAAAAATGGCCTGCATGGCAGAGTTCCAAGGAGAAAACCACTGCTGAGCAAAAAGAACATCAAAGCTCGTCTCAATTTCTCCACAACACATCTTGATGATCCCCAAGACTTTTGGGACAACATTCTGTGGACCGATGAGACAAAAGTGGAACTCTTTGGAAGGTGTGTGTCCAAGTATATCTGGCGTAGAAGGAACACTGCATTTCAGAAAAAGAACATTATACCAACAGTAAAATATGGTGGTGGTAGTGTGATGGTCTGGGGCTGTTTTGCTGCTTCAGGACCTGGAAGACTTGCCGTGATAAAAGGAACTATGAATTCTGCTGTCTACCAAGAGATCCTGAAGGAGAATGTCCAACCATCTGTTCGTGTACTCAAGCTGAAACGAACTTGGGTTCTGCAGCAGGACAATGATCCTAAACACACCAGCCAGCCCACCACCGAATGGCTGAAGAAAAACAAAATGAAGACTTTGGAGTGGCCTAGCCAAAGTCCTGACCTGAATCCTATTGAGATGTTGTGGTATGACCTTAAAAAGGCCGTTCATGCTCGAAAACCCTCTAATGTAACTGAATTAGGACAATTCTGCAAAGATGAGTGGGCCAAAATTCCTCCAGGACGCTGTAAAAGCCTCATTGCACGTTATCGCAAACGCTTGGTTGCAGTTGTTGCTGCTAAGGGTGGCCCAACCAGTTATTAGGTTTAGGGGGCAATCACTTTTTCACACAGGGCCATGATGGTTTGGATTTTTTTTCACCTTTAATAATAAACACCTTCATTTACAAATTGCATTTTGTGTTTACTTGTGTTGTCCTTGACTATTGTTTAAATTGGTTTGATGTTCCGAAACACTTAAGTGTGACAAACATGCAAAGGAACAGGAAATGAGGAAGGGGGCAAACACTTTTTCACACCACTGTGTGTATATATATATATATATATATATATATATATATATATAATATGGTCACCATTTTGGGTGTGTGTATGTATATGTGTGTATATATATATATATATATATATATATATATATATATATATATGCTGCTGTGATTAATGTCACCAGAAGAGGAGGAAAGTTTCTAAAGTTCCTACTCTACTAAAAAACGTGTTTTTATTGCTGTTGGTGTCCCTATTGGAGGGAGATTGCTTCAAATGTAATACTGGCGAATATCATCACTGGGGCGGGAATTGAAGGAAAATCCTCTTGAATGAATACAATGACACTGGTAAAGACAAGATGCTGACCCTTTTACTCCTTATTTTTAAATTGAAAAAGTTTATTCTGAAGTTCAGTTTTCCATGCATCGTGTTCTGTGTTAAATACCTTTTTTATATACCACCTTTATGTGAGAAGCAGTATAACTGAGATTCTGTATTCTATAGATGAAACTCAGAGTAATCTTGCCAAACACCTGCTGAAGACAGTTTGCACTGATATTACCAATCTCATCTTCAATTTTCTGGCTGGTGATGTAATGATGGCAGCTGAAGATCACACTACCATTACCAGTGAGGTATTAATACCTTTGTTTTATTCTCTGCATAATGAAACCACCATTTTACCATTAATATTTGCTAAAATGCAGCCTCTGGAAACATTTAGGAATATGAGTATTCAGTTTTACATAAATAAACTAGGTAATAGTTCTCACTGCAGCATTCTGGAAAACTAGGGCTGAAATGATCATTTCTCCACTACAAGGTAGATAAAGGGGGAAAAAAAAGGACTTGCTGAGGTAAAATCAGTAAACCTCCCAGTTTTTTTTTTTTCCCTCTGATTTTATAGACATCTTTATTAAGGTATTGTAACATTTTCAACACTTTATTGTAACTATTAGCATCTCTCAAATCATTGTAATAAAGTCTCTGCTAAGCATATGACATCATGGCATGACAGTTCAAAATCGCATGACAAGTCGCACCCCATTGCCGGCAATAGAACTGTTCAAATTATTGCAGCGACTTTGGAAAAGGTTCCTGCGCTACTTTTTTGAGATTTCATTGTGACTTGCATAGACTTCTGTTAAATGAAGACGCAAGCCGCAATGAAATCAGGTGCAAATCGTGCTGAAGTAGCACCATTTCAAAGCTGTGCTAGTTTGAACCAGGGCTTAATGTAACTTGAAAGTGAAATTGTGCACACGGATCACTGTACATTGGCATCTGATAGGGAACTAGTAAATTGATCTACTATATTGAAAGTCATAATGTTTAGTATTTTTGCTTATGTTCCATCACTTCAGTTACTTGTAGATTGATATATTACAAGATGCTGTCCTTTTATACGTGCCCTGTTTTTCAGGTTAGAAAGAAAATGTTAAATAAGTTCCAAGAAGAAGCCAAGGGCCCTTTGGTAAAACTTAACAGCTCCCTGTCTGGAAAAGTAAGTGTTACATCCTTTAACAAGATACATCCTTTTCACATATAGCTAGAATCTTATCTGGATAACCTGCGTTTTTATTTCAATCACTCCATCACCAGCAATCTGTTCAGCACCAGGAGCTGGAAGGAAATGGGTTGTTCTTAAAGTGGCATTAAATTAAAAATTAAAAAACAAAAATGTAATATATTGCAGCTTAACAATCCATCGATGTAGTGGCTGCATTTTGTTTTCTTTTTTAGGCCCTTTTCCCTCTGTTTTCACCTGGTGATCTGGCTAGTAACACACTTCCTGTCTTGGGGTCTGCATCCTGGATGGAGTAGTATGGTAGACACATTTGGACAGCACATGTTTCAGTCTCTGAGAAGGGTAGTGTAAGGCTGGCCATAGATTATACAATTTTTCTTGTACAATTTTCCTTTAGATTTATCAAAAACCATAAAATATGAGGTCATAACTAAACACTTTCCATTTGTATGCAATCAGACAGGATCTTGCAATATATAGTTGAAGGTAAATCTAAAGGAAATTGAATAAGAAAATGTTGTATAATGTATGGCCATCATTGGACTAGCAGATTTCTAAGGTATTGACTAACGAATTGAAGCTGAACGTTAGCTTCATAAGTAGTCACAGCAAACGTTTTGTTTCTCCTTTTGAAATAAAAGTTTTGCATAAATGAGTAAAAGCTGACCATTGTAATCACTCCTGTCAGTGTTAGGCTTGGTTTGTTAAAGTAAGTTGAAAAATTAGACTGTTTTTATTGCAAAAAGAATGTAGGCAAATCGTTTGCTTCTTCTTGAATCTTTATTGAGCACAAACAGCAGCGCGACATCAAAACGCTAACATGTTTAGGCAAAAGCCTCCCTTATAGCATACAGATTTACAATAAAATCAAGTTTATATAGGAAAAAGTATCCATTCCTCCAAAAAAGACAATCCAATTTAAAATCAATGAACAATTAAAATCATGTGAGGTTGGTAGAACCAGAGAAAAAAAGGCTTTTGCTGAAACATGTTAGCGTTTTGATGTCGCACTGCTGTCTGTGTTCAATAAAGATTCAAGAAAAAGCAATCAAGTTGCCAGCATTCTTTTTGCAATTTTGATGTATGGGACACAATGGCCTGAGCACCGCTATTTAGCTCATCATCCTATAAACATGCGGTAGAGCTTGGGTGAGTTTTTGTCTACATTGCCAGTTTTGGTTTTAGGTTTGATACCACTTGAAGGTATGAAGGAGCAAGTGACTCACTCTGTGACATCACTGGGCCAGTAATCCACTGTCCCACAAGGAGTCCATAGCAGTACCCAACCTATAACTCCCAACGACTCATAGCATACTGTATATGCATGGCTTTCTTTTTCATCTATGAGGGGACACAGTCATTTTTAGTTTGGGTTATACTGCCACCTACAGGAGAAATAAACACTGGACACAGAGAAAACAAAATGTCAGCCAGCATAGGAGACCCCTTTGAACTCTCATTGCGCCTCAGTTTTTTGCTACTGTCCTTAGATTGTGCATGTGTTTTCAGCTCTTCTGTTTTCAGTGTGCTTTTTCTACAATCAACAGCTACTGGTAGATTCATTCTGAGTACTGAAATCTTGTAAGTCTCTCCATTCAGCCAAGAGCACTGGTAGATTTATGCTGGATTGTAAAAATCCTGGAAGTCCTTCCAGTCGGCCAACAAGTGCAGGTTTTTCTTATTCATACTGGTGTTCTGTCTATGACAGCCCTTCTTCCTTCTCGATAATTTGTTCCCATTTCACAGGACTCTTATACATAGGCCAGTATTCAGTGTTTGCTTCGGATCAGAGCCATGGCAGTGCTCTGCCTGTCCCTGTTATCTGGGTCAAGTGGATGTTTTTTTTTTTTGTACCATTACTTATCTTTTCCTTTACCTTCCCGTCACCTCAGTAATGTCATGTGCATAGTTTAATGGGGTTTTTTTTTTTTTTGCCCCAAACAACTTCCCAGTCACTTACGTTGCTCTTGAGCCTGTTGCTGCCTTTAGACTGTTGAGCATTGTTCGGCTAAAACCGTCATGTTTAAAATTCACACCGTGACAAAGCTGCCTCTTGTGCATGTGTGTGCATGTGATCGTGTGTACGAGCAAACGCACCTGACCTTTTTCACAGTTAGCTGGGAGGTCGGAGGCAGTGAGTGTCACACACCTGGCCATGATATGAACAGCATAGGTGAAAATGTTTGTCAATGGTTGTGGAGTTATCCCCTTTTATCACTTGCCGCGGCGAGGTACTGTGTAAGTTGGGGAATACAACAAAAAAAGGTATTTGCACTGCTCGAAATAAGAAAAAAAAAAAACAATGAGAATACAGGAAGTGACAACGAATGTGGGGGAGTTTATAAAATGCCTGGAATTACGCTTTAAAGACTTTTTACAAACAGAATTTTTAAAAGTTTTTTTTAACCATTTCACACAAAACAACATACCCATACACCAGTACTTTGACGCTAAATACTGGTGTTATGGCAGCAGCTAGCTGCCATAACCCTGATATTTTCAGGAACGCCGTGCATTTCTCTTTCAGATAAAAGTGGTCTCCGTGGCAGATTTGCCGCAAGATCACTTTTATCGGCAGTGGGAGAGGTGCTCACCCCCCTCCCTCCAAGCTCCGGTCGTCTCCACCGCTTACCAAAACCACCGGTAGCGCTAGAGACGATCACTGGATGCCTGGCTGGCGACTGACGTAAAGATGGCCATGGCATAGAGGTCAAACATCACTCCGGCCACAGCCCTTAAAGGAAATTTTTTTTTTTTTTTTAATGCATTGATTGCATTTTTTTTTGCATTTTAGTGTAAATATGAGATCTGAGGTCTTATTGACCCCAGATCTCATATTTAAGAGGGCCTGTCATGCTTTTTTCCTATTACAAGGGATCTTTACATTCCTTGTAATAGGAATAAAAGTGAGCCAAACATTTTTTTTACCCCAAAAAGTGTCAAAATAAAAAAGTTAAATAAAGCACCCCATTCCGACGAGCTCACGCACTGATGCAAGCACAAGTGCGAGTAGCGCCCGCATATGAAAACGGTGTTCAAACCACACATGTGAGGTATCACCGCGATAATACTAGACCTCCTCTGTAACTCAAAACTGGTAACCTGTAGAATTTTTTACGCATATAGAGCTTTTTAAGGGTAAAAGTTTTTCGCCATGCTACGAGCAGGCGCAATTTTGAAGCGTGACATGTTGGGTATCAATTTACTTGGCGTAACATTATCTTTCACAATATAAAAAAAAATTGGGCTAACTTTACTGTTGTCTTATTTTTTTTATTCAAAATTACATTTTTTCCAAAAAAAGTGTGCTTGTAAGACGGCTGCACAAATACGGTGTGACAGAAAGTATTGCAATGACCGCCATTTTATTCTCTAGGGTGTTAGAAAATATATATATAATGTTTGGGGATTCCAAGTAATTTTCAAGCAAAAAAAAAAATGATTTTAACTTGTAAACAACAAGTGTAAAAAAAGAGTCTTGGCCCTTAAGTGGTTAAACGTGTATGTGTATTTCTTTTTCCCCCCCACACAGAATATAGAAGAATTTTTGTCGTGTCTGGATTCAGCAGCAGATGCATGTGGCATCCTAGTGAAGAAGGGAGATAAGAAGAAAGAAAGGTACTTACATCTGTTTTGCTATAATAGAATTGGGGATGAGCACATCTTTATGTATCTAGTAGTTTATTTCACTCTCAGCCTTACGCCGCTAATTTACATACTCGGAAGGCTTCAAAGTAAGCTGGACTGAAAGAATATGGGTCTGCCCTGGCTGTTTTTTTTTTTCTGTAACAAATGCTATTTTTTTTAGCTTTCATGTTGATCCTATGGCTATAATACTTTCTGAGGTGCTGACATAGAACAAGTATGCAGATCAGGCATTCCGACTTTCAAATCTTCATGCATGCGCCATGTTGGTAAATCATAAAGTATTGAAGCCTGATACAGTAAGGCAACTAGTATTCTCGGGAAGGCGGCCCTCATATATTTTCTTTCTGTACAGGTACCCTTAAAGAGCTTCAAAGCTGTTAAAAGATCGTTGAAGGTTTAGCTAGTGGTTGCTGAAGCTGCTGCTGCTTAGACTAGCTTTTACAAGCTAAGGGTAAATGATATCTGTCCCAAGAGACAAATATTTGTCCACTTTGTATGGATATAGTTTGATAGTAATGCAGTAAAATTGGCTCCGAAGTACTCAAATCACCTTTAGGCGGCATTTGCACATGAGTGACGTGGGAGTGTTTGTTTTTTCCCGCTTTTTTTGCGTGACTTGTAAGCAGCCCACTTGAATGTTTTTTTTTAAATCTCCCTCAATGTATAATACTTTCAGGAGTGTTTGAGCAGTTTACTTTTAAAAGAACATTTAACCTGTGTAAATAAAAGTGGCCATTGTAAGCGCTCCTAGTAGTGTTAAAATTGCCCCACACCCTGCCACTTCTGGATAGTTTGTTCTGCATGTTAATGTGGAGAATATTATAAATAAAGGCATGTGAAATAAAAACTAAGAATTCATATACAAATTTCTGTCATTACAGAGACTAACACGTACATTTATCCAAATACAGTATTTTGATAATAGTTGCCTTGTAAGCCCAAACCCCAAAAGATTTTAGGGATTACAATAGAATGTTAGTGGGATTGCCGAGGCGTTGTCTATTTTTGGTACTACGGACTCGATTGACATGTCTGTTAGTGCTTTGTTCAAGGCCTCTTAAAAAGGGGTTATAGGTAGATAATGTTAACAAGAATGCACTGTAATTTAATGTTTTAAAATGCTTTAGTCTGTGGTGTTGCAGTCCCTGTGGCTGACCTTCTAACAACTCAGAAATGTAAATAAATGTAACCTTTTGCTTAGCCTAAACTCCCCAACCACAACTATGACCGGGCTACTAGAGAGTATGGGCCGGTTTGAATGTTTATCTCTCGCCCAGTACATTTTCGATTTGGAAAGTCCACATTTTGTAAAGATGGAAGGCTCATGGTCTAGCCACAGAATGTGTGTCGAGTTGTAAACATGCCAGTAGGTTGAATGTTTGTCTGTCTTTATAAAGACGGCTCTATTTATGGAGTTGGTGAATGTCAGAATTTTTCTTTTGTGGTCTTCCTAACCAATTTAAAACCCCTCCCAAAAGAACTTATTTGTTTTGTCTCTTACAAGTTAGCCGTTATATTTATGTACATGCATTTCAGGACAAACTCAGATGTGTGCACAGTCCATAGAGTTTATTTTTTAGTATGTTCATGTCAGAATTCATTAGGAATGAGTGACTAAAAACTATTGTTCCATATACTGCATTAAAGACAGATCAGAAGCTCAAAACAACTGTATGTATGTTCAAAACCTTCAGTTCTGGTTGCACAGTTTGGGCACCAGAGCACAAAGCATTGATTGACATGTCTGCCCATCCAAGAATTGAGAAAACACTTCTTCTGTTTTGAAATTGTAAGGAAATATGATAAATGAATGCCATCTATTCTAAAATGGTACTGCTGTACATATTGTTAACCAGGAATGAAAAACATATGGCCAAATTCAATAAAGAATATGTATTTCTGAATGCTAATTTTTAAAGTAGAACTATGGGCAAAACTTTTTTATTTTTATGAATAGAGTATGTGTGTGTCCCATTGGGGAACATTCCCTTCACTTCCTGTCCTAAAGCCAAAACAGGAAGTGAGAAGAAATCCCTGCATATTAAGGGATTCTCTTGGGGAAACTAGTGTCCACATTGGAAGATTTCCCCTTTATTACTTTTCTGGGGACAACCCAAAATGTGGTATTTTCTTTTGCTTTCACTTTCAAATGATAATGGGAATCTCCCTAATGGGGGCAAAGACTTTAATAAAAACTGACAGAGATTGTAATCCATCTCCACTCTGCCCAAAACTAAAAAAAGAAAAAAAGTTTTGCCTTTAGTTGTACTTTAAGTACAGAATGCATGCTACTGAAGTCAGACCAGTACAAAATGGAATTTAATTAGCTGGTGTGGGAAACCACCTATGAATTAGAAATCTCATAGAAATGTTAATGGTTTTGGGTAGATTCTTTTGAATGCCCATCTCTGGACAAAAATTAACCCCACACACTTCTCAGCCATTCTGTACCCATGTAGCACATTTTCTTTACTTTTGTAAAGGGGAAGTACAGCCAAAGCTGTGGATCACAGGAGTGCAGTTGATTTCCTGTGACCCGTTTTCAGCAGAGTGGGCTCAAGTCCTCAGCAAGCCGCTGAGAGCTTGAGTTGGCCACTTCCACCCCCTCCACAGCCCAGCGCTCCAGTGAGCAAGGAGCAGTGGGGGGAGGGGCCGCAGAGCAGAGAGCTGATGACTGACAGTCAGAAGCTCTCTGCTGGGGGAGCTGTTAGAAAGCAAACAATTGGCATTGTTCGGACCAATGCTGCATCCACCTAGGTAAGTATGAATCAAATAAAAAAAAATAAAAAAACTCTCTGTATCGTACATCACGGGACACAGAGCAACCATAATAATGACTATATGGGTTATACGCCACCTACTGGTGGATGGAAACTGGCAGATAGTCAAACAGGAAGTCCACCCCTATATAACATTTTTGACACATTTGGGGACCACTGTCATTTATACAGCAATCGGTGCTATACAATTGCACTGATTCCTGTGTAAATGACACTGGCAGTGAAGGGGTAAACCACTAGGGGGCAGTGTATGGATTAAGTGTGCCCTGGGGAGTGTTTCTAACTGTGGGGGGGGTGTGGCTACATGTGACATGTCACTGATTTCTGCTCCCGATCACAGGGAGCAGAGATCAGTAACACTGTCACTATGCAGATGGGGAGATACTTGTTTACATTAGCATCTCCCCGTTCTTCCTCCCCGTGAGACGATCGCGGGTATCCACGGGAACCGTGACCCGACTCACGGAGCTTGCCGCAGACCGCCTCTTAAAGGGCAACGTACGGTTACGTGATTCTGCCTGTACAAGCCCTTCTGCCGACGTATATCGGCGTGAGGCGGTCGGCAAGCGGTTAAGCACATACCTACATGCTTCCATAAACGCCTGCCTCCATAAATGCATATTGCTTAAACGCATGCTGGCATGTTTTCATTTGTGCTGCATACTTATATCCTTAGTTTAAACTGCATACATATGTGCTTAGTTGCAGTAAACTGTAATGCAACTAAGCACATATGTGTACAGTTTAATGCAACTAAGCACAAATGTATACAGTTTAATGCAACTAAGCACATACAGTGGTGTGAAAAAGTGTTTGCCCCCTTCCTCATTTCCTGTTCCTTTGCATGTTTGTCACACTTAAGTGTTTCGGAACATCAAACCAATTTAAACAATAGTCAAGGACAACACAAGTAAACACAAAATGCAATTTGTAAATGAAGGTGTTTATTATTTAAGGTGAAAAAAAATCCAAACCATCATGGCCCTGTGTGAAAAAGTGATTGCCCCCTAAACCTAATAACTGGTTGGGCCACCCTTAGCAGCAACAACTGCAACCAAGCGTTTGCGATAACGTGCAATGAGGCTTTTACAGCGTCCTGGAGGAATTTTGGCCCACTCATCTTTGCAGAATTGTCCTAATTCAGTTACATTAGAGGGTTTTCGAGCATGAACGGCCTTTTTAAGGTCATACCACAACATCTCAATAGGATTCAGGTCTGGACTTTGGCTAGGCCACTCCAAAGTCTTCATTTTGTTTTTCTTCAGCCATTCGGTGGTGGACTTGCTGGTGTGTTTAGGATCATTGTCCTGCTGCAGAACCCAAGTTCGTTTCAGCTTGAGTACACGAACAGATGGTCGGACATTCTCCTTCAGGATCTCTTGGTAGACAGCAGAATTCATAGTTCCTTTTATCACGGCAAGTCTTCCAGGTCCTGAAGCAGCAAAACAGCCCCAGACCATCACACTACCACCACCATATTTTACTGTTGGTATAATGTACTTTTTCTGAAATGCAGTGTTCCTTCTACGCCAGATATACTTGGACACACACCTTCCAAAGAGTTCCACTTTTGTCTCATCGGTCCACAGAATGTTGTCCCAAAAGTCTTGGGGATCATCAAGATGTGTTGTGGAGAAATTGAGATGAGCTTTGATGTTCTTTTTGCTTAGCAGTGGTTTTCTCCTTGGAACTCTGCCATGCAGGCCATTTTTGCCCAGTCTTTTCCTGATGGTGGAGGCATGAACGCTGACCTTAACTGAGGCAAGTGAGGCCTGCAGTTCCTTGGACGTTGTTGTGGGGTCTTTTGTGACCTCTTGGATGAGTCGTCGCTGCGCTCTTGGGGTAATTTTGGGCGGCCGGCCACTCCTGGGAAGGTTCACCACTGTTCCATGTCTTCGCCATTTGTGGCTAATGGCTCTCACTGTGGTTCGCTGGATTCCCAAAGCTTTGGAAATGGCTTTATAACCCTTTCCAGACTGATAGATCTCAATTACTATCTTTCTCAATTGTTCCTGAATTTCTTTGGGTCTCAGCATGATGTGTAGCTTTTAAGGATCTTCTGGTGGACCTTACTGTGTCAAGCAGCTCCTATTTAAGTGATGCCTTGATTGTGAACAGGTGTGGCAATAATCAGGCCTGGGTGTGGCTAGAGAAATTGAACTCAGGTGTGGACAACCACAGTTATAGTATGTTTTAACAAGGGGGCAATCACTTTTTCACACAGGGCCATGATGGTTTGGATTTTTTTTCACCTTTAATAATAAACACCTTCATTTACAAATTGCATTTTGTGTTTACTTGTGTTGTCCTTGACTATTGTTTAAATTGGTTTGATGTTCCGAAACACTTAAGTGTGACAAACATGCAAAGGAACAGGAAATGAGGAAGGGGGCAAACACTTTTTCACACCACTGTATGTATAAACTGTATACATTTGTGCTTAGTTGCATTAAACTGTACACATGTGCTTATTTACATTAAACTGTATACATATATATGCCTTGGACTACATACATATCTGTTTTTTTTAACTAGGACTACATACAGATGTGCTTATTGCCTTGAGCTGCATACATAGATGCATGAATGTCAAGAATACTTGTATACCTGCATGTTTGCATACCTGGGTACCTGCATACTTACGAGGTTGTATAGCGGTAGGCCTGCATCCTTGTGGAACTGCGTATTAGTTTGTCTAATACAGTCACTTTATTATGTATCTATTAGACTAGCTAAATGACTTAGAAGGGTGCCACCGCCCTCAGGTTCAGTGGTCTGGCAATGTTCATGTCTCCTGTTGGACCAATGGCATCAGGGTCATCTGAGCCACTGTAGCACCTGATCTCGGATCAAGCCTGGTTAGTACTTGGATGGGAGACTGCCCAGGTTTCCCTCCTAAGTGAAGGGGGCATCTGAGGTTGGTATGTTTGAGAGTATGTCAGACCATAAGATTTTAGAGCAGTTTCTGAGGTGGTTGCTCCTTTAGCCGGGTCAGTCTTTGCCTTCCGTTGGGTCTTGAAGCAAAAGTTCTGGGCTCATTATTGTAAAACAATTAAATGGTAGCAGCTTCAAAACTGAATAGGGACATGAGGTCTATTTTTAGATCTCAATCCGCTGGGCATCCTTCTGCTTCAGATAGGCTCGGTCTGTTCAGTGATGACCTCTCTGCAAGAGGTAGATTGTTGCGGTGCTCATAATCTTCAGGAAACACACAGCTTCATGTGCCGGGTTGTTTCCAGCCTCATCAAAGATTTCTGTAATTGCAGTGGCAAGTCGTCTGTTTTCTTTTTTGTGACCATCCTTCAGGCTGGCCACAGCTTCTGAGGTTCACAAAGCTCCTAGCTCTGGTGCTGGACTTGCTAAAGATGCAGGGGGTGTCAATCTCACTATACCTCAATAACCTTTTGATCAGGAAGCAGTTGGTCCAGATTTTCCTTTGATACATTTTGCAGTAGGTAGCTGTATCTAGGTTGAAGCACATTCCTTATGTACAGTCCTACTCCAGGTCTTAGAGAGGATCATTCTCTCTGTCTGGAACTTTAAGATCCAGGCATTGGATTGCCGGAGGGCCCTGTTCCCGGGGTGTTGCACAGCTAAAGATTGGTGGTTGATGGTTCGGAATCTAGAAAGGTTGATTTCTTCCTTTCATGTATTGGAAGATAATAACCACTGATGCCAGTTTCTCCATTTGGTTTGAGGGTGGCTATAGTTCAGTGGGCTTGGTCTCCACAGGAGAGTATACTGCTCATAAATATCTTTGAGCCTTTGGCCAGTACGCCTTGCTCTGGATTATGGTACAAACCAGTTGTAGGTTCTATCCGGGAAAGCCTCTGCAGGGACATATATATCAACCACAAGGGTGGCACCTGGAGCCATGAGGCTCAGGAAGGTGAACCACATTCTGTCTGGGACCGCACAAGGACTGTCACTATCATCCATGCATATTCCAGGTAGAATAGTGGGAAAAGGAACTCTGCAGGTGAGTCTACTAAATTCCAAGTTCTACAACAAGATGAGACAGATTGTCCGGGACAAGGGTCCCACTGCCAATAGGGGTAGATGTACTGGTAACACCTTAGGGACCAATTCTCCCTTATTTGATGCTCTCCCTCTGTTTCGGCTTCTGCCACATCTTTTGTGAAGAATCTGGAAGGGGTAACACTGATAATAATAATAGCCGAATTAGCCCAGGAGGGCTTGGTACACTGACGTAGCAAGCCGTTCGGGGGTCGCTCCTTGGACACTCCCAGTCCAACGGAACCTAATGGTATTGAGTCCTGTATCTCAGCACTGTTGAGCCCCTGGAAGCCAGCTTTGGGAACTTCAATTACAGGACTTGGAAATACATCATATTAAGGTGATGTTGCGTCCTCATCCATTTTTTGCCTAGTATGGTTTCTGGTTTTCACTTGAATCAAGACAATGTCTTGCCTTCTTTTCTGATCCTCAGTTGGCAGGAGTTGAATCACTGCATACTCTGGAGGTAGTTCTGATGGTCAGAAATGCTTACTTTGTCCATACAGGTCAGGAATCCTGGTTTGTGCTGCCAGTAGAGCCCAGTATGGGCAGGAGGCATCCAAGTTAACTATTTTCATTAGATTTTCCAGTTAATTATTCGAACCTATGGCTTGAAAGGACAAGGTCCCTCACCCCTTTTTTTTTTTTTTTGGTAAAAGCACTCGCTACCAGGTGTGTGGGGGCATCTTGGGCCATCTGCCATCAGGTGTCAGTGGCTCAGGATTTAAGGCCATTCCATGGTCTTTTGTTCATACATTCACCAAATTTTACCAAATAGATATCAAAAGCCACAGAGTATACTGCTTTGGCCGCAGTATGTTTTGGGCAGCAGAAGGAGTCCTTAGGTGGCAGTTTCTGTGATTGTGTCTCCCTCCCCTCAAGGGCATTGCTCTAGGACATCCCATATAGTCATTATTATGGTTCTGTGTCCTGTGATGTACAATAAAGAAATTAGGACTTTTCCGTCATACTTACCTGTAAAATCCTTTTCTTGGAGTACGTCATGGGACACAGAGCTCCCCCCCATCTTTTTGGGGATATTCATTGCTTTGCTACAAAACCTGAGGTCCTTCTGTGTATGAGGGGTTATATAGGGGTGGACTTCCTGTTTGACTATCTGCCAGTGTCCACCAGTAGGTGGCATATAACCTATATAGTCATTATTATGGTTGCTCTGTGTCCCGTGATGTACTCCAAGAAAGGGATTTTACAGGTATGACAGAAAAAATCCTAATTTTAAGCATTGTGTTCCTTACCTAAGTCCCCTGATTTTATGCCTACACAGTTTCTGGGTTAAGGTGACTAATAATCCAGCAATAAAGATAAGCTGGTGCTTGTCAGTTACCAACAGTCCCCTCTTGCTGTTGTCATGAAGCTTGTCTTCTGGATCCTGAAAGAACCTTGCTGTTAAACAGCCAGTAAGTGTCCATAATATGCAGGCAGTGACACAGACAACCAAAGAAGGACCCTGCCTCCTGTGAACAAAAGAGTGAAGACTCGAGAGCATTACGTAATGGCGGAATTGGTACAAAAAGGTTTTAGATTTTTTTTATTTTCAGTGCCAGCAATTTGTTGGAGGGGCAGGAAACCTTGAGTTCGGCTTTAAAATTTACATGGTTTTAAGCTCCTATTGTGTAAATAATTATTTTTTAATTATATGTATAAAACCTTTATTTTACTAATGATAATTAATTGCACGGTGCACCCTTATTATTGGGTCTGCAGAACGTTCTGAGTTTTCTAAAGCCAAGGGTAAAGCAGTATTTTTTTTTTCTCTTTGTATCTCTCACTGTAATTAAATCTCCATACAGAGCTATACAGAGATGGGAAATAAAGAAGTCTCTACTCAGAACCATTCAGATATGTGCCGACACTGTTAGTGAACCCATTCGCTTTTGTACGGGTGTTGAAACGGTCATTATTGAAAAAGCATTGCTTTTATCTTTTCCAGAGCATTAAGTGACAAATATATTTTTTTCTTTTTTAGGCAAGTTTTGTTCCAGCACAGGCTAGCTCTTATCGAGCAGCTCAAAGTCACATAATCTAAAGATAAACTACCCAATTTGGATGCAAATGGAGAACAGTTATTATCATCTAGTGTGATCGAAACAGGAAACTATATCTCCGGGAGGTTCGAATAATTTCAGCGTGAGACTGTTTCAATCAGGGCAGCAATTAAACTAAGTGGTTCTGATATGAAATGATTTAAAATTTCCACTCTTTTAGTTTTAATAGTAAGCCTAAAAAATGCATGTTATGTTTGATAGCTGTTAAAGGGAGCGCATTATCAATTTCAAATATTTAAAAGCAAAAGCACTGCCTAAAAGCCAACACTACAGGATATTTTTTTTATTACCTGTTGGCAACAAAACTCTTCTCTGAAACTTGTATGTTTTGTTATAAGGGATTGGACTTTACAGCTATTTCCTTCTATTCAGTGCCTTAACACCCACCCTGCACATCAAAATCTTCCATATAAACACCTCCGATTCAGGCCAGTGATGTCTTACAACGCCTGTGCCAGCTGAGTAGATTGTTGCTGTCTACCTAATGCATGTAGCCTGTAAGGCCCCTTTTCACGCAGGCTGTCCGTTCTGGTCCGCCTGTCTGTTTTTCAAGCGGACCCAATCAGATCCTAGATTCTCCTCCTATGGGCAGTCGGATGTAAGTGGCTTTGTGTCCATTTACACCTGGTTCCCCCTACGATCTGGTAAAAACAAACGGAAGGGGAATTCGTTCCCCTCCGTCTGGCCAGATCAGATTGGAGGGCAGTCGGGTGTATACGAGCAGCTGGTCTGTTTACATCTGACTGCCCATAAAGCAGAGAGGGCTGTATCTGTGTCAATTCACCTAACAGCTCTGTTCAGCTCAGCATGGGATCAGCAGACATATCCCCTGCTGAGCAAAACCAGATCTGGCCCGTACGAAAGGGGCCTAAATTGTAAAAATGTTAAACTCCCATGCTGCATACTTGCTTTCAGTCTTTGTTATGAAGCCATGATCAGGATGATGCCCACTGCAATAACAGTGGCAGCTATCATCTATCTGAACCAGGTAAACTTTAAAGCCTGCTCATTGGAAGCACTCTGACCGTGTATGAAAACACCAAATACCCCCAGCAATGAAGAGGTTATATAGTGTGTGTATTTTTTCCTTTATCTATATATTGGACACAAAAGAGGAACAGTTAAAAAGAGAACTGGAACAGACTATTTTTAAATACTGTATCTCTTGAAAGAGGAACAGGTTGGATACATGCTTTAGATTTTTATATTTAAGTCTCGGTAGGCCTACTGGAATTAGGATTAAAAAGCAGGATGTACAAAGGAAAAAAACTGATATTCTATGGTTTTACATTAAAATATATTCTACTTCTATTCTCCACCAGAGGGCAGTGGAAGCACTAGGAGTGGTGGTGTAGGAAATGCCAGAGAAATAAAAATAAAAAAGACCAAGAAGAAGTCCAGAAAGGATGAAGACAGTGATGATGAGTCTCATACTACAAGCGCAAGTATAATGAACTTTTCATAATTTATAATTGCATGTCACTGATGATTTCTAGGCTATAGACGTCCTTCAAATCATATCACATTCCTACGTTTTAGACCAGGAATCTTCAAACTACGGCCCTCCAGCTGTTGCAGAACTACACATCCCATGAGGCATTGTAAAACTCTGACATCCACAGACATGACTAGGCATGATGGGAATTGTAGTTCCTGAACAACTGGAGGGCCATAGTTTGAAGACCCCCTGGTTTAGACAAATATTGGTCTTTAACTAGGCTTAAGATTTAATTTTTTTTCTAATTTGTCTTCTATTTTAGCTATTGAACATTGTGCATAATTGAAACTCCCCATGTTGAAGATTTAAAGGGTAACTTGGATGTGTTTCCAATCTGTGCGCATTCTTTTTCTGTTCCCTGCTATATTCTGAATTAAATTACCATAGTTGTGACAATGGAAATCTTTGGGCTGGAAGCACTGAGCTAACAGTACAACTGTGCTGGTATCCTCACAGAGGATGGACATCTTTTCTTGAGCTCTGCAGAGAAAGTTTTGCCAACAAAACTGTTTTGTTGGCTTTTTTTTTTCTCTCAAATCAAGATCTTTATACAAAACTGCAGGGGCTAGTCTCTACATGGCAGCTATCCAGATTGGCCTTTTCTCAGCCTTTCTTTTAAGAGCCATAACCAGACCCTGCTGGGCTGGACATTGTGGAAATAGCCTGCAAGTGACCTTTGGGCACTTAGTTCCTCTTAAGGTGCTTTCCAGACTCCATTCTGGTAACAGGTTAGCCGCCAAATGCTTTCCAGGTCCAAGCTGCTGGCATTGCTTTAGCAGTGCCCTGTCTCTGGAGGCTTTGTGAGGCCAATCAGGCCGAGCACCAGGAGCCACCTGGTTATTGGACCACCTGCTTCTATTAACTTGATCACTAAAGAGGTTAGTGCTGACTTCATCCACTGGCTGGAGTGTCATACAATTCATGCTTTCTTTCACACTATTCCGCACTGAGGAAGTGCATATCCCACTGCTGCTTGCAGGAACCACATGAAACTCCATTCCTGCTGCCCACCTACAGTGACTTGGTCACCTCAGGCCGTCTAACCCCCTCTAGCAGTGGGGTTTTGTAAGTACTTAAAGTGTATGTAAACCCACTCTTGTCCTTTCTAAACTACTGCCATAAAGGTTATCTATAAGGATATACATGCCTCCTGCATGTATCCTTACCTGTCAGATGTCTCCCCTCTGTCTGTTATGAGACCCGAAAAACTGCAGATTCTGTGGGTGGGTCTGTTGTCTGGAGTGTGTGGGTGGAGTCGTGATGTCAGACTCCCCGCCCACCTTTACACTCCCCTTGGCCAGGCATCGATATTTCTTACACTGAACTTCTGCTGGTCTTGTGGATTATGCCCCATGATCACTAACATCCAGTCAAAACCCAGGAAAGTCTTTGTTGTTTTGTTTTCTCCTTCACTGACGGGCACTGATATGTAGAATTGATAGGCACTGATAGGCGGCACTGATGGGCTCCGACAGGCAGCACTGACAGGTGGCACTGATGGGCAGCACTGATGAGGTACTGGCAGGTTTTACTGATGGGCCCTGATTGGCACTGTGGTGGGCACGGATTGGCACTGTTATGGGCACTGACAGGTGTTCCTGAAGGGGGCTGGCTAGCAGCTGATGGGCACTGATTGACATTGATGTAGCACCTCTCATGGGGGCTAAGCTGATAATCAGTGTGCTGATTATCAGCGCAGACCCCCCCCCCCCCCCCCTCTGACAGGGAGAGCTGCTGATCGGCTCTCCCTGTCAGCCCAAACTAAGGAATGACGTTTACCAGCATTTCCTGGTTCACGCTGTGATCAGCTGTTATTGGTCACAGCTGATCACGTGGTAAGGAGCCTCCATCAGAGGTTCCTTACCACTATCGAACATGCGATGTATCAGAGTTACACACAGCACCACTGATCGCCATGTGCCGGCATGTTATCCCGCTGGACGTCATATGACACCCAGTCAGGATAACTGAACCATCCCCCAGCTGTCATTCTGCTATAAGCTAAGGGGTTAAAGAGAAGTGTGGAATTAAAAACAAACAAAAAAAAACATTCATACTCACATGGGTAGATGCAGCATTGATCCAATGCTGCATCTGGCCCCAGCCCCCTCTACACCGAGAACTGGGTGATCAAAGACAGCTGAGCGGTGACTGTTTTTTACCATTCTGTGCTCTGCGCCCCATCGCTCACTGGCGCACTGAGCTGTGGATGGGTTGGGAGCTGTCGGTCAGGTATCTGGGTAGATCCAACATTTTATTGTCGGGATCCCTGCACATCCTGGACCGACTCTTTGATGTCTAGGTCACACTAGTGCAGAACTAAGCATACTCCTGTGACCCACAGGAGAAGTAGGGCCATACTTCTTTAATTGTCCAGTTACAAGCTGGGGTGGACCTTGAACCAGCTAGATTGCAGACTGCTTGTATAAGCTGCTTTAATTTAATTTGTTCAATTTTCTTGCATTAGTTACAGTCTCTTTGATCTAGAGTTCTATAATACAACTCTAATGCGCAGCTCAATGTATTCTTGTATTCCACAAAAGGGGAGAGCATGTTGACTAAAGTTTGTTTTAATGTTTTCGTTTTCTGTGGTTAACTATGTTTAGTAAAGCCGTATGACCATTTAATAAAAAGAAGAAACCACAGCCGTGTTTTAGACATTTCTAACAAATGTTCAGACATAATGAAGTTTTGTCTTCTAATTTTATCAACACCGCTAAAATGAGTGCCTCACTTTAGGTATAATAAATCTGACAAATAGCGGTCGTGCTGCTCTGGTATTGTTTACTGACAATGTACTTTACCTCCACATCAGATAAACCAAAGGACCGAGAGATCCCATTTCTGTCCTTAGAAGAAATTCAAGATGTTTTAAGAAAACATGTTTCAGATTCTCCCGATGAGCTGCTTGTTGAACTGTCTGAAAACCTAATAAGGTTAGTTTTATAAAGCAATTCCTTTCTCATTTCTCCTCATTAGTTGCATCAGCTTTAGCGTACAATAGATAGTTTACACCTGCGTGGCCCAGCTAGATGGATGCCATTATTGGCCTTGAGCAGAAAAAGTCACTTTGTGTATAATGTTTTTTTATAATCTAGCCATCATGGATTTAAATGTATATTGTTCGTTTTTTTTTTTTTTGTGTGCGTTTAAAAAAAAAAATAACAAACCTGTTATACTTACCCGCTCTGAGTAGCACTGACCCTTCTCTTCTGGGGTCCCCCACCAGTGCTTTCCGCTCCTCCTCTTCAGTGTCTGCCCCCATAGCAAGCAATTGTGTGCTCGCTGCCGAGTTGTCTTGTCTTTGTGTGTCCACAGACACGCAATGAGAGAGAGAACAGCGTTGGATTGAGATCAGCTCATTTAATGCCCCATACACACAGTCGGAAATTCCGACCACAAATCCAACGGATTTTGTCCGACACTGGTGTTGCATACACACGGTCGGACAAAGTTGTCGGAAAATCCGATCATCCTGAACGTGGTGACGTTCGTTGCGTACGACGGGACTACGAAGAGGCTAGTAGCCAATATCTTTGGTCTTGGAATGTGATCTGAGCATGCGTGGCACTTTGTCCACTGTTTTTTTATTATCTTAAATGTTTTTTTGTAAGGTATAGCTTTGTACTCGGGACTGGCAAATGAAACAAGTTTTATACATTCCCCTTTAACAAAAAGCACACTATGCTGTCTCATGGGTATAGCAGTATAAAGTGCTAAACCTACCTTCCAGCTAGGGATCCCTTTCTGTCTATAGAATGTAGTCCAAAACCACATTTAAATGAAAGCTTCTTAAAATCCTTTGCAGCCTGTGATGGATCCATCCTAAGTTATTGTATGGACAGTGCAGCTGTTGGGACCAGTGCCCCCTAGTGACATGGGAGGGAGCACTGTGCGGTTCTTTTGGGCTGCACGTGAACGTTGTGTGTTCCCTCCTGTCACAGCTGCTGAGCTCATCTTAGGCAACAGACTATTAGTTTTGGCCTTCAGTTATTCCAATATAACTGTATAGCATGCAACTATGTTGCATTAAAAAAAAAAACAGGCTCTTTCAGAAGACTTACCTGTCCAGGCATCCAGCGCCCTCACCCGAGCCGATTATTCGATTGGCTATTGGGTGCTGGCGCCACTATCTTGACTGAGGGAAACTTGCAGTAAAGCCTAGACAACTAGTTTCCTACTGCGCATGTGCGAAGCACGCTGCACTTTGTGAATGGACTGCAGTCTTCTGGGACCTGCGATCTTCTAGCTCAGTTGGCTGTGGCATGTCAAAACCAAGTACCCGCTCCATCCTCCCCTCTAAAAGGTGCCAAATGTGGCAGCAGAGATGTGGAGCTTCCACTTTTGGGTGGCATCCACCTTAAATATCTTTAAACAGCTCCTTGAAATGAACTTTTTTTTTATTTATTTTTTTTAAGGCCCCTAACCAAAAGTTATCAGGAGGTGGTACGTTCAGTATTCATGTCCTCGACTTCATCAGCATCGGGAACAAGCAGAAAGCAAAATATGAAAGACTTTCAAGAAGAAGTTTCCAATCTTTATAACAATATTCGGTTGTTTGAAAAGGGAATCAAGCTTTTTTCAGGTTAGTCTTCATTGTTCTTGTTGGCTTTTTATAATGATGCAGCTTTATTGGCCAGATCACTAGATGGAAATAGAAGAAAGAAGGAGCCTAAAAAAGAAAACAAATGCAGCCATCGCATCAAAGAAATAGTAATCTGCGAAATGTTTGCTTTTGCGTTTTTAATACTGCTTACTATGCATTGAAACAAAGTTTAAACATATACTGTCCAGATCTAACACAAACCAGTTAATAAACCTATCCAAAAGCAGAAACGACCTCTAGTTAAATGTAATAATGTAATTTTACATGACACTTCTGTAATAGAAGCCCCTCTGCAGATGTGTAGATCTCAGAAATCCAGTGGGTAGAATGGATATATATGGATATATATGGAGATATATATATATATATATATATATATATATATATATATATATATATATATATATATATATATATATATATATATAATATATATATATAATGTGTGTTTGCCATTTAAATGTCATTTTTTTAACAGAGGCTTATTTGCCTAATGTCCTAGAGAATAATGCTGGGTCACCATTTTGGGTGTATGTGTGTGTGTATATATATATATATATATATATATATATATATATATATATATATATATATACAGGGCTCAAAATTTCAAGTCCTGAGCTACTAGCCAGGCCTTAAGGGTTACTCGCCACCAGTTGCCCCGCCCAACCCCTACCCTGCCCCGCCCCTAAACCCGCCCTCATAAATTATCTCATTAAATGACACTTTTAATGTTTTATGCAATTAAGTTATAAAAATATTAACAACCTTAATGTTAATGCAGCCTGTGTCCCCCCCATGTGCAGCCTGTGTCCCCCCCCCCCATGTGCAGCCTGTGTCCCCCCCCCCCATGTGCAGCCTGTGTCCCCCCCCCCCCATGTGCAGCCTGTGTCCCCCCCCCCCATGTGCAGCCTGTGTCCCCCCCCCCCCCATGTGCAGCCTGTGTCCCCCCCCCCATGTGCAGCCTGTGTCCCCCCCCCATGTGCAGCCTGTGTCCCCCCCCCCCATGTGCAGCCTGTGTCCCCCCCCCCCATGTGCAGCCGGTGTCCCCCCCCCCCCCCCCCCCCCATGTGCAGCCGGTGTCCCCCCCCCCCCCCTCCCCCCGGTCCCTCCCCCCCCCCCCCCCCCCCCCCATGTGCAGCCGGTGTTCCCCCCCCCCATGTGCAGCCGGTGTCCCCCCCCCCCCCCATGTGCAGCCTCCCCCCCCCCCCCCCCCCCCCCCCCCCCCGGTGTCCTCCCCCCCCCCCATGTGCAGCCTGTGTCCCCCCCCCCCCCCATGTGCAGCCTGTGTCCCCCCCCATGTGCAGCCTGTGTCCCCCCCCATGTGCAGCCTGTGTCCCCCCCCCCCCCCATGAGCAGCCAGTGTCCCCCCCCCCATGTGCAGCCTGTGTCCCCCCCCCATGAGCAGCCAGTGTCCCCCCCATGAGCAGGCCAGTGTCCCCCCCCCCCATTTGCAGCCCCCCCCCCCCCCATTTGCAGCCAGTGTCCCCCCCCAATTTGCAGCCAGTGTCCCCCCCCCCATGTGCAGCCAGTGTCCCCCCCCCCATTTGCAGCCTGTGTCCCCCCCCCATGTGCAGCCTGTGTCCCCCCCCCCATGTGCAGCCTGTGTCCCCCCCCCCCCATGTGCAGCCTGTGTCCCCCCCCCCATGTGCAGCCTGTGTCCCCCCCCCCCATGTGCAGCCTGTGTCCCCCCCCATGTGCAGCCTGTGTCCCCCCCCCATGTGCAGCCTGTGTCCCCCCCCCCATGTGCAGCCTGTGTCCCCCCCCCCCATGTGCAGCCAGTGTCCCCCCCCCCCCATGTGCAGCCGGTGTCCCCCCCCCCCCCCCATGTGCAGCCGGTGTCCCCCCCCCCCCCATGTGCAGCCGGTGTCCGTCCCCCCCCATGTGCAGCCTGTGTCCCCCCCCCCATGTGCAGCCTGTGTCCCCCCCCATGTGCAGCCTGTGTCCCCCCCCATGTGCAGCCTGTGTCCCCCCCATGTGCAGCCTGTGCCCCCCCCCCCCCCCCATGTGCAGCCTGTGCCCCCCCCCCCATGTGCAGCCTGTGCCCCCCCCATGAGCAGCCAGTGTCCCCCCCATGAGCAGCCAGTGTCCCCCCCATGAGCAGCCAGTGTCCCCCCCCATTTGCAGCCAGTGTCCCCCCCCATTTGCAGCCAGTGTCCCCCCCCATTTGCAGCCAGTGTCCCCCCCCCATGTGCAGCCAGTGTCCCCCCCCCCCATTTGCAGCCAGTGTCCCCCCCCATTTGCAGCCAGTGTCCCCCCCCCCATGTGCAGCCAGTGTCCCCCCCCCCATTTGCAGCCAGTGTCCCCCCCCCCCATTTGCAGCCAGTGTCCCCCCCCCCATTTGCAGCCAGTGTCCCCCCCCCCCCATTTGCAGCCAGTGTCCCCCCCCATTTGCAGCCAGTGTCCCCCCCCATTTGCAGCCAGTGTCCCCCCCCATTTGCAGCCAGTGTCCCCCCCCCATTTGCAGCCAGTGTCCCCCCCCCATTTGCAGCCAGTGTCCCCCCCCCCATTTGCAGCCAGTGTCCCCCCCATGTGCAGCCAGTGTCCCTCCCCCCCCCCATGTGCAGCCAGTGTCCCCCCCCCATGTGCAACCAGTGTCCCCCCCCCCCCCCCCATTTGCAGCCTGTGTCTCCCCCCCATTTGCAGCCTGTGTCCCCCATGTGCTGCCTACCTGTGGAGGAGAAGAGAGGAGAGCCGCCACTGGTAGATCACAGCAGGGAACATTCAGACTTTTGTTTCATAAGCTGTGAGTGTTCCCCCGCGGCGCGCCGTCACATAAGCCCCTCCCCTTGTCCGGGGAAGTTTGATACATGTCACCCGTCCTAGGATTGGACGGGTGATCTGTCTATCAAAGTCCCGGAAAGGGGGAGGAGCTTATGTGACGGCGCACGGTGAGGGAACACTCACAGCTTATGAAACAAAAGTCTGAATGTTCCCTGCTGTGATCTACCAGTGGCGGCTCTCCTCTCTTCTCCTCGCCAGCCCTCAAAAATCACTCGCAAAATGCGAGTGTGCGAGTGTAATTTTTGAGGGCTGTATATATATATATATATATATATATATATATATATATATATATATATATATATATATATATATATATATATATATATATATATATATATAATATATAATATATATATACTCCTGTGATTAATGTCACCAGAAGAGGAGGAAAGTTTCTAAAGTTCCTACTACTCTACTAAAAAACTTGTTTTTATTGCTGTTGGTGTCCCTATTGGAGGGAGATTGCTTCAAATTTAATACTGGCGAATATCATCACTGGGGCGGGAATTGAAGGAAAATCCTCTTGAATGAATACAATGACACTGGTAAAGACAAGATGCTGACCCTTTTACTCCTTATTTTTAAATTGAAAAAGTTTATTCTGAAGTTCAGTTTTCCATGCATCGTGTTCTGTGTTAAATACCTTTTTTATATACCACCTTTATGTGAGAAGCAGTATAACTGAGATTCTGTATTCTATAGATGAAACTCAGAGTAATCTTGCCAAACACCTGCTGAAGACAGTTTGCACTGATATTACCAATCTCATCTTCAATTTTCTGGCTGGTGATGTAATGATGGCAGCTGAAGATCACACTACCATTACCAGTGAGGTATTAATACCTTTGTTTTATTCTCTGCATAATGAAACCACCATTTTACCATTAATATTTGCTAAAATGCAGCCTCTGGAAACATTTAGGAATATGTGTATTCAGTTTTACATAAATAAACTAGGTAATAGTTCTCACTGGAGCATTCTGGAAAACCAGGGCTGAAGTGATCATTTCTCCACTACAAGGTAGATAAAGGGGGAAAAAAAAGGACTTGCTGAGGTAAAATCAGTAAACCTCCAGTTTTTTTTTTCCCTCTGATTTGTATAAACATCTTTTTTAAGGTATTGTAACATTTTCAACACTTCATTGTAATACAGTCTCTACTAAGCATATGACATCATGGCATGACAGTTCAAAATCGCATGACAAGTCGCACTCCATTGCCGGCACTAGAACTGTTCAAATTATTGCGGCGACTCTGGAAAAGGTCCCTGCGCTACTTTTTTGAGATTTCATTGTGACTTGCATAGACTTCTGTTAAATGAAGACGCAAGCCGCAATGAAATCAGGTGCAAATTGTGCTGAAGTAGCACCATTTCAAAGCTGTGCTAGTTTGAACCAGGGCTTAATGTAACTTGAAAGTGAAATTGTGCACACGGAGCTAGGTGTAGTCTGATCACTGTACATTAGCATCTGATAGGGAACTAGTAAATTGATCTACTACATTGAAAGTCATAATGATTAGTATTTTTTTTATATGTTCTATCACTTCAGTTACTTGTAGATTGATATATTACAAGATGCTGTCCTTTTATACGTGCCCTGTTTTTCAGGTTAGAAAGAAAATGTTAAATAAGTTCCAAGAAGATGCCAAGGGCCCTTTGGTAAAACTTAACAGCTCCCTGTCTGGAAAAGTAAGTGTTGAGAATGCATCCTTTTCACATATAGCTAGAATCTTATCTGGATAACCTGCGTTTTACTTCAATCACTCCATCACCAGCAATTTGTTCAGCACCAGGAGCTGGAAGGAAATGGGTGGTTCTTAAAGCGGCATTAAATGAAAAATTAAAAAACAAAAATGTAATATATTGCAGCTTAACAATCCATATATGTAGTGGCTGCATTTGTTTTCTTTTTTAGGCTTTTTTCTCTCTGTTTTCACCTGGTGATCTGGCTAGTAACACAATTCCTGTCTTAGGGTGTCTGCATTCTGGATGTAGTAGTATGGTAGACACATTTGGACAGCACATGTTTCAGTCTCTGAGAAGGGTAGTGTAAGGCTGGCCATAGATTATACAATTTTCTTGTACAATTTTCCTTTTAGATTTATCAAAAATCATATAATATGAGGTCATAACTAAACACTTTCAATTAGTATGCAGTCAGACAGGATCTTGCAATACATAGTTGAAGGTAAATCTAAAGGAAATTGAATAAGAAAATTGTATAATGTATGGCCAGCCTTGGACTAGCAGATTTCTAAGGTATTGACTAACAAATTGAAGCTGAACTTTAGTAAAATTAACAACTATCAATTGAACTTTAGCTTCATAAGTAGTCACAGCAAACGTTTTGTTTCTCCTTTTGAAATAAAAGTTTTACATAAATGAGTAAAAGCTGACCATTGTAATCACTCCTGTCAGTGTTAGGCTTGGTTTGTTAAAGTAAGTTGAAAAGTTAGACTTACTGGCTGGATAACCAGGTGAAAATAAAGGAAAAAAAAAGAAAACTACCTAATCTAATTGACCTACAATTTAATGTTTTTATTGCAAAAAGAATGCCGGAAAATCCATTGCTTCTTCTTGAATCTTTATTGAGCACAAACAGCAGTGCGACATCAAAACGCTAACATGTTTCGGCAAAAGCCTTTTTTTCTCTGTGTGACAGACCTAGCCGGGACACAGGCTTTTTGAGAGGACTAAATGCGAGCCTCCTGCCAACAGATTATGGGCCCTGGGTTTTAAGGGGCACAAGGTGAAGGAGAACCCCAACCCCCAGTCAGATTCCATGCTGTATATATAATGTGTGTGTCTCATGCTGTTGGGACACACACTGTCAGATGCTAATGTCATGAACTCAATATGTTAATTGAGATGGATGATCACATTGTCCTCTGTACAATGTGGTAGACGCTCCGTCTGTTACTGGTGGTCTCCTGCTATTGTGATGAAATGTTGTGTGGTTGTAATTATGATAATTTATAATCAACTGTGTTTATCTCGGTGACAACAAGTCTGACTTGTAGTGAAATCCTGATGAGTCACATCGGCTGCTTAAAGTGATTAGTTAATTAGTTTATGTTAAGTTGTTACAGGTGTATTGTTAGAGTAATATGAACAGGAGGGGGGATCTCCTCTTCTCCTGCTATATAAATGTCAGTTTGGTTTGGTAATAAATCGTCAGTCCATGTTGAGCAACTAAAGCAAGTGTCGTCTCGTTTAGTGCTTGGGGGCGGTTGGAATATCTGATATCTATATCCAGACTTGAAGGAAGTTATATATGACGAACGCACTCAAGAGGAGTGTAGGGACGTTCCGTCACACTCTGGTTCTACCAACTTTACATGATTTTAACTGTTAATTGATTTTAAATTGGATTGTACCGCATCCCTTTTTTTGGAGGAATGGATACTTTTTCCTAAATAAATTTGATTTTATTGTAAATCTGTATGTTATGAGGAATGCTTTTGCCGAAACATGTTAGCGTTTTGATGTCACACTGCTGTCTGTGCTCAATAAAGATTCAAGAAGAAGCAATTGAGTTGCCGGCATTCTTTTTGCAATTTTGATGTATGGGACACAATGGCCTGAGCACCGTTATTCAGCTCCTCATCCTATAAACATGCGGTAGAGCTTGGGTGAGTTTTTGTCTACATTGCTAGTTTTGGTTTTAGGTTTGATACAACTTGAAGGTATAAAGGAGCAAGTGACTCACTCTGTGACATCACTGGGCCAGTAATCACTGTCATACAATGAGTCCATAATAATGCCCAACCTATAACTCCCAAGGACTCATAGCATACTGTATATGCATGGCTTTCTTTTTCATCCATGAGGGGACACAGTCATTTTTCGTTTGTTGGGTTATACTGCCACCTACAGGAGAAATAAACACTGGCAACAGTGAGAACAAAATGTCAGCCAGCATAGGAGAACCCTTCAAATTCTCATTGCGCCTCAGTTTTTTGCTACTGTCCTTGATTGTGCATGTGTTTTCTGTGTGATTTTTCTACAATCAACAGCTACTGGTAGATTCATTCTGAGTACTGAACTCTTGGAAGTCTCTCCATTCAGCCAAGAGCACTGGCAGATTTATGCTGGATTGTAAAAATCCTGGAAGTCCTTCCAGTTGGCCAACAAGTGCAGGTTTTTCCCATTCATACTGGTGTTCTTTCTGTGACAGCCCTACTTCCTTCTTGATAATTTGTTCCCATTTCACAGGACTCTTATACATAGGCCAGTATTCAGTGTTTGCTGCAGAGAGTTACTTCGGATCAGAGTCATGGCAGTGCTCTGCCTGTCCCTGTTTGCTGGGTCAAGTGGATGTTTTTTTTGTACCATTACTTATCTTTTCCTTTACCTTCCTGTCCCCTCAGTAATGTTATGTGCATAGTTTAATGTTTTTTTTTTTTTTCTTTTTTGCCCCAAACAACTTCCCAGTCACTTACGTTGCTCTTCAGCCCGTTGCTGCCTTTGGACTGCTGAGCATTGTTCGGCTAAAACCGTCATGTTTAAAATTCACACTGTGACACAGCTGCCTCCTTGTGCATGTGTGTGCATGTGATCGTGTGTGTGCGAGCAAACGCACCTGACTTTTTTCACAGTTATCTGGGAGGTCGGAGGCAGTGAGTGTCACACACCTGGCCATGATATGAACAGCATAGGTAAAAATGTTTGTCAATGGTCGTGGAGCTATCCCCTTTTATCACTTGCTTGCAGATATGAACAACCATATAGGTAGCATAAGGTAAGATAAAAACTGGCTGGGCAGACTATACTGCAAGTTTCCTAATGATCTCGGTCAGTGCTAGTATCAAGGTAGTCTGATTGAAATGTTATCACTGTTATCCCTCTGTAAAATAACTTCCCTCCTGGAAGGTTTACTCTCTTTTGTAGAATGTGATTGAATCATTTGTAGATCAGTGGAAAAATTGCTTTTTTTTTTTTTTTTTTTACTTTTTTAGAAGTTAGCAACCAGGTAGCCATTGCACTTAACTCATTTATATGTTTCTTGTTGTCAGTGCATTGTCCCTGGCTTCTTAAAAATGCTTGCAGACTACCAGAGTACGCTAGCTGGCTCTTGACATTAATTTGTCCATTCCTGCTTTATGTACATTAAGTGTGTTCAGAGTACCATTGCCCCTATATTTGGGGCGGAGAGCTTTTCAATGGGAGCATTACTGTAGGAACTACTGCACACACTAAAAAAAATGTACTTAAAGCGGCATTCCAGCGTTTGAAAAGAGAGAAAATTCCCCCCCCTCCCCCCCCCGTGTTTGCATATAATCCGATTACAATTTGCATTATTAGTAAATATAGCTTTTATAAATATTATGTATTAAATAAAACGTACTTAGCAATCCCCCAGCACGCTCCCATCTTCAGTGTGGGCAGCTGAACCCCCCAACCTACACAGCATGCACCTCCCGATCTCGCGCATGCGCATAAACCAAAAAATGTGGCACGTTACTACAGGTGGTGGTGGTGGAGGCGCCTTCACTTTTGGGATTGATGACACTTCTAATCTCAAGAGCCAATGCGCGAGCGGACATGACTGCGTAAGTGGGGGAATACAACAGAAAAAAGGTATTTTCACTGCTCGAAATAAAAAAAAAAAAAAGCAATGAGAATACAGAACGTTGAACAAACATGAGGGGGAGTTTATAAAAATGCCTGGAATTCCCCTTTAAATACTTTTTACAAACAGAATTTAAAAAATTTTTTTTAACCACTTCACACAAAACGACATACCCGTAAGTCAGTACTTTGACGCTAAATACCGGGGTTATGGCAGCAGCTAGCTACCATAATCCCGGTATTTTCGGGAACGCCGCGCGTTTCTCTTTAAGATAAAAGTGGCAGATTTGCAGCAAGATCACTTTTATCAGCGGCGGGAGAGGTGCCCACCCCCCTCCCGCCGCGCTGGGCTAACTTTACTGTTGTCCTATTTTTTTATTTAAAATCTTATTTTTTCAAAAAAAAAGTGCACTTGTAAGACCGCTGCGCAAATACGGTGTGACAAAGTTTTGCAATGACTGCCATTTTTATTCTCTAGGGTGTTAGAAAAATATATATACAATGTTTGGGGGTTCTAAGTAATTTTCTAGCAAAAAAAAAAAAAATATTATAACTTGTAAACAACAAATGTAAAAAAACAGTCTTGGCCCTTAAGTGATTAAACGTGTATGTGTATTTTTTTTCCCTCACACAGAATATAGAAGAATTTTTGTCGTGTCTGGATTCAGCAGCAGATGCATGTGGCATCCTAGTGAAGAAGGGAGATAAGAAGAAAGAAAGGTACTTACATCTGTTTCGCTACAATAGAATTGGGGATGAGCACATCTTTATGTATCTAGTAGTTTATTTCACTCTCAGCCTGTATCGCCTGCGTCTATCTAGCAAGGTTACTCTGTGGTATAACAAGGAAGCTGAGACTTCTGCAGTGTATAGATGTGCGTTTTACTAACAAAAACTGCTGTACAAAACTATTACAATCTTAGGAATACAATACAAGGCTGACAGATATCTATAACAAGCAAAATGCCTAGAAAATAGAACAGCCTAAAGTCTAACAGTACAAATACATTTAAAAGGGTTACTTAACTTCTGTTACTGAATGTTCATGATCTCCAATTGGCAATATTTCTTCTTAGAGACCAGGTTCTGTTCTTGTATCATGAGCGGCTTCTTCTGATCTTCAAAGCATGATGATGTGTGTCCTGATGTTACAGCATGATGTTCCACCTTCTCCTCTCTGTGTCTCTACTCCATTTTATATGCCAGTTTGTTGACCAAAGTTTAATGTTTATACACTTGTTTCCATAACAACCGGTTAACAGTCCTTCTTTTCAGGTTGAGACACCCTCTCAAACTGTTTTAAAAGACAATGGACTGTTGGTTGCATGTTTACTGTAGCTGACGAGACAATAGTCTCTTCAACTGTCAATTTGTTATCTAACACCATTGTATGAAAACAGCATTTGTTTGAGAATTCTACTCAAACCAGAGAATCTGATCAACTAAACTTGTAATTTCTCCCATGTAATGTTAGGTCTGATGTTTAAAAAATCATATTTTAACAAACGCAACACATTCCGCCCTAGATTTTTTTTTTTTCTTTCAGACTCCATATCATTACTAATAAAACTCATTCTAAACATTAATTTTCCTTGAATGCAACCCCTCCAATTTCTGTCATTGAGAAGATGTTTCAGTCTTAACTTTAAAAAAGTTCATTAGAAAGTCCATCCTAGGGACTGTACTATGTCTGCAGTCCATAAAGTTCTGTAGAAACAAGTCCAGGCTTGAAATACATCAAAGGCCTTGCTCTCCACAGCTCTTGCGATCTTCCCTCATTCTTTCCATCTTGTAATCACTTTTCTCTGGTCTTCCTATGGATCAAATCGGAGGCAGCCTGTGGAGTGGAAAACAAAGCGGATTATCTGTTCCCTCTAATAATACATAAACAGTAGATCCAGGCCCTTCAGCTACGATCTCTCCTCTAAATGGCTTCTTGCCTGGATATCTGACTAACACTTTGCCCCTGCCTGTACCCACTTCTGACCCTCCCAAAGAACATCAATAGGGAGGAGAGGAAATATACTGATATTTCCCAGAAGATCACTGCTGTTTATTTTGGAAGGTTTTATGTTATGTAGCCTCACTTTCCACTCTTGCTGAGAAGTATCCACTAACCAGTCAGAGTCCCAGCCACTGTCTTGAAGCTCATCTGCCAATGCAAATATAACTTCAAACCTTCCTGCCAGATTCCCTCTCATTCCTAGATAGGCTTCAGCTTCAGATACGTCACTCTTGGTTTCTATGTCATGGGAAGCAGTAACATGGTATCTGTTAAGCCCTGTTTTTTCGGGAACCTTACATAAATACTGAACTCTGCACTCCAGCTGTGGAATCTGTGCCCCAGCCCCTACCATCCTCTCATATGGTGTGCTTTTGGCTATTGGCCTAGAATTTAACAACATGACTGCGTGTGTGAGGACCCGATCCCACCCCCTTAGTGTATGTGTGGGTGTAAGTTTGCGTATCTGGTCCTTCAATAGCCCGTTGTATCTTTCAATCAAACCAGCTGCCTGTGGATGGTATGGGATGTGGCACAACCAGTACACTCCAGAATCTTTGGCCCACTGCTGTACTGTTGATCCGGTGAAGTGTGAGCCGTTATCACTTTGGACTTGCTTGGGACAACCATAAGCAACGACAAGTTTCTGTAGCAGTTGAAGCGTTGCGGCTTGATCTGCACGTTTGCAAGGATGAACAAGCATAAGTCCTGAATAGGTGTCCACTGCAGTGCAACAATATCTCAGTCCATTGTTTCCCCGGGGCAGGGGACCGATGAAGTCAATCTGCCATATCTCTGCAGGCCTCTCACCCCTCTTAATCGACCCGGTGGAGTACTTTTGTAATGGCCATTGTCGCACTTCTCCACACACTGTACAGTTCCCTATTACAGTCTTTATCATGTCCATGGATATAGGCAAGCCTCTCTGCTGTGCCCATTCATATGTTGCTTTCTGACCCAAATGTCCAGATTGCTTGTGGGCCCAGTTGGCCAAGTTCATCAAGACAGGATCAATTGGCACAACTGCCTTCACTTTGGCGATTTCATCTGCAACTCTGTTATAGTTCTCAAAGTCTGGGACTAGGGGCACATGTGCATCAACATGCCCCACTTTTATGGTGCGCAAGTGAGCTTCCTTCCAGATGTAGTCCCAAACTTCCTTGCCTCCCCACACCACCTTTCCATGAATCATCCATTCATTGGACTTCCACGTGGGCATCCAAGTTGTCAGTCCTTTAAAAACCGCCCAGCTGTCAGTGTAGATAGTGACATGGGAAGAAGGATCCTCCTGAAGAGTCATCACTACAGCTTTCAACTCTGCATACTGGCTGGACCCTCCAATTCCGGTCTCCTGCAGGACTGTGTCTGTACTTGGGTTGTAGGCTGCTGCTGTCCATTTACGCCCAGACGAGGCGACTATGGCTGAACCATCAGTGAACCATGCTGACTGCTTCATGTCTTCTGACAGAGACTCAAAGGGTGGAGCCTCTTGAATGGGGGATGACTGCAGCACAGGAATTTCTTCTTCTGGCTGGGTGCTGGTAAAAGTAACAAGCCCTGCCAACTGTTTTGAAATGTCTCTAACATCCCCAGCTGCAATACCCCCTCTTTCTTGAAGGTACCACTTCCATTTCATCAGTGTCTGGTTCTGGGCTACAGCTGCTCTAGTGATCAGTCCATTATCTCTCACCCATCCTGCTATTGGCAGTGCAGTATGGATGGTGACTGTGTCCTTTCCTGTAATGGTCTCTACATGTTGAAGTGCTGTGTAGGCCCCAAACAGGTACTTCTCTAGGGGCGTGTATCTCTTCTGTGCCCCTGTCAGTTGTTTGGACCAAAATCCAATGGGTATTGCTCTTAGTCCTTTCTTTTCATTTGGCTGCCACAGACTCCAAGATATGGTACCATTCTGCTCCACTACATCCAGCTGAAATGGTACTCCTTGTCTCACGGGTCCTAATCCCTGATGCTGCAAAATAGCTTCTTTAGCAGCCAGGAATGCAGTCCGCTGCTCTGAACCCCATGAGAACTCAGTCTTTTTCCGGGTGACATTATATATAGGCCTCAGAATCAGTCCAAGATGTGGGATGAACGATCTCCAGAACCCCACAACTCCAATGAACTTCTGTGCCTCCTTTTTGGTAGTAGGGGGCGACAGCGCCTGGATAGTTTGCACAACTGTCTCTGGAATTTTCCTCTGTTGCCCAGTCCACATCATTCCTAGGAATTTCACCTCTGTGGTAGGTCCTTGGACTTTGTCTCTGTTGATAGCCCACCCTCTGTTCTCCATGTGATGTATCAGCAGGTGCAGTGCTTCAGTCACATCTTCTTTTGTTCCAGAGATCATGATGTCATCAATGTAGTGAAACACAGCGACTTTCAAATTCAGGGTGCTTAAATCTCGGGCAATCAGTCCATGACAAATCGTTGGAGAATGAAGATAGCCTTGCGGAAGGACAGTGAAAGTGTACTGGCGGCCGTCCCACACCATAGCAAACTGGTCTTGACACTCTGGGTCTATTAAAATCGAAAAAGCATTAGCCAGGTCTATCACAGCATGATTTTCTCCTGCATCTTTAGCAATTTTTTCAACAATTGAGATCATATCTGGTACAGCTGACTTCAATGGAGGTGCCACTTTGTTTAGACCTCTGTAATCCACAGTCATTCTATATGTCCCATCAGGCTTTTTTACTGGGAACACCGGAGACGAGAAAGGACTTACAGCAGGTCTAAGGATCCCTACTCTCAACAGTTCTTGAATAGTCTCCCCAATTTCTTTGTGGCCTCCAGGAAGTCTGTACTGCTTGAGACAGACTGGCTTCTCTGGTGGAGGAATGTAGACAGGGGTCCATTTCGCATGACCTCTGACCACAGCCTTCACCGCCCTTACCAGATACGCTTTATCAGGATACCCGAATGTGAATGTACCTCTTTCAGTCTGAATTGACTGACCTTGAAGTACATCCATCCCCAGAATATTTTCGGGTAACTCTGATACCAAAACATTCGTCATAAATCCTGATCCCTTGCCAATAGCCAATTTCACTCGTATCCTAACTGCTGGTGTAGTTTGCCCTCCCAAACCTTCTACATAAATCAATTCTCCTTTGTGATGGGAAGGATTTCCTTGCAAAAGTGTAACTTTGGCTCCGCTATCAACTAAAGCCATTACATGTGTGGGAGAAGATGACTTTCCCCACCATACAGTGACAGGTGCATATGGGCGTCGGTCTCCTGCTGTCACTGCCCTCACGGCTATTACAGGAGACTCACCTTCCCTTCATAAAGGATAAGGAACCTCCCAATCCCCTTTTCTGATTCTCTCTAACTCCTCCCCAGGATAAAGGGATTTGGGTTTGTGTTCACGTTCAGTTTTGGGAATTGGTTTGGGGCTAACAGGAGGTGTCTGTTCTGTTTCCTCTAAGTCTAGGCTGATGTTATCTTCACTAGGAGTAGTGTTTCTAACCCTGACAGTTTTACCTACTAAATCTTTCCACCTCTTCAGCATTTCTGCAGTAGAAATGCCATCTATCTCATCTTTAGGTACTCCTGCCTTTAATAGGTCCACCCACATTTCTTTCCTAGAAATAACTAGCCTGGTTTTCTCTTCACCTCCTGTCTTCTCTACCCCATTCCCTTTCTTCTCTGTTCTTTTCTGCTTGTATTCTTCCTGTCTGGCCTTGACCTTATCTACTGCCCTGACAGGTTTTGTTTTAGTCTCCTCTAGCTCCCCCAACTGGCTTAAAAGGGTTGTAGCTTCATGAATCTTGCTGTTTAATCCCAGGCCTCCCAACAAGGACAATAAGGGAGCCCTGAGATTATACGGCGCAGACTTCATCAGCTTAGAGCGCAGAGCAGACGTAAAGGGTTCCATATCTGGACCCATCCATTCTGGAAACGTATTTAATCCGGTTATACAACCCATCTCACGTAACCTGGAAATACCCTCTGCTATTGACCTCCAGGAGTAGGTATTTTCCAGGTCAGTAGGACTAGCGTATACTCGGACTATTCCATCTCTCACGAGGTCTAACAGTGAAAAATTCACGCTAAACTCTCTGGCTTTTCGCATTGCCTGACGCAATTGTGGATCATGGGTTAACACTCCCATAGTCATTGCTTCCTTACTTGACAAAACAACACTGTCCGCCCCTTCATCCCATAAGCGTAGGAGCCAACTCACTAGAGGCTCCCCAGACCTTTGTTTGTATTGTTTTGCCAGCTCATGGAGTTCAGTTTGTGTAAACTCCCGTACTTCTTCAAATTCAACATCTCTGGGGTTGCGATAATGCACCTCCCCATCTGCCATATCCTCTCTATCATGTTGCCGTTTCCTATGCTTAGTAATGAGAGGTCTGGCATACTTTTTCTTTCGCACTAGCAGATCATCATGCGAAACATCAAACTCTATCTCCTCATCCTCACTATCATTTGAGGAGAGCACATCCTCAGTCCCAATTTTGGGATGTGACAATGGCACGCACCCTGGCTTTACTAACAGGTTTACGGCCCTTCCTTTTCCTTAAGGCATTAATTGATTTGGTCATGAGGGCTGCACACCGCTCTTGCAAATCATCAGCCCGACTAGCAGTTGAACGTACACACTCTGAAGCAACTGCTAGCTGGTCTTTTAATACCTTAACTTCTGCCTCTGCCTTCTCCCTTCTATGTGATTCGATGTAAAATGCGTGAAGAAAATACCATCCGAATTTGGACACAGTTCTCTTCTCTTTTTTACTTAAATCCAACCCCTTAAGGCTAAAATCTACAAAATGATCTGAGACTTTATCACCCCAAGTCAGCTTCAAGGGAGAAGCATACTTCACAAATTCTTTAGCAAGAGGCTCCCAATCATTGTCTCTGGCCCAAATTGGTAAGCTGCACACTTCCTTCTGGTCACCAGGACCCTCTGCAGCCTTGCTTTTCCTAAACAGCTTACGCAGCATTTTACCTAGCACAAGCTACAAACTACAGAAAAAACAGCTCTGCTTCAATTGAACTATAGCACAGTCACGGCGAGCCCCCAAATGTATCGCCTGCGTCTATCTAGCAAGGTTACTCTGTGGTATAACAAGGAAGCTGAGACTTCTGCAGTGTATAGATGTGCGTTTTACTAACAAAAACTGCTGTACAAAACTATTACAATCTTAGGAATACAATACAAGACTGACAGATATCTATAACAAGCAAAATGCCTAGAAAATAGAACAGCCTAAAGTCTAACAGTACAAATACATTTAAAAGGGTTACTTAACTTCTGTTACTGAATGTTCATGATCTCCAATTGGCAATATTTCTTCTTAGAGACCAGGTTCTGTTCTTGTATCATGAGCGGCTTCTTCTGATCTTCAAAGCATGATGATGTGTGTCCTGATGTTACAGCATGATGTTCCACCTTCTCCTCTCTGTGTCTCTACTCCATTTTATATGCCAGTTTGTTGACCAAAGTTTAATGTTTATACACTTGTTTCCATAACAACCGATTAACAGTCCTTCTTTTCAGGTTGAGACACCCTCTCAAACTGTTTTAAAAAGACAATGGACTGTTGGTTGCATGTTTACTGTAGCTGACGAGACAATAGTCTCTTCAACTGTCAATTTGTTATCTAACACCATTGTATGAAAACAGCATTTGTTTGAGAATTCTACTCAAACCAGAGAATCTGATCAACTAAACTTGTAATTTCTCCCATGTAATGTTAGGTCTGATGTTTAAAAAATCATATTTTAACAAACGCAACACACAGCCTTATGCTACTAATTTACATACTCAGAAGGCTTCAAAGAAAGCTGGACTGAAAGAATATGGGTCTGCCATGGCTGATTTTTTTTCTGTAACAAATGCTATTTTTTTAGCTTTCATGTTGATCCTATGGCTATAATACTTTCTGAGGTGCTGACATAGAACAAGTATGCAGATCAGGCATTCCGACTTCACTCTGACTTTCAAATCTTCATGCATGCGCCATATTGGTAAATCATAAAGTATTGAAGCCAGATACAGTAAGGCAACTAGTATTCTCGGAAAAGCGGCCTTCATATATTTTCTTTCTGTACAGGTACCCTTAAAGAGCTTCAAAGCTGTTAAAAGATCGTTAAAGGTTTAGCAAGTGGTTGCTGAAATTGATGCTGCTTAGACTAGCTTTTAAAAGCTAAGGGTAAATGATATCTGTCCCAAGAGACAAATATTTGTCCACTTTGTATGGATATAGTTTGATATGAATGCAGTAAAATTAGCTTCGAAGTACTCAAATCACCTTTAGGCAGCATTCGCATATGAGTGACGTGGGAGTGTTGTTTTTTCCCACTTTTTTTGCGCGACTTGTAAGCAGCCC